>BSBK01005583.1:0-600000 GCA_027943335.1 Chamaecyparis obtusa | reverse complement strand
TTCTATATTTTTTTATATTATAAAAATACTTAGTGTTTTTATCTTCAACATTGATCGAGGTTTTTTGAGACTTATGTTTCTAAAAAGTCTCTTATTTTTCCAAACCCTATTCATTCTTGAAGCATCAATTCTTTCTTTATTTTGTAGTTGGCTTGATCCATCCCATTATTAATAACATCTTCCCTAACTAAATGCAACTCTTCCTCTAGAATCATCTTTGTCTTGAAAATATTTTTTAAGAAGGGATTCAAGCTCCATTCCTTGATCTTCTGCTTCAATAGTTTAAGCCCAGTGGTGAAACAAAATATCTTGGAACTAATGAGCTATCATCCATTCCACCACTCTTCCACCAAATTGAGAAAACATGGATCCTTCATCCACACATTTTTAAATTTGAAGGGGTTTCTAAGAGACCTTTTGTCCCTAATAATTCCCGACTGAATTAGATAATGACTTGAGATAAAACAAGGTTGACTGGAACCTTAAATATCAAAAAGAAAGGAATTAAAATCCCCATAGAATATGAATTTATCTAGTATTTTTTATCAATGTCGTTGAACCCCAGTCACTTATTAGTCCATTTGTAAGTGCCATTTGCATGGATAATTTCCATGAGATTGTCCTTTTCACCCACTCCCAAAAATTCTTTTGGGATTCTACTATGAAGAATGGTATTGAAGTATCCTCAAAAAATGTGAGATTAATTCGAGAAAGCTCCCAAGAAAATCTCAAGCTCCCTCAATAACCTCTTTCGAATACAAGAGTTAGGGTCATATACATTCACTAAAATAAACTGAAGGTCCATGGACACATGCCTCTTATCCTACAAATGATCCAATTTGAACCTTTTTCCAATATATCAAGACAAGCCACCTGAGGTTTTTAAAAAAAATCCAACCCCCTAGAAGGACCATTCACTTGAAATACCATAACTTGCCAAATTTAGATCATCCTTTTGCAATGCTCCAAACCAATGTTGGCAATTTTTGTCTCTTAAATTAGAAATATGTCATTTTTTGTGAGATCCATTATGTTCTTATCCAAGGGTTGTTTTTTAGGGTGTTTAATGTTGGCAAGTTGTCTATACTAGTGTATATGACTTAATATAGTGTTGTCATTATGGCAAAACAATCATATAGTGTTTTGGACTCAGCGTACTTGATGAGAAGATCAGAAATTGGCTAAGTGTTGAAGACTGGACAATATACAGAGTACCTAAAGGTCAGAGCATCAATGCACGTGCATATAATAGAATTATGGTATGCACCCTAGAAGTTAAGTTGGTAACATCATATTCATGCTAAGTCTAAGAGTGCATGATCAGAAGATTCAGTATGAGGAAGATACACAGAGTTCAAGTTGCATAGACAGTGAATGCCAGAGAAGAACAGAGCAAGCAACTGACTATTGGTATTTTGGTTTGCGGTTATATTATTATGTTGTAAAGGCTATGAGCCTATTGTAATTAGGTTTCCAACATGTAATTATGTTTATTTTTAAACATGCTTGAGCCAATTCAATTGGAAGCGTTGTATGTAATCGGTTAAAGGGCTGACCTAGTTATTTATTTTGTATGCGCATATAAATAATAGATGTGCCCATTGTAATTAGAATGAGAGAAGATATAGAGTTGAGATAAGCAGAGTAGAAGTGTGCAAAGATTTGATAGGATGTATTAGAGCTTTACAAGAGGACAAAGCATCAGCACATCAAGGGAACTGATCAGACAAGCGGTGTCATAGTGACAGTTCATCCAACATATATAGTGTGTATCTAAAATCAGAAGGTTGTAGCCTTCACCATTTGAGTAGTGAGCTCTAGGACAGTGAGTCCACACCCCTAATAGGGTTATTATAAAAGACTCCTAATAGGGTCTGACCCTTGACCAGGTCACTGTACTAAACATATTGTAAAGAAACTCCTAACATGGTTAAGGATCTTCTAACAAGGATCATAAAATACTAGTACAAAATATTAGTGGGTGTCAATTCCCACTAGGGTTTTTACCTATTTGGGTTTCCCCGTAACCATATTGGTGTTATGTGTTGATTTCATGTTTCATGTTTATGTTGATGTTCATTTCAGTATTTAAGTATTCAAGTTCAGTTTATAGAATAAAACAAAAAGATAAAATATAGTGAACACTGATTCACCCCCCCCCCCCACCTCTTAGTGTTCCCATTCCTAACAATTGGTATTAGAGCTTTGGTCCTCAGAAAAGAAGTTTAACCACTCGAGGAGATCATGGACAAAGGAGAAATGAAACATCTAAAAAGAAATCTTGAAGCTTCTCTTGAAGACTTGGATAGATCTGAAAAAGAAATTGAAGAACTAAAAGAAAAAGTCAGTGATGCTCAAGTAGTCATCAAAAGGCTAAGAAAGGATTTGAAAGAATGCTCTACCAGTGATTTAGGGATAATGATCAAGAAGCTGAATGAAGAAAATTCATCTCTAAAAGAACAAATTGAAGAATTGGATGATAAGCTGACTAACAATCAGGAATTCTATGATGAACAAATCAAAGAGAACCTTTAACTCAATGAAGAATTGAGGCAAGAAAACATGGAAATCTTGGAGCTAAGGAACAACAAAGAAAGCTTGGAATTTGAATTGAAAGAGGCAAAGAATCACATTGATAAATTGCACACTAGTTCTAATTTGATAGAATCTTAGTTGTATGCAAGAAGAGTTAAAGGAGATACTAGCTGCATTGGATACAATGAAGCACAAAATCATATTGACAACATGCGAGCAAGAATGAAAGCACCAGAAGACACCTCTGATGCTAAGGAGACTAGAATTTAGACTAAAGTTCATGTTGAACCATCCAAGAATGAGCGCAAGCCAATAGATCAAACTTGTTATGCATGTAAAAAGCATGGACATATAGCAAGGAACTGTACAGAGGTAAGACCTTTCAATGGTTATTGCTATTAATGGAATAAATTTGGTCATAGAGCTATGAATTGTAAGACAAGTCTGAAGAACATGACTCAACATAATCAGAATCAGCCAAATGTAAGAAGTTCTCAGAATGTTACATGTCAGATATGTAACTATAATGGTCACTCTGCAAGACAATGTAAAATGGTGACCCATGTTAATGTGCTAAAGAATATAAGGCCTCCAGTCATTTTTCACTCTTGTAACAAGGCTGGACACATCTCAAAGTATTATAGATCAAGGATGCAAGGTTAGGAAAGCCCTAAAAAGCCCAAAGAACCAGTATTGGATACTGAAGGAGAATTCAAGTTTGTGAAAGCTTCAGAGGATGCAAGCTTGATTTGGTCAGAGGTGAAGAAGGATAAGGTTGATGAGAATGTATTGGATGCATCCATAATGGACGCACCCTCTACATTAGGATGAATGGCCCTTAGGGTCATAGGGGGAGCTAATTTAGCTCTAGACCCCTGCACGGCCGGTATACTCACCCTCAGAGTATGCGCCTTTGGACTTAAGCTTTTGGAGACTAACATATCCTATGTGCAAGAGCACACTAGATAATTGTTTGCAAAATGAAAGTTAGAAATTTTTAGTGACAACCTGGTTTATGCGATAAGCATTAATGGCCAAATTTCTACTTTAAAGTACATAGAAGTTTGTAGATCTCTCATTGCATTCAAATTCAAAGTGATTGAAGAGAAGAAGAGCCCTAGAATTTGATTTTGAAGGATTGCAGATTGATTCATCAATTTTTGTAGTGCATTTGATTGGTTGCAAAAACCCTAGTTCATCACGTCGATTCAAAAGTCTTTTGGAAAGCAATATAGACATAAGTAATGGCTACTCCCATTGTATTTGATGTGGCAGAGAAGAAGAGATATGTGTTTAAGATGCATCCATTTAAATCCACACTAGATGACCTAGAAGATGCATTTTCCCACACTCCCATGGGCGTTATGCATGTGGAAGACATTAGGGCATACATACATTGCAAAAAGGAACCAGTAGGTTTGGACAGAATAAGAGTGCACATGGAAACAATGATGAAACCTGAAAAAACCTTCATAGATGAGTATGCGTAGTGGAATAATCATCCTATAGTGGAATATGCTATGACATATGAGTTCTATGAGTCAGAATGGATCAAGATCCTACTTAGTAGGATCCATGATGACCTATTTTGGATAGGTGAAGTTCCAGTAAGGATCATTGGAGACCTTATTTATGAGATGACAGGCCTCTCAAGAATAGGTGTCATTCTTCCAGTGGGTAAGGATGTAAGAAAGATTGTTGAACAAACATGCAAATCAAGAAGTGATAGGCGTGGAATGACTATAGAGCCTATTGAGCAAAATGACATCAAATTGATATCCATGATACTTGGATATAGGTTCCAACACACCAATAGGGTGAATAGTGTGTCCGCGGCCACAATCCTTGCAGAAATAAGACTTGTGAGAGAATGGACAGTTCAATTTGTGTGAGATCTCGCGTGCACAACTAATAGACAACATCAAAGCCATTAAACATGACAAGACCAAGATATTCAGATTTGGGTCTTTGATCATATACATGTACTTCCACATTCTTGGAAAGGTGTCAGATTTATACCTAGACAAGACTATTCCTACCATGCCATAGATATCTTTCAAAGAAACTACTGAGAGTACACTAAGGGATTATATAACACTAAAATTGAAGACATTCAGGGTTAAGATGCAGATGAGATATAGAATACCAAAGAGTATTATAGAGAAATACAAAGACAATATTTGTTTCATGGTTGAGACTGACACAACATGCATGGAGGCAGTTGAGCCAAGGAAAAAGTGGATTCATCCACTTGGATATGAGGTTGAGGAACCAATCCTAGAAGCATATTCTCAAGTACTATTATCAGCACCTAAAGACCCTAATGAGCCAAGATAGGGAACCTATGAAGAGAAAACAAGAGAAGTTGATGCAGTTTTGAATAGCGCAGCAACAAAAAGGAAGGTTGCCAAGGTGACTTCAGAGATTTTGAGAATTCATGGAGTGTCTCAAGAAGACCTAGACAAAGAAAGGAAAGAGAAGATTGCTTTGGAATTAGAAAGCATAGCTACAACATAAACAAAATCAGATAACCCAAAGATGAAGAAGGTGAAAATTGAGAAATCTAATGTTCAGAAGGATAAAACTGATGTTACTCCTTCTACGCCCAAGGAAACCATTGACCTTAGTGCTCCTCCTGAGTATAAGGCAATGCCTAAGAGGAAGAAAGAGATTAGCACTGGTCATCCATCCTTGCGAGTAATAAGAAATAGGAAGAACACTCAAGCACCCCCAAAAGTAAGCTTCAAACCTAGTCTCAATGTGTTAAGTACAAGGATTATTGGTGAAGGAAGAATTGATCAAGTAGGAAAGTTCTATGAGAAATTCAGTGAGATTGACAAATCAGAGATACATGGAATGATTATGAAACACATGTTGAAGTTTAAGAAGATAGTCCTAGAACTGAAAACTATGATTCTAGATAATGTGTGGAACATCCTAGAATTCCAAAAGAGACAGGCCATTGAAGAGGACCTAAGGATAAGGGAAAAGACCTTAGATGAAACCCTTCCAATATGCGACCTAGAAGAGAAGAAGTTATTGTTAGATCGAGTAAAGCCACATCTTAGAATGAATTCAAGGACTTTACATATAATGGACAAGAATTATGAATTGGTTGCAAAGGAAATAGAGAAAGCCTTTGAGAAGGTCTTCATGAACAGACACATGTATCCAGCTACTATGCCCACAACTCAAGTACCCAAAATGGTTGCAAAAGAGTTAGAGACCATTAATATACCATCTACAGGTCCACATGATTCAATGCATGTAGTTGATGCATCCACAAAGGTAGATAAGTTTGTGCCCATGACAGAGACACTCAAGAATGATTCAATTTTCATTGACAATGTAAAAATTACTATGGCGGCCACAGACATGGATTTGGACAAGTTTGAAGAAGCCTTTGTAAGAACTCAAGAGGCTGAGAAATTATGTAGTAACACTCCTCCTAATCAACAAGAAATATTGATTGAGGATATAACTGATGAAAAAGAAGAAAATAAAGAAGAAGAAAAGATGCAAGAGGAGAAAGAAAAAGAAGAAGAAAAAGGAAATGAGCAATCTATTGAAATTCTAATCAAAGTAAAGCAAGAAGTAGAGGACAACACTCCTATCACTCCACTACCCTCAATAGCATTATTGTCAAGTTTGACACCTAACACAACCAGTTTAGATTCATGGGGAGAAGAAGACCTGATCAAGATCAGTGTCTTAGCAATGGAGAAAGCCAAAGAGAAACAGGTAATGAGAAACCCACTATTTGTTGAATCAATCAACATATTGAATAGTCTATTGCCTTTAGACAAGAAAGTGTCTAAGGTACATTCAGTTGATGATGTTAGCAACATCCTCACAGTCTTCAAAACAAAATTTTCTACCTTGGAAGAGTCAGCATCTCAAGTTGCAGAAGAAAAGTATCGAAAGAAGAGATTGAGTGAACTGATCAGTAACTTTGAACTTGACCTAAGTTCTCTAAAAGTTGGTCAAGCATCTTTGAAGGAGTTTGCAACAAATGGAAGGAAGATCATTACAGATTGTATGGATCAGGACAAGTTAACCGATGACCACTTCAAGAAGATCCAAGAGGCAGAAGCTATGATAGAGCAAGTAAAGAAATTAGTAAAAGACCCATCCAATGATATAAATATGTGAAATAATGTATATCAAGGACAAATTGACAAGATTGAGAAGGCAAAAAAGGAGATGTCAAAGATAAGAGCTAGGTAGACTCAGCTTAGAAATGCTCTTGCGTCCTCACTAGATATCCCTAATCAGAATATCAAGGAGATCGATGCCACCATGGTGACATATGATCAAGGTCCTAGCATAGACTTGGAGAAGATGGAGAAGCTATAGTATGCTCTATGTGTCCATCTCCAGATTGTTAATTCATTGATCACATTCTGGAAGAAAGAGATTCAAAACTTACAGATAGCATATTTCTGGATGTTCTCTCACTGTAAGTATTTGTAGATATAGTTTTGAAGCAACTTTGTCATTAATGTCAAAGGGGGAGTATGTATAGAATATGGAGTTATAGATATATAAAGAAGATGTACAGTCAAGAATATAAGGGAGATATAAGATAGAGTATAACACAAGTTTTTGTATAAGAGATCAGTTAGCAATTATGCCATATTCCTTTGTTTCCATCAATGACAAAGGCGGAGATTTTTGGAAAGTTGTCTATACTAGTGTATATGATTTAATATAGTGTTGTCATTATGGCAACAAAGTCATATAGTGTCTTGGAGTTAGCGCACTTGATGAGAAGATCAGAAATTGGCTAAGTGTTGAAGATTGGATAGTATACAAAGTACCTAAAGGTTAGAGCATTAGCGTACATGCATATAATAGAATTATGGTATGCGCAATATAATTTAAGTTGGTAACATCATATTCATGCTAAGTCTAAGAGCACATGATCAGAAGATTCAATATGAGGAAGATACAGAGAGTTCAAGTTGCACAGACCGTGAATGCCAGAGAAGAACAGAGCAAGTAGCCAACTGTTGGTATTTTGGTTTATGGTTATATTATTATGTTGTAAAGGCTATGCACTTATTGTAATTAGGTTTTTGACATGTAATTATGTTTTTTTGTAAACATGCTTGAGCCAATTCAATTAGAAGCATTGTATGTAATCGGTTAAAGGGCCGACCTAGTTATTTGTTTTGTATGCACATATAAATAATAGATGCACCCATTGTAATTAGAATGAGAGAAGATATAGAGTTGAGATAAGCAGAGAATAAGTGTGCAAAGAGTTGATAGGATGTATTAGAGCTTTTCAAGAGGACAAAGCATCAGCGCATCAAGGGAATTTATCAAACAAGCAATGTCACAGTGACAGTTCATCTAGTAGATATAGTGTGTATCTGAAATCAAAAGGTTGTAGCCTTCACCATTTGAGTGGTGAGCTCTAGGACAGTGAGTCCAAACCCATAATAGGGTCATTATAAAATAATCCTAATAGGGTCTGACCCTTGACTAGGTCACTGTACTAAACATATTGTAAAGCAACTCCTAACAGGGTTAAGGATCTTCTAACAAGGATCATAAAACTCTAGTACAAAATATTAGTGGGTGTCAATTCCCACTGAAGTTTTTACCTATTTGGGTTTCCCCGTAACCATATTGGTGTTATGTGTTGATTTAATGTTTCATGTTTCATGTTTATGTTGATGTTCATTTCAATATTTAAGTATTCAAGTTCAGTTTAAAGAATAAATCAAAAAGATAAAATACAATGAACACTGATTCACCCCCCCCTCTCAGTATTCCCATTCCTAACATTTAAGCCCTTAGGAAATATTAAATGATTGGAGCCTCATGGATCCTTGGAAAGGGGCTCCCTTCTATGATAAAAAAAACATGATGATTTTCACTCAACCTTCAACATCCATATCTATAGACATCTTCTCCTGAAAATATTTCCTACCTTTGAGCTTGTCTCTTCACATCTAGGATAGATTTTGTTGCTAATCACCAAATATTTTGAATTTTTTGTTAATTTAGTATTCAGATTAGACTCTATATATTCTAAAAATTTTAAATATTGTTTTCCCTCAAATGATTCTTTATTATCTAACCTTTCTTTCTACCACTTTGCAAGAGGGAGATCCTCTAGGTCTAGTATTGTAAAACTATTCTAGATAGCATTAGTAATCTCCATTGTAGAATCAATTTCTTCCATAGCTTGAGAATTCTAACTTTGGGGGGGAAGGGGTGGGGGTGCCATATATCTCATCTGGTCATTTAATTGGAGAGGATTTATTCTCAAGTCATGTATTGATTGAGTAGATGAGCTTGAAATTGACATTGCTAGGTTTAATTAATTTTCTTCTTGTTTGTTCTCTTAAATATGTTGGTGAGTGACTCTATCCTACCTTAGGATTGGGAGGATTAGTGGTAATTTCAAATCATCCCCTAGATTAAAAGTTTCCTTTATTCCCTCTATCACACTATAGTTACTTGTCTGATCCTCCACACAGGCTATCATGAGTTACAAAATCTATGAACCACCCTTAGGCTTAGGAAAAATAGAAGCAAGTCCTTTTTTGAAATTCAATTATTTTTACCGTTGAGAGTGCCTTGAGCTTTTTTGTCTACCAAAATTTCCTAAATCCATCACCTATTTTTGGAAATGATCTCCAACTTATAAAAAATCCCTTCCTCCTGATCAATTTCCACATAAATATTAGCTACCAATTACACTCTTATATTGATGAAATCCTCATCTACACCCCAAAAGATGCCTAGGGATTCCTCTAAAATCCTTAACAACTCAACCTTTTAGTATTTCAAGAGAAGATTGATGAACTTAATCATTTTTCTAAAGCAATATTAAAGGAATAAAAATTTTCTTCCCATCTTGAAGTACATAAACTAAACCTTTAAAGAAAAGGGGTTGTCCAAGCAAGATCTCATCCCTTAGTTCTTGAGAGATGCATTCAACTTATAAATAAAAAAATGGGAGAGACCTAATGCTTACCCAATGAACAAATTATTGGTGCCACTAGTCTAGTATCTTCCTCCTAAGGTAACCACAATAACTCCATTTGACAAAAAGTGCTTTGTTGTTGAGGCAATTTGTTATTGGAGAAAGGGCCTTTGATGAAATACTGAGGGCCTTCTTCTTAATTGCTCTCCACTAATTGGCTTCATTATTTTCCTTCCTTTAATCTTTTTTTTTCTCGAACCTCCCATTCCTATTTCCCCGAGTTGGCTTTGTCTCTTTGTCATGTTGGAAGTGCTCAACACCATGTATGCTCCCCCACCTAACAAGATTCTATTTACCTACATGGAAAAATATAGAACTATTGAAAATTTCTCCTTATTGATTTTGTATAATTCTTTGCCCTGAGCTCACATGTGAACCATTTTTTTAATTATAATTAATTATTAATTATTAAAGTATAGTATGTGATACATTTCAATAAAGATATACTTTTAGTTATGTTCATTCTTGCAGTTTTTGTTTCTTTCTATCATTGTAAAATTGTTTTAGTTGTCAAAATTCCCTATGATACTCTTATTGTTAGCCATAAATTGGGACACTATTACTAGTAGTAGCAAATTATGATGTAATTGATGTAAACTAGCTTTTCTAGAGCATTCAACTCTTTGATAAGGTTTTTTCTTCTAAACATGTCTATTTTTATAGTTGTTACTACATTATATATTTGTAAAATTTATATTTATTCAATTTTTTTTATATTAAAGAAGATTATTAACTGAGTATAGAAGTCAAAAGTATAATCTATTTTATACTAGTTTATCCTTGGATAAACTAGAACATGTTATTCAAGGTCAAATACATATCAGTGATTAAGTGTAATCAAAATATACACAATTATATCAAAATATATATAACGAGATACTATAAAAAAACTTTCCAAAAAGACTATTAAATTGCATTTCTTCAAGATTGTTCCCATCCATCATTACTGTAGTTTTTGCAATCAACATCGACCCATCCATCATTGTGAAATCTAGCATTCCTAGAAGTGTCATCACTGTCTTCAATAATTTTGGTTCCAATTTTCTCTTGTTCTATATTAGCTTGAGTATATCTGAGGTCTTGAGTCATATTTTCATTATTGTCATTTGCAGTCAATCATGCATTATCCTCCATGTGTGTAGAAGCTTGAATGTCTTTTTGGAATATTATCATAGCTCCTTCTTTGACAAGAGAATGGATTTTGTCCCTTGGAACCTTGATAATGGTTGTAACCTATGACACAATATAGAAATATATGAGTTTAACATTCAACTTAGTAAGGTACTATTGCATATCTTGGAAAATTTCCTCATTCCTCTCCTTCCAGATGATCCACAAAATTTTAGAAGTTAGAAGAAACCAGAATGTATTCATCTTGAAATCAAAACCCTCCTCATAACCATCAAGGATTTCATGCTAGGAAGGACCAAAAGTATGGCCAAAAAACAAAGACCAAATTTTAGAAGAAAATTTACAATAAAAAAAATAGGTGTTCAAAGGTTTCAAGATAGTTACAAATAGAACATATGACAAGATGTTTACCAACATAAGAGAGAAAAGACCCAAAAACAAGTTTCTTAAGAATAAGGATCCATCTAAAACACACTTTTTAGGGCTCAACAGGGGGGTGCCCAAATAAATCAAAGACAAAGTGCTATATAGTGTTTTCCTAGTTAAAGCCCCATACTTCATTAATTCTACTGCTAATACCCACTTATTCATTAAACATATTGTATATTTGCTCACTAGAGAACTCGCCCAATTTCTTACCATCTGACCACTTAAGTTGTTCAAGCACTTGATTAGAATTCATAATTTTACCAAGAAAAAAATTGCCCACTACTTTAGAAATAAGGGTATAAATCTTCTTCTAGGAATTATGGATGTTAAATTTACCACTGATCTCCTCCCAAGAGCCCAAGCACTTGTCTACCATAATATCCTAGATGAGAGAGATGTCTTTATTATGCCATATCTTAGCCAAGTAACATTGAGTTAATGCAAGAGGTTTATCTTTAAGGTAAATGCCCCACCAAATATATCTATCTAAAACAACAAATGAAAGATCTTTCCCAACATCATACCTTCAACATAACAAAGGTCAACCATGCCTTCCAAATGGTAGATAAAACATTAGAGCCAAAAATTTTGATATCAAAATCACCAAACACAATGTCATGTAAACAATTTTGTTTCCATTGTTTCCCTTTTTTTGCAGCGGACCTGATTAGATTATTCCTAATCAGTAGCTTCCAGGGCTCGTTACCACACATAGATTTGATAATCCACTTGGAAGAAAGAGAAAATCCTTGCATTTTGATTTATCAATCCTAAACCCCCTATCTTTTTAGGAGAACAACACCATTCCCATTTGACACAATGCCTCTTTCTATTGCCAAGCCCATATGACCAGAGAAACTCCCTAAGAATCTTTTCCAATTTATTAGTTTGGTAAGTGGACATAAGCCAAGTAGAAGCATGGTATACATCATGTGAGGAAAGAACTTTTTGAACCACTTGAGCCCTGCCAACAATGGAAAACATGTGAGTTTTCCATTTAATGTGTTTATTTTCAATCTTCTTATAAATCCATTCCCACATATCTTTGATACAAGGATTAATAGAAAATTATATTCCCAAGTATCTCACTATGGTATAAGGACCAGACCACTACCACTCCTTCCCAATCAATCGGCTATGTTGGGATTATGGAAAGATAAGTACTGAGAGGGGAGGGGTGAATTAGTACCCACAAAAACTTTAAACACTTAAACTTTTCAATAGTAGATCTCAATTAACTGATTGATTCCATTGTTTGAAACATACATTCACCTAGCTGAAAATATAAAGTGCATGTAAACAAAACAATAAATCATTCATGAAAATTCATACTCATGAAATAGATATTTTGGTTATGCAAAAACCCTTGTAAGAAGGTAAAAACTATGGTGGGGATGATACCCACAAATCTTCACTACTGCAGCAATAAAGTATGTTGATTAAGGCTTACAATTGTGATCACTTCTGATGATCTTACCCTGTTAGGAGTAAAAAAAAGATCGACTAGATCTACCTGGTTAGAGGATTTTAACAACACAAAGCATGTGTGTACTCAATTAAGAGATTTAAACAAGAACTGTCAAGTTCACTCTGTTAAGAGATTTAAATCTTCTACAATAGTTAAATTGATAATAGAAAAGTATCTATAAATAACAACTTATTTTTGTCCAATTCAGATATGTGAAGTATCAAATAAATATCACCTCAATATGATCTATATGCTCTTCTATTCTGCTCGGTAGCCTTGTATGTGTTCTAAAAACTAATTGCCTCTATCATAAACCTTCTATCATAAACCCTTTGTCTGATCTCCTGATGACCTTAGTGCAGCTACTACTTCATGATACATGATTATAATGACATCTTTACAAATATATATCAAACTGAGTTGACCTAAGTAGGGTTTACAATATCTTATAAAACCTAAGATCAACGATATACAAAAATAACCTAGATCTAACATTACATAGGAATCATCACCAAATTCAATGATTATTGTAATACCCCAAAAATGGGCTATAAGACCATTGATCTTCTACATCAACAAATCGATCGAAATCGACCTAAAATTCCTAACCTAAGGCACATCTACACATCAGATCATCGAAACCCTAATTGGTTTTATCCTAATTCTGCATCAGGGAATGTTTCCTAAATATTCCTAATTTATCCAAATTATCTCCTAATTAAATATTATTTGGTGATAAATGATATTCTTTTATTTATCCTAAATTTGATTAATTGAATATGATAAATATTTAATTAATTAGATTTAATTCAGCCACTTAATTTATTTAATTGGACTTAATTCTATTTATTCCTAATTAATATTGTTTAATTTTGACAATAAATAAAAAATCCTACAAATAATTGATTAAATTCTTATTTAATTGATTAAATCAAATTGTCAATATTTAATGATATAGTTTGGAATAAAGTTTGATTTAATGATTGATTAACCCATAAATCAGTTATTTTTATTAAAAAATCAGTGAAGTTGAGAATAAATCACTTGGAATATTAAATAAATTCATATTAAATTATGCACATTCAGAAAAGCAGTAAACTTCAAATCAACTATCAATTTCAAATTGTTAACTTTCTAAACTCAACATGTGATTGTGAGTTGAAAAAGTGAACTAAACTCCTGATTTGAGTTAAAAAGTTAATTTTGCATGGTTTTGTGAGTTAACTATTTCTAATTCATTGATAACTCAAAAATCAAGTTGAGTTCATCAAGGAGTGATTTAGGGCTTTTTCCATGCATCCTCCAAGCCCTGAATTTCTATATAAACGAGGCTCAGTCCTTCACAAACGATCCTTCACCTGTGAATTTGGAGAATCGAGCTCTTGCAAACATGCGATTGTGAGATTTTTGCAATTTCAATTCATTGCTTTCAATTCATTCATAGTATTTCATAGAATTGTTAGATTAGATTTGCAATTCATTTTATTTCACTTTATATCAATTTCATATCAGTTTTTCATCATATTGCATACAAAAATCCAAAAATATAGATTAATTTGCATCCATATTTCATTGCTTTCATTATTTTAAATCCTTCATTTAGGTGTTGCATTGTCACTGATCTCGGTCATAATCTGAGAATACCATACTCGCACCTACTAGAATGCAATAAATTGCCTAGTTAATTCTGTTTATTCTTTATTGCAGATTTCTGACATATTAACCAATAATGTTTTACTGAAGTGTTGTGTCCATAGCTAGGTCCAATTTTCACACACACATTTCTGGCATCCACTGTGGGGCCTTGCAATGGGTTTCCATTTTTTATTCTATCATTTTCTGACATTTCATACTAAAACTGTGATTTTAATTTTCTAGTCCATACAATTTCATACGACATTTTGTAGATTTTCATATCAGGAGATCCTATCTGTCGTATGACATACGATAATTTGAAGTGTCGTGCAGGTTGTATGGGTATTGTCATATGAGAGTTACTTTGTCTTATGAGGACTAACCCATTGTCGTATGATTCTTGAATTGTCGTATGAGAACTAACGTAGTGTCGTATGAGTTTTGATGCCAATTTTGCATAGTCATATCATATTTTTGAGTAGTTTTTGGAGATTTTGATTTCAGATTTCTACTGACAGCTAACCCTAATGATTGATACTTGTTGTTTATGGTAATTTTTGGTAGCCTAATGATATCTGTGCAGGATGAAAGATGAAGATTGAGCATAAAAACCCCACTCTTTGACCTTTCTTGTCTTGACTTCTAAGCCATCTTTTGCAGATAACCCTACTTTCAGAGAATTTACTGGTCAAAGAAAGCTCATTCTATAAAAATTTATGATAAGTGGTTTTGCAGGTTGCCTAATCTACATCAAGCAAATATTGTGTCTGGTTAAATTTCAATTCCATTTTCATAGGACTTAGCTTAATAGGTACATGTGTCTATTGCTATTGAGGAAAATGCTTAGGGGATTATGCTCTTCTCCTTCTTAGGGGAATCAGAAACCCAAAAGGTGTCTTCCTTGGTACCAATTTGCATACTATCTCTGGATTAATACTGCTTGATGTGTCTTGGATAGGGAAAAGGACAAGGTTATGGGATTATGCTCTTCTCTTTTAGAGAATCATAAATCCAGATCCTATGGTCCCCAACCTCACATTTACTTTAATCCTTTAGAGGGCCTGTCGGAGAGGTAAAAAGCTCCCGGGAATGACCCAGGTGGGGACAAGTCTTACGCTGACTCTTCCACCCCACTATAAAATTTGACGCTTCCTTGAGGTTAAAGCCTTAGAAGACATAGTTGTATTTGTTCCTTGGCCTCGTGCCATGAACACACTTTGATACTGTATAAGTGGAGCCGCTTAAATCTTGCTTGCAAGACTACACTTGTCAGAGTGCTCATAGGGTTAACAACCTTAATCCTGCTTATGGGACTATGGGGGACAGTTGTGAACATATGCCTTGATTAAAAGACTAAGCTAGTTTGCTACTAATCTACCTCCAAAGGATTTGTAGTGCTTGTGTGAGGTGAATAGTAATCACCCCAAGAAACTTGTCATATAAAGCCCTCTTTGACACTTGAACTTGGCTAATATGGGCTTCAACATCTATTGCATGTTATTATCTCGCCATATTCTGAGGAGTCCATGAGTGTGTTCCTAAGTCAACGAGGAGGTAATACATCTCTTCTCCTAGCTAGGGTAAGATAGGTGTGATTGATTCATTGAGTCAGTTCCCTTTGTTTACTGTGATTGTGAGCCTATTGGTATGTTAAACAACCTCAGACAATCCATTTCACAGATCTACAAAAACCCGGATAGAGAAATTTACAAACAACTTGAATCTGAAAACACCAAACAACTGAAATTGACCAAAATTTGAAGCAAAAATCCTTTCTGGTGTCAACTATCATCTTGGAAAATCAAAAGTCATACAAGTGTTGCCAATTGTCATTTCAGAACCCCCATAAACTCGTACAGGAACCTGCACTTTGTCATACGATTATTGTCTGAAAATACAAGCAAATTTCAATAATGGAGTTAATTATCGTACGAGTTTTGTCAATTGTCGTATTAGACCCCATCCTAACTCATATGAGCCTAGAGAAAGTCGTATGAGATTTGTATCAAAATTTTCAAAAAGCCTTCAAATTTTTTAGAGATTCAATCATTGCAGTCAACCACCAAATTCTGTCAAAATATTCATTGTGTCAGGAACAAAGCAAAAAACCAGAAAAATCCAATTCATTTTCCCGAAGTGTTCTCTTGATTTTGATCTAGCCTTCTGATTTATCGATTTGGATCATTTTTTATCTTGTGTCAAAATCATCTTCAAATTCAATCTTAAAAAATGGTTAAGTGTTGTGAGCTCATATCCGTCATCTTTTGGGCGTCTACCCATACATCTAGGGCACAATATCCTACACTTACATCCAATCAACCCAATCCAATCTTGACAAGGTTACATCATTCGATCTTCCCAAATCAGATCATTCATCAGTTGCCTTATTCTTGCTCTTCTTATTTGCCCAAGGTAAATGGTGGAAACTAGAGCTTCCTCACACAGAAAACCTAGAGAAGAACCAAGATTCTCACCTTTATCTTCTTACGTTATTCAGTCCATTAATCAACCTTACAATACCATGAAGTACAAAGAAGATGCTCTAGGTAATCTACATCTGAAATAAGGTTATTCTAATCCTCCTTAATCAACACACAGAGGTAGTCAACAAATTCCACATCAATCAATCCCCGGAAGTCCTCACAATACCACTATGTCTCAAGGAGGAGGAAACCAAGGCTCCCAAGGTCATCACTCTAATCATGGCGAAGATCCTGAATCAACACCATCTAAAGTTGAGTGATATAGAAATGATGATTTCTTTTGAAAAATGATGAAACATTTCTTACAAGAAGAGAAAGAAGCCTATTTCTTACAACTAGCTCAACAAGGAGCCAAACTTCCTCAAAACTTTAATGTTGAAGATATCATCATGCAAGAGGAAGAAACTCCCATAACAACCATGATGAAATAGATGCATGCCATGCAAGTTAAGCTCAACAAGCTGGAAAAAGTGAAGGAACCTAAAGAATTCTCTATGGAGGCTCTATGTCCCTTTCCATTCGATAAAAACTTATACATGCCACCATTCCCAAAAAGAGTGGAGATACCAAAATATGATAAATACGATGGAAAATCTGACCCCCAAGATCATGTCAGAGAATTTTGTACTCAATCCATGGAGTTTATGCATGAACCAACCTACTTAATGCATCTTTTCCCACGATCTCTGAGAGGAACAACCATTCATTGGTTCTCTAAGATACCCCCAACCATTCAAAAATTTTGAGGAGATAATCAAACTATTTTACCAATAATACTCCTACACTATTCAACATCCAGTCACTATGATCGACATCTGCAATCTAAAAAAAAAGTCAGGAGAACCCTTCCTGACCTTCCTCAAATGCTGGAGGAAGAATTTTTCACTCTATGCCAGACAAATCCCAGAGAATGAGAAATTAGAAATCTTTATTAATAACCTAATTCTGGAAATCAATTATAACCTGCAAATGCAGAATCATACTTCTTTTGAGAAAATGGTAGAAAATGCCAAAAAGATCAAAAAATGTGCTTGTTCGTAAGGGAGACATATCGCTTAACAAAGACAACAAGTACAAACTAGGTTCTAGTTCCACCAACAAAGATAAAGTCAAATTCTGGAACAAGAATAAAAATGTTGTAATAGATGGTGTTGTTGATCACATCAGTGCTCCCTCAAAGGCACAAGCATTCAATCTCTCCATTGGCACCCAAGCCATAAAAGCTTCCGAACTAAAGGCATCTAAATCTTCTAAAATCCTAATGACTATAAATCATGGGTTACAAAACCAATACGTGAGTTCACTCCTTTGGGTGAGTCCTTAGAATCTGCAATGAAAACACTATTGGCAAACAAAATTATCACATTGCTTGAGATAAAACCATATTATCTTGAAGTTAAACATAAATGGTGGAAAGAGACTGATTTATGTGACTTCCATCAAAACAAGGGTCATAAAAC
Source organism: Chamaecyparis obtusa (assembly GCA_027943335.1). NCBI lineage: Eukaryota > Viridiplantae > Streptophyta > Pinopsida > Cupressales > Cupressaceae > Chamaecyparis > Chamaecyparis obtusa. The sequence continues at coordinate 581,856 of BSBK01005583.1, read as the reverse complement.
CAATAAATGCATGCACTTAAAGCATCTCATCCAAGACAAAATTGATGATGGAGAAATTGAAATTGACAACCATAAAACCAACAATGATCATACAACATTCACAGAACCATTTCCAAAGCATAATCAAGGAGATTCATCTTCTAAACCTGACATGGGTGCTAAAGTCAATTACACCTACTCTGGAAACAATGATGTCATAAACATGGTTGAACCATGCCTATCTGAACATTGCAATGTCATCACCATTGTAAAAAGGGATAGAGATAATTAATCTACAAATGCAGTAACTCGATCACAAGCTCAGGTACATCTACAAGGACAAAAATCGGGTTCATCAAATGCCCCTAAGGTGCCTTTCAATCTTTCATCTGCTTCTAAATAGAGGGCTACCCAAAAATCATCAAATCCTAAAGAGACTAGGGAAACATCATACAATATTGTCCAATAACTCTAGCATACCAATGCAAAAATATCCATGTTTGAGTTGCTTCGGATATCTCCTGCTCATAGGGCTATTCTAGATAAAGATATGCTCGGTTCCAATGTTCCTAACAATATTGATCTAGATAGATTTTAGACTATGGTTGGTCATCTGACATCACCCCAGTATATCTTCTTTTCAGAGGAAGATGACAATTCATTGATTCATCTGCATAACCAACCCTTGCACATTAAAGTCTTAATCCAAAACCATCGTGTCAAACATGTGTTAATAGATGGAGACACTAGTTTAAACATTTTTTCCTACAAATTGATCACACAAATGGGATTATTAGAAGATGCTATTGATCCTAAAAAGAAGATAACCATGAAAGAATATGATGAGAAAGAAAGATCCTCCAAGGGAACAATTGTACTACCTATCAGAACATGACCAGTTATCAAAGACATCACTTGTCAAGTTCTAGATCTTCCATTGGCTTATAATGTTCTTTTAGGGAGACCTTGGATACATGAAATGCAAGCTATTCCATCAATGTACCACCAATGCATGAAATTTCCTTATGATGGAGTAGAGGTAACAATTTCAGCTGACATATCTACATCTTGCAATGTCTTGAAAGAGAGTGCCGACAAACTTGTTCCACATAATAGGGAGTCTTCCAATAAGAAAACAGACATAGCATCTACATCCAAGATGGAAGACATTGCCAAAGAGGTAAAATCAAGGACACGGGCATTGGAGAATATACTATGGAACCAGTCCTATCTCTAACATCTCTCCTGATCTCGCCTAAATCTTATGGGTAGCCTTTAAAACAGACAAAACAAGCATCTAAAGAACCTCAAGCTATCTATAATGGAATTTTTTTCATAGAGCAAGTGTCCAAGCAAGATTTTGAAGAGGAAGAAGTCATGTTGGCATGGCTATACAAAGATGATTCTCAATCTAAATCAGTTAAAAAATGTGACTCCAAATCAAACAAGATACCTTCAAAGTCATATGGACCAGGTCACAAACTCATGTCTAAAATGGGATACACTAGAAAAGGACCTCTAGGCACAAGAAGCAAAGGAATCATACAACCCATTGAACACTGTGGGAGAACAAATGATGAAACTACAGGAATTGGATATCACAGGAAACCCTTCCACCTCAGTGGTAACTTAGCACATGTTCTAGAACAGATAATTCCAACAATAGAAACTCAACTAAAGAAAGAAATACAACAGTCAGACAGTGATGATTCAGACACCACTGATCTTGTTCCTTATGAGTGTTTACCTCAAAACATACTAGATCTTCTTAAGGATGAAGAGAAACTTAAGGAGAATAACAATGTAGTAGATACACAAGAACCTACTACTGAACAAGAAGTAGGTAAAACTCTCACAATAACTAAACATTTGGGATAGTCTAGTGGTTCTGAGACATACTCCCACAAATATGAGTTTCATTAAGATTCTGAAGGTAATCTTGCTTGGGGAATTCATCCTGACTTCACACATGTTCTCAGATTTCCAAAAGGTCTAGGAGAAGAATCAGAGGATGAATCAAATGACTATGAATGGGGAGTTATTCTAGAAGAAGATGAGCTTATCACCGAAAAACATATTGATTTAATTCACCAATATTCACCTAAATTTGATGTGAGTCTAGAGAAAAATGATGAACTTCATGAATTTGATCCACCTACAGCTGAAGTGGAATCCAATAATGACGTTGAAATGATTCGTGAACTAAACATTCTAAGTAGTAATATCACATTTGAATTCAGGATTTAGGTTAGGACTCATGATGACACCATCGTATGCGTGAACACCATTTCCCAATCCTCCCCTATCTTGACTATCTAACATCCAGAGCTGATTGACCAAACATCTACCGATCCAAACTGAGATATTCACACCTTCCAGACTAACTATGCTCTTGCCTGCTACCTCAATGTAGTGGAACCTATGACAACTTCCATCGATGAACCTTACGTTAGCATGATAGAGTCAGATATCAAATATCTCAGTCAGAAAAACAAAAGAAAAAAGGAAAAGAGTTATGAGGGTGAAAACCACTCCATGGCAGTCTCAGAACCTAAAATAGTAAAAATAAAAGATGTATCCGAAGGTGAAAACCTCTTTGAGGCACCTAAGGATGAGATATTTGATGTCCTTCTGAGTCATTTACATGACAGATCTCTAGTACTTATAGAACCAACTCAATCTATCAACTTGGGTACAACAGAGGAACCACAACTGATTCATGTAGCACAATCCCTATCAGAAGAAGAGAAACAAGCATTCACTACTTTCCTAACAGAAAAGAAAATCAACTTTTCATGGAAGTATTTTGATATGCAATGGTTGGATCCAAATCTGATCATGCATCATCTTTCCATATCTCCAGGAGTTAAACCTATAAAATAGAAGCTGCGTAAAATGCATCCTCATGTGGTGCTTCTTGTAAAAGATGAACTAGAGAAACTACTAAAAGTCAAATTTATCCGAGTTATTGTTTATGTTGAATGGATCTCCAATATTGTTCTAGTATCAAAACCTGACAAATCTATTAGAGTATGCATAGACTTCAGAGATGTAAACAAAGCATGCCCTAAGGATGACTTTTCACTACCAAACATCGATATGATAGTGGATATGACAGTGGGCTTTGAGATGTACTCTCTCATGGATGGTTTCTTGGGATACAACCAAATCAAAATTGCTCCAGAGGATGAGGAGAAAATAGCTTTCACATGTGCATGGGGTACCTTATGTTGGAATGTCATGCCATTTGGTCTCAAGAATGCTGAAGCTACTTATCAATGAGCTATGACATCTATTTTCACGATATGATGCATCGAACCATGGAAGATTATGTTGATGCTACCTTAGCTAAGTCTATGATAAGATCAAAACATTTGAATGACTTGAGAAAAATATTGGATAGAATGGAGAAGTTTAGTCTCAGACTGAACCCTAAAAAGTGTGCTTTTGGTGTCACCTTTGGAAAGGTCCTGGGCTATATTATTTCAAAGAAGGGCATTGAAGTAGATCTTGCTAAAGTCACGGCTATCATGGAGATGCAACCTCCCAAAAATATCAGTCAAATGAGAACCTTACAAGGAAGGGTGCAATCAATTAGACATTTCATATCTCAGCTAGCATATATATCATAACCTTTCACAAAAAAATTACATAAAGGTGTGACATTTGCATGGAATGAGGAATGTGAAAATAATTTTAACCACATCAAGCAATATCTATCAAATCCTCCTATTCTGATGCCTCCTATACAAGGGAAGCCATTTATTCTATATGTCTCTACCATAGATACATCACTGGGGGCATTACTAGCATAACATGATGAAAACAAGAAGGAAAGAGCTATTTACTACATCAGTAGAACATTGGTAGCATATGAGAAGAACTATTCAATGATTGAGAAAGCTTGTCTAGCTATGATCTTTGCATCACAGAAACTGAGAAATATATGTTAGCTCATACAATACAATTGATAGCTTAGATAGATCCATTGAAATTCCTATTGAGAAAAGTTTCCCTCATAGGTAGACTAGCTAAATGGGTGATGCTATTGAGCGAATTTGACATAGAATATGTTGAAAGGAAAGCTATCAAAGGCCAAGTCATTACAGAGTAGTTGGCTGAAGCACCAATGTTTGATGATACACCATTACAGATGTAATTTCTTGATTCATCCATCATGAACATATCTTCTAGGACTTGGCATCTCTTCTTTTATGGATCTTACACACAAAATAGATATGGAGTAGGCATATTATTCATAACACCACAAGGTTACTCAATACCTAAAGCATTCAGAATAAAATTTCCTTGCACAAACAATATTGTTGAATATGAAGCTTTACTTAATAGCATGAAGATGGAAATTGAGTGGCGAGCGATAGAGTTGCACATTCATGGAGACTCACAGCTAGTCATACACTAATTCAATGATGTGTACCAAAAAAAAGATGAGAAACTAGTTCCATACAAATGCATGGTCAATGACCTTAAGAAATATTTCATCTCAGTCATATTTGAGTAGATTCCTAGAATGGAGAACAAGGCTATTGATGCTATGGTGACACTATCACCTCTACTACAATAGCCAGAACATGAGCTACGTTATGAGTTCCTAGTTGAAGCACTGTCATTCCCTGCATATGATTCCCCTGAAACCTACACGATCTGCACTGTTATTGGTCATGATTCTTCCAGATACAAACACCTTTTCTCCTACCTTCAAGACCAAATCATCCTTGATACCTTCAACCGCAATGAGAAATTATACCTTATCCAAAATGCATCGCGGTATGTCATTATAGGTAATGACCTGTATAAACGAAGTCTAGATGGTACACTCCTTCGGTGTTTAGAATGAGAAGAGTCTCAACATGCGTTAGAGGAAGTCCATGATGGTATATATGGATCACATTCCAATGGTTTAAAGCTAGCTTGAAAACTTATTAGGGCTAGGTACTATTGGCTTGAAATAGAAAAAGAGGCTATCAAATATGCTAAAAACTATCAAAAGTGCCAAGTACATGGTAACTTAATTCATGTGCCAGGAAGAGATCTGATTCCCTTCACTACACAATGGACTTTTCAACAATGGGCATTTGATCTCATAGGGGCTATACATCCACATTATTCTAATGAGCATACCCATATCATTACAACTACATACTATTTCACAAAATGGGTAGAAGTAGTTCCTTTGACTCAAGCAACCGACAAACAAATTTCAATGTTCATCCTGAACTACATCATTTGTCATTATGGAATTCCACATTCAATAGTCACAAATAATGGTGGCCAAATCAAGAATAGGGACTTGGATTCCTTCTGTTCTAAATTCAAGATTAAACAACATTGGTCATCCATATACTATCCCTAAGGGAATGGACAAGCAGAAGCATCAAACAAGAATCTATTGAAAATCCTACATCGCATAGTTAATAAAATAGGAAGAGACTGGCACCTCATGATTGATCTAGCTCTCTGGGCCTACAGAACAAGTATCATAATGCTCACTACGGCTTCACCATTTACTTTTTTTTATGGGTCTGAAGCGGTACTACCTATTGAGGTTGAAATCCCATCACTAAGAATCAGAATGCATGAACTCATGACCGATGATGATTACAGAGTGTCTAGGTTGTAAGAACTTGAACTACTAGATGAGCACAGGCAAGCAGCATATGACCATCTTAGAGTATATCAGAAAAGAATGTCTAGAGGCTACAACAAGAAAGTCAAACACAGAGAATTTCAGGTTGGTGATCTACGCTTGAGAGAAAATCCCAAAATCAATCACATCAAGAACGCAAGGGGAAGTTTGAACCCAACTAGCTGGGTCCCTTTGTTATCACTACTAATTTTGGTTCTGGAGCCTACCAACTCTCAACAACTGAAGGAGAACAACTCTGAGAACCAATCAACATTCTTCATCTGAAGAAATTCTACGCTTGAGGCATTCAGTCTATGGTATAATGTCCTGAAAAAATCATAAAAATCATAAAAAGTCCTGAAAAAATGATCATCCTCGTGAAAACCTAGCATTAGGTGCCTTGGTGAATCACAAAAAAATAAAAATAAAAAGGAAAAATACAAAAAAATTGAAAAGATGAAAAATACAAAAAAAAGAAGAAAAAGAAAAGTGCCTTGGTGAAAACCTGGAAACAGGCGCCTTGGTAGCAAAAATAGAATCTCTGCCAAGATGGTGAAAACCCGGCAAACGGGTGCCACTTGTTTAAAACTCTCCATCTATTAGCACAATCTGGGTATTTCCTAGCTTTTGGTATGCTTGAGTTTGTATATATCCTTGCTTTCAATAAATTCGGTATGTACACCAATCAACAAATGCGCCTGTATCCTATCAATGTTCCAAACTTGGGGGCAATCAATGTCATATCCTATAGTCCTTAGTACCTCAGACTAGTCATGTCCAGTCAAAATCCTTTGAAGCTACCTCTGAGTCAGTTAGTTTGTCTCCTTACTAGAAAGGGATTTTTGCACCTACAACCAAACACAAACTGAAAACAATCTCTGCAACATGGTTAAATCTTCTTGTATGCTAACTAATTCACATTGAAGATTTCTGCATATTTTGTCTCCTCAAGCTCCTCGATGATGTCCTTCAAAGGATTTAGAGAGTGATGACTGGAGGCATAATATTTTCTTTATTTTATGCTTTGAGTGAAAATCTAATAACTTTGGAAATTCTAGATTGAATTGGTGTCCACTATAAGTGCCTCCATCATGTATTGGATGGCCATGTATACCTCAACCATCGATACCCAAAAGCTTCAAGGAAGTTTGATCTAACTTTGTCTTTTGAGTCATTTCTTATTTCTATTGTGAAACACAAAAATTATCTAAGGATGTGAATGATAAAGGGTCACTGTGGGTAAATTCATATGAAAATTAGAATGATCTCCTAAACTACTTGGTGTGTTTGTATGCAAGGCGTGTTGGTTGTGTCACAAATTTTTTACCTTTTCTCCCTGCAAAGCCCTAGAGTGTTGCCTACCCCTGCCTACAAGCTTGTTTCTATGTGCAAAGAAAATCTATGATGTGTTATGGTTTGTGCCCTTGGCCTCATGTTCATTATTGTGTCACCATGCCCCATTTCAAATCGCAGGGTCTAATGTGTTGAAACCAGGGAGATATTCAAGTTTCAAGGTTTGCTAGAAATAGTTGTCTTTATGTTGGGTGCTGTTAAAACTATTTAAGCATAAAAACCCTTGATGTTTTCACATTCCTTTGATTACCTTTACATCAGTGTGTAAACCCAGGTTGTTTTCAGCCTTTCGCTTCTTCGCAGCTAAATCTTTGGCTTTTGGTTTTCTCATTTGCGTTGCTGCAACTGTGTGCGGTCTAGTTCTTTTGATTTTCTAGTCACTTGATCTCCAGTTATCTAGATGGTTAAGTCTTTTATTCAGTGATTACATGACTGTGTGTTCGCGGGATCTCTTGATTTTGGTGGTTAAGTGCTTTTCATTCAATGACTTGGCATTTTCCTCAGTCGCGTGGTCGCACAACCCTGGCGGTTAGTTCCTTCACCTTCGACGATCTGGTGAGTGGTTGGGGTTTCTTCTGGCGGTTTGGTAGGATCTACGGTTGTCACATGATCGTAAGGAATATTCTTTCCCTTTGTGATCATGCAACCATCGTCTGATGGTGTAGTAAGTGAGGTGGTGGGTCCGGGGTGCCAGTCATGTTGAGGTGCTCAATTTCTATTGGCCACCGAGTTAGTGATGTGACAAATGACTTGTTGGGGCCCGGTTGACCATTTCTTTTATCTTTTGTCAACTGTCCATTCTGCTGAGAAAGACTGAAATCTACGACCATGTTTTAAAGTTCTCTTAGTTAGTCGTTGCTGCTAGTTTTAAATGTTTCGAGGGTTTTATATGAGGTTAGGGATAGTGCACCGAAGGAACCATGATGATGGGCCATTTTGGTCATTTTCTAGCTCAGTTGCAGGTAAGAATTTATGAGGGAAATCCTGACGGCTGTTTCAAGTTGATTTTGTGTCCTGGGGAACTTTAGCCAAGGAAAGATTGATAGCTGGGTCACGCCTTATCTGCTACAACCAGATTTAGCAGGGGTTTTGTGATGATTTTTGTCCTTGAAGTGGGTACATGGCCAAGTTGGCTGCTTAGATTGATGATTTATTTGATCTCATCAGCCTTGTACTAGGAGCTTGTCTTGTCTGCATTCACTATCTTGAATGTGGTTAGGTGAATTTGAAATTGTTCGCTTTAAATGATCAACAACTTGTTGCAATCCTAGAGATATAAAGGGTTTTGCTTGATCATTCAAAGGTATTGAGAGTTAGGTGTTTTAACTGGATGCTCGGTGAACCCTATTCTCAGTCAGGGGTTGTGACAATTTTTGGTTTTCAGTGATGGTTGATGAAAGATAGAAAGTTGTAGGTCTAAGTTGTAGTTTGCAAGCTTGATTATTTAGGATTGATTGTATGCATAGAAAGGATTCATCATACTTAATACAAATATTTGGTTCTTCTCTCTCCTTTGTGCCAAGATAGGTGGACTTTGAGCTTTCTGGTTCATTACATATCATTTTATGTATGTATCTTCATTCCTGAGTTCTGATCTAGGATTGGGTTAAATATTGCTTTGGATGGGATGTGAGTTTACCCTTGTTTGCATAAGGATTCTTTGTAAGTAGTAGGAATTATGGTAAATGTATTTATGGCTATGAATCTCATATTGTTTTTGGTCTATGCATCTTTTGCGCCTAAGAAATCTTTCCCAATGGATGAGGCACTGGCCTAGATGAGTGAGTCTTTTGCCAACACACCCTAACTGAAGTTGTTGCAATCACAAAATTGAAATTAAAACCATTCTAAGTTTTAAATCTTTGGTCAAGAAGTTTTGTTTTCCCATAGCAATGGAGAGTCAATGAATGCTAGGTTGGCATTTAGTACTTTCTTGCTATCATCTGTTAAATGAATCTAGTCTAGGTGTTGTGTAGGATTTAATTTTTCATTGGGTTAGGTGCACCTGCCTTGGTTTTGCGGAGCCAAAAGTGAAGAGGGCAATCTTGTACCTACAGTTGGTCCAATTACCTTGAGATCCTTTTACATTTCAAAACTAACCACTCCTAAAATCTATCTGAAGGTATATTGGCAACCTAAGAGCATAAGCCATTTTGAAACACCAACAAGATGGTGACTCTGCTAGGGATCTGTTACACAAGTCTATAATAACCAGTAGGTCATCATTGGTAACACAGGGTTATCCTTGCCTGTTGTCCTATCAAACTCATTGCGGTACTTATTAGTGAGGAAATAGTGTTCTAGGATTCCCAATATATTTTGGTGGTGACTCAAACAATCTCTATAGAAATGCTAGTCAGAAAATCATTCACAAGATGAGTTACAGAGGTACTAGGTCTCGGAGAAGTAAACATTCTAAAGATAGATCAGAAGAAGGTCTTCCAAGCACTTCTAGACCTAGTCAGACAAGGGAAGGAAGAAAGAGTAAGAATATGTTTCATACTCAAAAGCATAAGGAGGATACAAGACAAGAAGATCAAATCCAGCACGGTCAAGAAGGAAATACCTCAGAATATGAGGAGGCTATTGATTTGGGGTTGAACTAATATGAGGACGAGGTTCAAATGGGAGACGCTGAATCTGAGACTACTCTCCCAGAATCAAAAGAAATATTTTAAGAAGTCTATGACTTGGAAAGAAAAATCCAAGAACAAGTTTCTATCAGACAACAAAGAGAAAAGGAGAAAGAAGAAAAAATTAGGCATGCCATGATAAGGGCTGACCAACTAAGAAGGTAGTTGTTAAATTTAGAGGTAATAAATCATGTCCCAAAGCCTGAAAGAACAAGGGAACAACCTGTTGTGTAGGAGGTATATGAAGTGGCTAGACCTAAAGATAAAGGTAAACAAAGAGTTGTTGGAGTTACAATCAATGAACATGTTAATGATAAGGATCCTTTAGATCGGGAGTTGAGGGTAGATGTTGATCTTGAGAGAGCTAGAAAAGAGAAAGAAATATGGGCTAAAGAACTTGAGAAAGTGGAATTGGAGGCAACTGCTGTAGAAATGAGGAAGAAGATTGGGTTTCTCAAGCAAACTTCAGGACCTTCAAATGATGCTCTTTCTTCTTTGGAACAAGGTGGAAATCATGAGAACCTTGCAACTAGAAAAACAAATATCCTAACACTAGATGCTATAAAGGTTTTTGTTGTTTTGAACATAAGGACATCTACATCTCAAGGATTGATCCACCTCAAGGAGGACCTGTACATGAAAGGTAAAAACAACTTATCTTCTTTGGTATTCCTGGTTATCCTAATGTAATTCCTGATGAAATTAGAAAGAAGCTCCCTAAATTTACTGGAAATAATGTCACCACATGTGAGGAACACCTAAAGATTTTTATTGATGTAATAGATGATTATAATATTGAGCCTGATGATGTTATAATGAAGCTATTTGTACAATCTCTAACCGAGGATGCTAGGGACTAGTTTAGGGGTTTGCCCCATGCTAGTATAGGGTCTTGGAATGAATTTAAAAATTGCTTCAAAGAACATTATGGTGATAAAAAAAATGAGGGTTTCATTTTGAATGAATTCAATAATATCAAGAAAAATCAGAATGAGGATGTTCCTGAATTCAATATAAGGTTCCAAAAAGCTATGCACAGGCACCTGCAAGTTATCAGATTAGATGATAGGGTGTGTCTTGTGACATAATTGAATGATTTTGATGCAAAGATGGGGTACCTTTTAAGGGATACGAATCCTAGAAATCTTGGGGAGGATTACAAGTTGGCCATTAACATAACCAAAGTAATAGAAGAATATCAGGAAAGTTGGGGAGAAGAGAGGATTGTAAGTCTCAAATGCAAAACAAGAGAGAAATGGGAAGATCTAAAAACTTAAAACCCAAAGAGGAGGATAACCTAAAGTAGATTCTAAATGCTTTAGAAGATGTGAAACCTGGTGAGAGAAGAAATAATAGGGTTGCAACTAATGATAGGTCAACTTGGCAGCCAAGAATGTAAAATTACCCATATAATACTCAGTGGAAGGATGGCAAGCCCATTATTCCAGCCAAGAGGGATAGGCCAGATGATAGGACTCCTGATCCTTTGCAAAGAAATTTAGTCAATATGAGTGATGACGTCCCATGGTGTGTTTCTTGTCAATCTCCTCATAGTCCTGAATATTGTATTATTGCCCTGAACATGTCTGAAAACCAGGAATGAGATAAGCAATATGATGAAAATGGTTGTGCAATGATTTCTTCACATGCTTGGGATGAGGTTGACTCTACTGAAGAGATTGAGAATCGAGAGGTTGTTGGCTCTCAAGCTAGGAATGAGATATCCCATCAACAAGTTTTCTATGATGAAGAGGAAGAAGAATTTGATGATGTTAGGTGTGGTGCAGTGAAGGGTGAGGAGCATATCTTCCTGAGGTGACCTTCTAATGAGGAAATTGCCCAAATCACTATAGATATGGTCACTCAAGCCAGGAGAAATTATAATTTGAGAAGCAAGACAGTTGGGAATACCAATGGTAAACCGGGTAGCATGTTTATTAAGAAATCAAAAAAGAGCACACAACAATCTGAAGAAAAGGGAAAGGGTGTTGATGATGTCAGCCAGGTCAAGGTAAAAAAGAAAATTGAGCCTATTGTGACACATAAAGGTAAAGCAAGCACATCAAAAATTATTGTTCCCTTACCCCAAAAGGAAAATGAGTCTCTACACAAAAATTCATCTGACTTGACTGTCCGAATAAAAGATAAGGGCGTCACTATTATAAAAGGGGATGTGGATGACCAGAAGTATGTTCCTATTGATGTGACTAAGTTGCTTTCACAAATTACTGTCAAGGTCCCACTTTTGGAGATAATGAGGATAGAGGAGCATAAGGTGAAAGCTCTAGACTGGGTAAACAGTGCCTCTCCCACAAAGGCCCAGGGGATGAGTAGAGGTGATAAACATGTGGCTACTTTGGATGACACACCTGATAGTAAAAATGAAGAAATTTTCTCTAAGATTACTCAGATATATTTGGATGCAAATATCGTCAATACTGCATCAAGAACAGTGGATCCTTTCTCCCTGTCTCTTATAATAAATGGCAAATTGTTGAAGAATTGCATGATCGATTCTAGGGTGTCGAATACTGTCATGCCTATAGAAATCATGAAATCAATGGGACTAAAAGTTGATACACCTCACGGAAGATGCCAGGCTATGGAATCAAGAGAAGTGCCAGTTATTGGTACCATTAAGGCTTTGCCTTATAGATTGGCAACATATTCAGACAAGCAACTAACTATGAGTGTTCTAGTGGTTGATATCCCACGTCAATATGGGATGTTGTTGTCTAGGAGATGGAGTGCCTCTATGGGAGGAAATATCTAGTGTGACCTATCTTTTGCTACTTTTGACATTGGAGGAGAAAGTGTGAAGGTGTCAAGGGAAACTAGAACTCCACACATGATTGAGGAGAATGAAGATGAAAATATGAATTGTTTTGTGGACATTGACATTGGTTCTTTCGAAGTTCAGGAGAAGGAGGTGCAAGAAAAGGTCGAGCCTGTCCTTCTAACTAAAGATGATGATAACATGGAAAAAGGTGATGTTTTGTGGACTTTATTTTTTAATGGAGCAAGTTCAAAGGAAGGTGCTAGAGTAGGAGTGCTATTAATATCCCCAAATGGTAAAACTTTTAAGTTTTCTTTTGCTCTCATGTTTTCTTGCACAAAAAATATTGCTGAATATGAGGCTTTGCTAATTGGTTTGAGACTAGCATCAAGGCATGGGATTAAATGCCTTAGGGTGATTAGTGATTCTGAGCTAGTAATTTCTCAAATTAGATCAAGATATGCATCAAAGAATCGAAGACTGAAGCAATATAGAAATGCTGTTTGGGATGAAATTGAGAATTTTAGTGCATTTGGTATTGATTGGATGGATAGAGGCCAAAATAGGATGGCTAATCTATTGGCAAACATAGCATTAAGGCCAAAGGATATCACTTTTGTAGGGATATCCAAAATTGAGGTTTAGTCTAGGCCCTCTATCCCAGATATTGTTGAAAATTGGCAGGTATTTTTTGATGATCAGGATATACTGAGATTCTTGCAATGTGAGTCTCACTTTGGTGGTCAGGAAATGGATTTCAGCACTTATGTTGACACTAGAAATGGGAAGGGACTGTCTTTGGAAAATAGGTTTTGCAATTGAAATCCAATAGGGTTCCAAGAGGATTGGTTGCTCTTGAGAGGGCATTTGATAATAAAGAAAGAGCTTGTTCTACTAAAATTGTTGATAAGCTAGATGATTTGGAGGAGATAAATCTAGGAACAAGTGTAGTACCCAAAAATGTTTATATTGGAAAGAGATTGTCTCTGAAGGTTCGAAAGACACTAATTAATCTTCTCATAAAATTTAGACATATTTTTGCATGGTCATATGATGATTTGAAAACTTATAGAGAGGATTTGTTCTAACATGAGATACCACTGAAAGAGGGTACCAAACCGTTTAGGCAAAAATTAAGACTTGTGAATCCTACCTTGGCACCAAAAATGCAAGATGAACTCAAAAGGATGATAGATGAAAGAATCATCAAGCCTATCAGACATTCTACTTGGGTGTCAAACTTGGTTCCAGTCAGAAAAAAGAATGGTGACATTAGATTATGTGTCGATTTTAGGAACCTGAATGTCAATTCTTTGAAGGATAATTATGGTTTGCCTAACATGGAGAATATGCTACAAAGAGTCACTGGATCAAAGCTGATGTCCATGATGGATGGTTTCTCTGGATATAATTAGGTCAAGGTCAAGGAGTCAGAGCAATTTAAGACTGCATTCACTACCCCGTGGGGGACATATGTTTATATTAGAATGCCCTTTGGTTTGACAAATGCTGGAGCCACTTTTTAGAGGGCCACGGATGTGGCCTTTGTAGATTTTATAAACAAATTTTTGGTTGTGTATCAGGATGATCTCACAGCATATTCAGCTAAGGAAAGTCAGCACTGTGAACATCTTGAGAAAATTTTTATCAGGGCTTTGGAGTATGGGGTTTCTTTGAATCCAAAAAAGTTTTTTTTTGGTGTTGTGGAAGGTAAACTCTTGGGACATATTGTGTCTAAAGATGGAGTGAGGATTGACCCTAAGAGGGTTATGGCTATAGATAGGCTTTCCCCACCTAAAAATGTTAAAGGAATACAATCCTTCTTTGGGCAAGTAAACTTTCTAAGGAGATTTGTTACAAATTTTGCAGAAATCAGTATCCCCATCTCCAAGATGTTGAAGAAAGAGGCAAAGGTTGAGTGGAATGAAGAAGAAGATGAGTCTTTTAGAAGTATCAAATGAGCCATCAAGGATGCTTCAGTTTTAAGGACACTTGATCATGGTAAGCCCATGCAAATTTTCTCTTTTGCCTCTTGTCTTACAATTGCAGCAATTCTATTACAAAAGAATTCAGATGGATATGAACAACCCATATCATTCTTTAGCAAATCCCTACAAGTAGCGGAATTGAAATATGACACTACTGAGTAGTAGTCATATGCCCTAGTCAAAGCTATCAAGGCTTTTAGACATTACCTTGTAGGAGCTAAGGTGATTGCTTATGTTCCTAGTGCTATAGTTAAGGATATATTGGTGCAACAAGAAGCTTTAGGGAAAAGATGTAGATGGATCAATAGGATCCAAGAATTTAACATTGACATCCAGATTACAAAATTGGTAAGAGGCTTAGGTCTTGCAAAGTTAATGGCACAAGGTAATCTAGTTGCAAATCATATAAATGTGTTAGAAGAGGAACAAAGGCCATATATTTGTGACATGGATTGTTGTGAGTGGTACAAGGATGCTATTGGTTACTTGCAAAAGTTGTTTCTTCCCCCTGACATGGATGAAAATAAAAGGAGGACTGTTAAGCTGCAAGCTGCAAGGTATGCTATTGTAGATGGTAAATTGTGGTGGAGAAGCAATGAAGGGGTGTTGCTCAAATGCTTCACTAGTAAATTATACCTCAAATTTCGATGAGAATTGGTCAAATTTTTGACAATAATTGGTCGAATCCATGACTAAAACTTTTGTCATTCTTTTTTCATCAAATTTTCTATGTATTTCTTATTGGTCAAAATTTCGACTACAGCAATTGCTTGAAACTGGAAGAATCACCATCTTTTTTTTTTGTCCAATGGTCAAAATTGAGACCATGCAATGGTCGAAATTGAGACCATGCAATGGTCTCAATTTTGACCATACTATTGGTCGAATGTATGGCATTGTGGTCAATTTTTTTGGTCCAATGGTCAAAATTGAGACCATGCGATGGTCAATTTTTTTTGTCCAATGGTCGAAATTGAGACCATACTATCCAATGGCAAAGGTCGAAATCGAGACCAATACTAAAAAAATTTTATAAAAAAATGTCTATTAAAAAGTGCTATTGGTGTCTTATTTACAATAATTATTAATTAATAAAAAATTAAAGTGTTATTGGTGTCTTAGTATTTTTTCAAACTTTCTTTATATATTTTACATTTTAGTTTGCTGGATAGCCACTACCCACAAATTATGGGAAGAGAAGAGAAGTGTTTCAATTGGCTAATTTACTGGATGATCAGGACAAATGATACTTTGAGGAACAACTTTTGGTGACTCCTCCATTGCTTGTCTCCTAAATTCTGCTAGAGTTCCATCATCGCTACAATCTATGCATTCACCATTTTAGTTCAGTTATATGTATGAAAAAACTATTTATTAAATAAGAAAACAAAAGCAGACACAACCAACAAGCTAGTGAGAAACATATTATTATACCCATAGATCCTGAATATAAGTGCCTCTTCATGCCGCACCTTTGCAAAATGGACAGACAATTCAAATTAAAGAGCAACAGAGACAAAAATGAAATATATAGCATCTACTTTTTGAAATCCTTAGTTGAGAATTTGCTTTAGCAGTTGTGATTCAAGGTACCTATTTCGAGTCTGTGGTATTCTTTGTCCTTCAACTTCTGTTCTTACTTCACCGTGATCATTGATCTGCACAATAAATCCAAGAATGATAGTTTGAAATTTAAAAGTATAACATTTGCTTTAGTTCAACTGTAAAACTTAATGAATTCTATACCCACTATCTACTAGTTCAATCCAAAAATGTGTTTAAGGAACACTTGTAGTTCTTGTATATAATCTTCTTGGAATTGATCATTCCAGCAGAAACATTGACCAGAGGACCTTACTATCGAAATTGGCAGAACAAAATATCAAATACCAAAAACTAAATTTGCAAAATGAAATACCAAATGATGGATATTACATTACAATCAATGAGTTAAAAGGTGTATTACGACAGGATTGGCCAGTCAATGGCTGCAAATGTTGAAACATGAACACTGCTTAGCAGTTCTGCAGTCAGAAACCTGACACTTCCTCTTAACAAAAATTGATTCTTTGAATCTCTGAGTAGGACCACATCCATAATAACATGTGAAATAAATGTTAAACAACTCATAATAATGTTTCCAAACTGCACTCACATAGCCACTCGACATGTACTAATCTACTCAGGAAACATCCTATTTGCAGCACTTTGTTATTTCAAAACCATTATTTCTGAATATTGTACCCACACCTAATTCAATTAGGAGATGCTTATTCATCACATAAGGAAGCAGTACACCACTAGAAGTACAACACTCAGAAAGATCCAACAGAATCTTTTCCCTGATCCAGGAAAGTCACAGTTCTAGTAATGAACAGTATTAAACATATATTTATCATTGGTTTATTAGTTATAAATACCCCCCATTGGATTACAATACATCCCATTGCATTGATCAACACCATTGGACATCTCTCGATGTCTCACCTATGAACTATTAATAAAAAAGCATTGCATTTCCCTAGTTTTGAAAAGAATGCCTAAACAATATTTAGTTTTAGGCTCCATCTAGAGCTCTTCTTGATAAGTGCATCATACA
The DNA here is from genome assembly GCA_027943335.1 of Chamaecyparis obtusa. NCBI lineage: Eukaryota > Viridiplantae > Streptophyta > Pinopsida > Cupressales > Cupressaceae > Chamaecyparis > Chamaecyparis obtusa. The sequence goes on along the minus strand of BSBK01005583.1, from coordinate 564,881 downwards.
CAAACATCACAAAAACAAGTATATATTTCTAGAATCAATTTACTAAGAATAAAATACAGTTGAGAAAATAAACCTGCCAAGCTATTTGGATTGTCTCCAGACCATCTAATAACTAAACATTTTTTGTCAAACATAAACCTGAAATATTAACACCAACTATAAATAATAAATATCATCCGAAGCACATTATGGTATAAGGGAAAAAATGCGTAGAAAGAGTGCACTTTATTTTTTTTTATAAAAATGACACTAAAGAATTTTTTAAAAAACTAAGAAAATGCTACAGTTCTTAACAGCAGTAAAACGGATATATCTTTTCATATCCAGTATTGAAATTTACAATCACAAAAAACTTCCATTTTAATTCAAGATTGATGTACAGGACAAAGTCAAGTTACTTGAATACATTTGATCTTTTTAGCCTGTCTCCTCCAGAATTTCATGTTGTTATTTGATGGGAAGCTTACTTGTAAACTTTGTTTTGTTAAGTGGATAGGTCTCAATTTATGTTATAGTTTAAGGTCAAGTCATTTGAAAAGATTGGCATTTCCAACTTTACTTCAGCATTTTGCCCTGACAAAATTAATAAAATGCATACTTACATGCAGAAGATCATTCTATCTTTGACAGTAGGATAAATATTTTAATAGCGTGCTCCACGAAGGACACAAAAACAAAGGATGAAAGCATTTGGTCTGAAGATATTATATTAAAGCATAAAATATGCTAAGTACATATTTTAACTCCTTTAGGATAAAGCCAAGAAAATTCCAATTCCAATTCCAATTATGAGTAAAATAGGCTACATGCAGAAATACACTAGATGTTCTGGAATGTCTTTCTCAAAAAAATCACCTGTAATGCCAAGAGATTAACTAAATTGAATTTTAACAATATCCTTGAGATACTCTGTTTGTGGTGGAGATGAGATAGATTCAAAATTCATACAAAAAATGAGAGGAATAGTGATGGCTCTAAAGTTCAACATTACTTATCTGAATTTATTTAATCTGGTTAAGATTGTTTGACATTGTTAGATTCTATTGCAAAGATGATAGAAATATTGAATATATTATTTGGAGATTAAAAATGAGAGAATATTTTATACTTCAATGACTATTAATGTATCCAGGAGCAATTTTAAAAAGTTAATTAGATGATATTGATTCATATGATATATCAAAATCAAATTGGCAGAGTATTACAGAAATTGTAAGCTTTTACAAGGCAAATAAACAAATTATAATGTTTGAATATTATTGAAAGTGTAGACTTTTACAAGGAAAGCAAAGAAATCATAAGGTTGTTAGGATTGGATGAATATTTCAACAACATTGAAATGGTCAGATCTATCATCCTAAAGTTAAATGAAAAGGTGATCAGAAACAATTTTAAAAATCTAGATAGAGAAATACATACTCTCCATCAAAAAGGATCTGAACCAATCTCTGCCAATCAAATAATGTATTGGACACAAGGCACATAAACATAGAACAACTGTATGCTGATGAAGCAAAAGAACAATTTCATACAAACTTCTACCATCAGCAAACATCTTAAGAAAACAAGGAAAAGAACATTTTCACACAAATATCTACCATCAACAAACTTCTTAAGAAAACACGGGATACAAAGCATCAAAAAATTGTAGTTGTGAACAAATTAGTCTACCTGTCTACAAAATATGTACTCAAATTTCCAGCCACGGCATGAGGTGGAGCCAATGGTACAAGCTTTTCTTCCAAGTCTGGAGCAGTGGCCTGGGAATCAATGACGTTCAAATCAAAATCAATTAAAAAAGCAAGCAAACCAGAGTTAGATCAAGTTTCCTCTATTTTGTTTATATTTGTATCCAAATCATATCTGGATATAACATGAAAATACTGCTGGTGCACACTACAAAGTCTAAGAAGGTAGTGTGGAGGGAAACACAATACCCTAGCTAGTATGAACTTGTACAGGAAACAACACACTAAACACATCCAAAAGATAGAGACAGTAAAATTATGCTCTTCTATTCAATACCAAACAACTATTGTACATATGTTACAAAAGTCCTAGTAGACTGAGAGTGAGAACTCCCATCATTAGAAAACTGGGGAAATGCTTTATAGCTTTGTTGATTGGCCTATGGAGTTTAATCATTTGTTGACCTTAGCAGTCAAAAGGATGTATAAATACAATTTAAAGAAATATGGTTATTATAGTGATTAAAAAAGAGTTCAATTCTTTAACAGTTGATAGTTTGCCATTATGGTTCATTTTCTAGATTAACTTTTTGTTGACTGGTTTGTTAACATATCGAGGACCATGGAAGCTTTGTTGACCTTGATCTGTGCTGAAGCCCTCTATGCCATGCACCAACTCAGGGAATTCCAGTTGAGTACTGTGCTAACCAAGGAGGGGCACCAAGGTGTCAAGGGGCTAGTGTTGCAGCAAGAGTTTTGACACCATTAGATTTGGCATTTGTGCTATGCAATGTAACGTCAGGCTGAGTGTAATTGCAACTACAGCTAAACTAAGAGCACAGACTGTTGCAGTTTGGCCCAGATTATTACTGTATTGAATTCTAATCATGAAGTAGACATATCAAGTTGTCCATTGGATGATCGGGGTAGGGAAGAGGGACAAATACTTGATTAGGCTCCAATACTAGGATTGGGTGTGAACAAGCTTTGGCTTTTTCTTGTGCTTTGATGCCTTGTACCAAATAACACTTCCTACCCTCCAGGTGACCACCTTGAAGAACACATTACATGTTAAGGCAAAGATGACTGTACTTCAATAACTAAAAACAATACTAATGTTCCAACTCTCATTGGATTGGAAAAAGGAGGAAGAAGAATGAATATGATAAGTTCCATTTAACTTTTCTAGTTGTTCACCGATCAGAGTTAAGCGCATTAATTGATGGCTCTATATACTTGCTACATTCTTCTAAGGTAAAAAATATTGACAGTAAAGTTGTTGCAGAAAGAAAGAGATGTGGTGTAATGGTTCATATGATAAGCATGAGGAAGCAAACTAAATAATAAATATGGTGTAGCAATCAAAATAATGATAATGGGACAAAAACTCCTCAACAACTTAAAAAAAAGACACATAATAATGCTTCATTTGGAAATCTACAAGGCCACACCTACATTATTAGTGTGGAGGTGTGAACCATTATGCCTTAAAAAGTCATCTTAAGAAAGAACGCCTTGATGAGTTTGATCAAATTTCATTTATAGTATAAATTAGCTCCAATGCCAAATGGAGAAGAAGATCTGAAACAATTTTATATAACTAAATTGTACCTAATGTCAAGAAAATAATAGGCCTAATATTTTATTTAATTATTAAGTTATTTATATTCATCCATTCATTAACCATAATCACTATTTCTAATCAGTTTAATAATCCATTTGATGAGCCCAAAGCATGTATATGCATCAAGCATAACCATTTATCTATGCATGTTAGCCCACATCATCAATTTACAGACTGATATCGTGACTTCATACTAATATGCATCAGCGTCATCTGTGACTGGTCAATAGCATCAAAATGTCCTTCAAGCTCCATCAATGCACCTTCAATTTGATGAACTTCTGATTCAAGTGGTTTCTTCTCTGACAGGTGTTGGTTCTTTTCTTATCGGAAAGGCCTATTTTCCTCACATAAACATTCATTCTCTTCAAGGGGCTTAGGCTGCACTTGGAAACTTACTAACTACATGAAGCCATTCCTTGGTTTGATTTAGGTGTTTTTTTTGTGCCCTGAAAGAAAAATAAGATGATTGCGATTCGTCTAGTAATTGCCATGAGCTTTGTCTCTTTTACCAAGTTCATATGTAACTAGAACATAAGTACAGTAAAATGAATGCACCGAGCTATGCATAAATGTCATAGCATATATTTGAGACACAGCCTAAGATGAGTTTCAAACAACCATAAATTGAAATAACTAAACATAGATAGCATGTAGTCAACTGCAGGCATGCCCCAACTACAGATATGGTCTAATATTTTATTCCATATGTTTAATTCAAAACAGACAAGTGTAATGTTACACAACTACATGCCTAAAAGATGAGGTAGCTTTGACCAATTATAATCAGTGTGTGCAATGTTGTCATGTAAAGGAGCATCCATGACAGTAACATGGACATGGTTGTTACATGATAAAATATGATCAGCTTAATCACAAAGCATTTTCAAAGATACCCTAGCAAAAGTTCACTGAGTATATGCCAGCAAAGATGAAGGACACTGCAACATGCCTAGGTATGCTTAAGGAAAATAGTGATCTCTATCATGATTATTGAGTCATCAGTGTGCAATGGGACACAAAAGAGAACAACATAGTGCTGATTATCAGTTTTGCAAATCCTAGTGACAATAATGAAATAATCATGCATATGGAGTCAAGATTGTTAGAATCAGAATACAATAAGCAATGAACAATTCTTTTCAAAAGATTACGAAAAACAAGTAGGGTATATGAGAGTTAAGCTTGATTGTCAAACAAGGAACATAGAAAATGATGGCATCATGCATACAAATGATAAAGCAATGTAAGAGTGACCAATAAGGCCTAGTACATCATATTACAATGTATCAATCAGTATAATGGTATGCAAAAAATTCATTACTGAGAAAGATTGACAAATTTTTCATGTGTTATAATATAATGCTTTAAAGATTAGTGGTCACATATTCATAAAATGTCAATTAGTCTAGAGAGTGGACAAAAGCAAAACAATTGATAGCCCAATAAGATAGGAAGTACCAATGCTTCACCCATGTGAAGTGAATGGGGTAAACATTTTACCTTAAATATCTGGAATCAGCTGTTGTTTATACTCTTTTAGCTCCAGCTGATTCTAGATATATATGGCAAAAAGGCAAATATAATTTTCTTGATTTCCATCAACAGCAAGCTTTATGTTTGCCACTTAAAGATACAGAACAAAATCATATTTTATTTAAGACAATCTTCTTATAAGGGCCGTATTTGATATTGGTAAACCATGGATATGATTATGGGCTCTATTTAATCATAATGCAATGTATTGTAAGGTATGTTTGGACCTCATTCTTTTGTAAGGTAAGCCTAATCACATTATTTAAGATTTAAGCTTGCCTCACCCTTTGGAAATAATCCATTAAACCTGGGTCACACTCTAATTCACCCAATACTTGTTACACCACAATCTTCAAAGCTTGTCATGTCTCCTTAGGTTATAAGATGCCTTTAAACCCAGCTGCCCCTACTTAGGAAGATTGCTAGTGGTAGTAGCTATGTGGAAGAAGCAATTTACAGAAGAATAGAGGTGTTGGAGAGCAGGATAGGGCTTGATTATTTTGAAGGTGAAGGAGAAAATAGCAACATTAACTAAAACAACCAACTTGACATAGACCATAGGACTTTGATGAAATATGAAACTTCCAAAGAAATTTCTATACAGATTGATTGATAAATTTGGTTGGAAGAAGTCTGCCAGGACCATGGAATTTGTTACTATCGTACAATATTTTAAGATGAGGTCACTTCAATTGTGAAAGTGAAGCTTGAGGGGTTTTAAAATACTTACCCATTCATGATTTTCTTTGTCACCATAATGCTGAATTGATGTAAATATTTTCTTGTTATATATTTCTTCAAGAAAAAATGCATTCATAATTTTTTGAATTGGAGAAAATAGACAAAGATGACCAAGGAGAATGAAATATACTACAACAAATGAAATCTAATGAACTATTGATAGAACTAAATGTAGAAATATTGAGTGAGGCGAATGAGAAAATCAAAATTGTGGTTAAGGACCAAAGTCCTTTTAGACCGTATTCAGACAAACTTCATAATCTAAAATGACAAGTACACTTAAATGCAAAATATTAATGTTGTCTACAGAATAACCATGTATATAGATAGAAAACAAATTGTAGCCAAACACAGTACTAGGTTATGTTCTAGATCCAAGACTATGTGAGCCAAATATGCGAGTAGAAATATAGAATCTATTCCAACATTTACCTCCAAAGATGCTGACAAATTTTACAACAGTGGGTGAAATTGCTAAATTAATACTGATTTGATGTCAAGTTCAATGATTCCTAATGGTTTGGCAAATAAACTAAGCCATGAGCAAATCATAGGAAAGACTAAATAATTGATAGGTGAAGGATTTGTTTGAGGAAGCATTGATGGAGTTTTCTATTGCTCTGAGTATCTTGGTAGTGGATAAATTATGTAGTAAATCCGGAATCTCCTAATTGTGTTTCATAATAAAAATATGGTTTTTAGTAGGATTATAAAGAATGTTTGAAGATGGTCATTGAGGTTCTTAACAGAAGTATTGTTCACAGATTTATACAGGAAAATAATGTTCAATGAGATCATAAATCTTGCACGAACAATTGCAGTACCCCTTTTAAGGAGAAGGGGTCGGAAATAGCTAACGTTTATTGTTCCTATTTAGCTCCAATATTAAAGATGGTTACCTTTGAAAAAGGTTGAGAAATTCAAAGAAAGCATAAAAAACCAAAAAATTTGATTCACTAATCTAATCAAAATAATTAGATCAAGAGAAATATATCTGATAAAATGCAAGTCACATATACCACCAAATAGCAGGGCAGCTGTTTAGGGACTAAAAACATTTAGTGTGATTCAGGCTGCCATGGATTGTTTAACTAAAATCTGATCCAAAATGGGAATGCTTTTGAAAATGTTGGGATTTCAATGATGCCATACATCCCAAAAACCAATTTAAATCTTACGACAATTACAATACAACTGTCGAGGATCAAGTGTGTAAATTGAGAATGATTTGTTTAGTTCCACCGCAGTTTGATTACCTAAATGGGCATGTTTAAATAGCTGTCATGGTTTGCTCCCAAATTTCAAAAGGGGCATGAATTCAAAAAGCTTCAGCAGCACAATAAATAAATAAAACATAGAAAAAAAAAACCTAACTATTCCACCAAAGCTCATAGCTACCATCAAAGAAACAACCCAAACATCAAATAATGTATGGTATTTAGACAAAGCTACATCAACAAATGTTAAACCCCTAAGAAGGACAACCTAAAGAGCTGATAAACACATACTTGATTTTAACACCACCATCGAAACTATATCGAGTGACATTATGCTTCACCCATTTCTTGGCAGCCTTATAGCTTTCAGAAAGAGTCTGCAACATATTGTTAGGAATGGCCACCATGACCTTGATATTAGTCTTTGCAAGAGCCTTCAGAGTATTCTCATCTGCATCAAATAACTTCACCTTGTCAATCCCGTTGTCTTTGAGCATCTGCACAACAATGTCAGGCGGCAATGGGTGCGAAGCCATGGTTCCCCAGTTCACACCAACTCCTTCCACTTCAAAGCCCATCATTGTAGTCACCATAATACAAATCAATAGAAGAATCCAACCTCGCTCCATTAAAAAATTCCAAATCTCTACTTCAGACAAGTCGATGACAAATCTCTGCTTCAAAGAATTCAACAACAAATCAATGCTTTCGTAAAACTTGAAAACAAATCTTAGATTCAAATCTCTCCTTCCATGAAAGCTCCCTCATAAAATGAAGTGAGCCCTTTTTTTAACTTTATGTTATGCCCACGTTGGTCTCAATTTCCACCAATACCATGTTGGTCGAAATTGAGACCAACACGGGCATGTATTTTAAAAAAAAACAAAATTTTTCCTTCTCTAATGCGACCAACTAAACATTTTTATTTGATGGTCAAAATTTAAGGTCAAAATTTAGGGTAAAATGTACTAGTGCTTGGACCAGGAGAGATCCAGGGCCTTGTTAGATGAAATGCACCAAGGTGTCTGTGGGGGGCACTATATGGAAAAACCCACAGCCCATAAGATTCTTAAGTCTAGTTTCTGGTGGCCTATGATCTTTAAGGATGCTCATCAGCTTGTAAGAAAATGTGATGCATGTCAAAGATTTGCTGGTAAGTTGAAAATCAATGGGAATTTACCACTCAAGCCTGTTGCAGTTCAGGCCCCTTTTCAAAAGTGGGTTATAGATTTTATTGGGGAGATTCCAAACAAATCCAGCGGTGGAAATTCTTATATATTGGTAGCAACAGACTATTTTACCAAATGGGTTGAAGCTATTCCCACTAGAAAAGCCACTAGCAAGGTTGTACTGACTTTGTGATGCAGAGTATTCTTACCAGGTTTGGTTGCCCAAAAGTTATTGTGGTTGATAATGCAATGTGTTTTAGATCACAAGAATTTAGTGATTTTTGTCAACAGTATGGGATACATATTTCATTTTCTTCCCCATATCATCCACAAGGTAATGACCAAGCTGAGTCTAGTAATAAAAAATTGATTAAGATTCTCAAGAGAGTCTTGGATAAAAATAAAAGGGCTTGGGACTCAAAGTTACAATTGGCATTGTGGGCTGACAGGGTAATTATAAAGAAGGCCATAGGGTGTGCTCCTTTTGATTTGGTGTATGGGATAAATGCTAGATTGCCTCAGAATAATCTATTGCAGATGTATCAGTTTTTTCAGGCATATGACGAAGACTTAGATGATAAGATGATAGTAAGAATGGATGAGTTGATACGGTTGGATGAGGTAAGAAGAGATGCACATGAAAGAAATGAAAGATTGCAGAGGCAGTGAAAGGATCTGTATGATAGAAGGGCTACCCAGAGGAGCTTTGAAGTTGATGACCTTGTCCTGATGTGGAATGCAAGATTGGAAGATAAGGTAAGGCATGGGAAGTTTGACCCAATCTGGTTAGGCCCTTATCTTATTGAAAGCAAGTGGGGAGCATATTCTTATATCCTGAAGGATTTAACTGGTGGTACTTTGGAATTGCCTATTCATGGACAATTCTTAAAGTTTTACTTCTCTTGAAGTATCTTTTCCATGAGCAGTAGTTTAGGGTTTTCTGTATAGTCGTGTTGTTTTTGGTCAAGTTTTTTGTTGGTCTACTTCTCTAGGAGATTTTTGTGGTTCTCATTGTATCTACAAGAGATACACATCCCTAAGTATGAGCCACTATTGGTTGTGTCACAAATTTTTTACCTTTTCTCCCTGCAAAGCCCTAGAGTGTTGCTTGCCCATGCCTGCAAGCTTGTTTCTATGTGCGAAGAAAATATATGATGTATTATGGTTTGCACCCTTGGCCTCATGTTCATTATTGTGTCACCATGCCCCATTTCAAATTGTAGGGTCTAATGTGTTGGAACTAGGGAGATATTAAAGTTTCAAGCTCTACTGGAAATAGTTGTCTTCATGTCGGGTGGTGTTAAAATTGTTTAAGCATAAAAACCCTCAATGTTTTCACATTCCTTTGATTACCTTTGCATCAATGTGTAAACCTAGGTTGTTTTTGGCCTTTCACTTCTTCATAGCTAAATCTTTGGCTTTTGGTATTCTCATGTGTGTTGTTGCGACTGTGTGCGGCCAAGTTCTTTTGATTTTCCAGTCACTTGATCTCTAGTTATTTGGACGGTTAAGTCTTTTATTTGATGATTATGTGACTGTGTGTTCATGGGATCTCTTGATTTTGGTAGTTAAGTGCTTTTCATTTTGTGACTTGGCATTGTCCTCAGTCGCGTGGTTGCACAACCCTAGTGGTTAGTTCCTTCACCTTCGGCAATCTGGCGAGTGGTTGGGGTTTCTTCTGGTGGTTTGGTAGGATCTATGGTTGTCACATGATCATAAGGAATATTCTTTCCCTTTGCGATCATGAGACCACCGTCCGATGGTGTAGTAAGTGAGGCGGTGGGTCCGGGGTGCCAGTCATGTTGAGGTGCTCGATTTCTATTGGCCACTGAGTTAGTGATGTGGAAAATGACTTGTTGGGGCCCGGTTGACTATTTCTTTTATCTTTTGTCAACCGCCTGTTCTACCAAGAAAGACTGAAAACTATGGCCATGTTTTAAAGTTCTCTCAGTTAGCCGTTGCCACCAGTTTTAAATGTTTTGAGGGTTTTTTGCGAGGTTAGGGATAATGCGCCGAAGGAACCATGATGACGGGCCATTTTGGTCATTTTCTAGCTTAGTTGTAGGTAAGAATTTATGAGGGAAATCTTGACAGTCGTTTCAAGTTGATTTTGTGTCCTGGAGAACTTTAGTCGAGGAAAGATTGATAGCTAGGTCACACCTTCTTTGTTGCAGCTAGATTTAATAGGGGTTTTATGATGATTTTCATCCTCAAAGTGGGTACATGGCTAGGTTGGCTGCTTAGATTGATGATTTATTTGATCTTGTCGGCCTTGTACTAGGAGCTTATCTTGTCTGCATTCACTATCTTGAATGTGGTTAGGTGAATTTGAAATTGTTGGCTTTGAATGATCAGCAGCTTGTTGCAATCCTAGAGATATACAGGGTTTTTCTTGATAATTCAAAGGTATTGAGAGTTAGGTTTTTTAACTAGATGCTCGGTGAACCCTATTCTCAGTCAGGGGTTGTGACAATTTTTGGTTTTCAGTGATTGTTGATGAAAGATAGAAAGTTACAGGTCTAAGTTGTAGTTTGCAAGCTTGATTATTTAGGATTGATTGTATGCATAGAAATGATTCATCATACTTAATAAAAATATCTGGTTCTTCTCTCTCCTCTGTGCCAAGATAGGTGGACTTTGATCTTTCTATTTCATTACATATCATTTTATGTACGTATCTTCATTCCTGAGTTTCGATCTAGGATTGGGTTAAATATTGCTTTGGATGGGATGTGAGTTTACCCTTGTTTGCATAAGGATTCTTTGTAAGTAGTAGGAATTATGGTAAATGTATTTATGGCTATGAATCTCATATTGTTTTTGGTCTATGCATCTTTTGCGCCTAAGAAATCTTTCCCAATGGATGAGGCACTGGCCTAGATGAGTGAGTCTTTTGCCAACACACCCTAACTGAAGTTGTTGCAATCAAAAAATTGAAATTAAAACCATTCTAAGTTTTAAATCTTTGGTCAAGAAGTTTTGTTTTCCCATAGCAATGGAGAGTCAATGAATGCTAGGTTGACATTTAGTACTTTCTTGCTATCATCTGTTAAATGAATCTAGTCTAGGTGTTGTGTAGGATTTAATTTTTCACCGGGTTAGGTGCACCCGCCTTGGTTTTGCAGAGCCAAAAGTGAAGAGGGCATTCTTGTCCCTATAGTTGGTCGAGTTACCTTGAGATCCTTTTACATTTTGAAACTAACCACTCCTAAAATCTGTCTGAAGGTATATTGGCAGCCTAAGAGCATAAGTCATTTTGAAACACCAACAAGGCGTATTCAGGTCATCACAACATTTATGTTTTGATGCTTATAGAAATTGCAATATAAAAAAGGACATGATATTCAGGTCGTCCTGGCATTTATGCCTTGGTGCTTATATCTAATCCAACATTTCCAAATAAAAATCAATATTCATATGTTCATGGTTGCCTAACTAGTCGACGTTGTATCAATTTATCCAGTTTCCTAATAAATATTCAGTGATGAAAATGACCAACACATGATTAGTGACTAAGTCCTAGGTCCTAGGTTTGCATTTCATTCTACATTTCATTTTGCATTTTGCATGGTTGCATTTATCTCATGATTTCAAAATCAGCTTGATGCTTATTGCTTCTCCAAACCTATGCTAACATGGCACAATGACTGAGTCTCACACGAAGGTCTCCTTAATAGATCAACAAGCAGTCACCATCGTGGGTTAAAACATCTATTTTTGAGAAATGACTGAGCACTTGTCTTCATCAATACCTACAAAATATATCATGTGTATCCCTACATTTACATTACATATCATGGTTATTTCATAAATCCATTATATACATACATGAGAGTTCATAAAGCTTAATCAAATCATACATTTCCATAATCCATCTATCATTACATTGCATAATCCATATATTTAAAAGTAAACATTGCATTACATATTCCATACATTCTACGCTAACACATAAATCATTTGCATCACATGATATAATAATCATAAATAAAATGATGAGTACATATGAAGTCACAACCAAAATTGATCTCATATATATATCAAAAATTAGAACAGTATAAGGGTGCACTACTGGCACAGTATACAAAAGAATGAGCTCGACTGAGCTATCATATATGATCAATATATGGACAAACATGAAAAAAATGAGAACACTATGACAGATCAGCAATTTGCTTGGTCCTCAACATCTAGTGTTCCTCCTCCTCTAGTAGGTGCATCTAGTGTCAGGTCAACACATGGTGCCCTGGATCCCTCCAAAGCAATCATGTACTCAGAATATGTAGGCACTCTCTGATTAGCAGGTACCCTCAAATAGTAAGCAGACACATAATATGAGGCACGAATAGTCTGATGGATCACCTTAGCCTACAGTCATCTCACATCAGCCTCCTTTTCTCATACGTATCTCTTGGATACCTTCAGCCGAGCCTCCACTATGGCACTATGTAACCTCATATCCCATAGCTACTATCGCAATCACCTAATGACATCCTGTGGTGTCTGTATCAACCCAAATTCTACCTCTGCTGCTATTATCTCTACCTCATCCATAGGCTGATCAACACTCACCTCTGTCCACACCCTGCGGTAATGAACCTCTGCACAGGTCAAAATCAGGAGTGTCTTGTTTATCCTCCATTGGAGCATCTTGCTGAGCTCCCAGAACATCATCAGCACTACCTATACCTCCAAGTGTACCACCCTCACCTATAGTGTATCTCCTTTGTAGAACTGGAGGCCTACTTGCTGCAAAACTCTGAGGGCAAGGGGGTCTCATTTGTCTTGATGGCCTTGGTGGGGTCATCACTACTCTCAGACGAGGTGGTGTCAGATGTACAATTGGTATCTGCACCTCCCTGCACCTCTGGCCTCTACCCATAGGGGCACCTATCACATCCTCAATGTCCTCCATCATGGGAATGAGCTCAGTAGGATCTGAGAAATGCCTCATATCATGCTCTGCAAGATAAGCAATGAATGCATTTGTTACTCCAACATCAGCCACCTGTGGCCTATAGTCCCAGTCTTGGCTCACGTAGCCCCTATACTCCAGACTGCACTCAACATATGATAGCCTAGCAGACCATCCTAACCTAAGCTCATGAACTAATCAGGCGTATGCAATAAAATCCTAAGGGGCATCCTGAATAATGCCAAACTACCACCAGACATGAGTAATGATAAATCTCTCTAATACGGTGGTAGCCCATCCTATAAGGATCCTACTTTGGCAAAAGTATCTGAATTGATCATGAGCAATCGGCCATGCCTCTATCTATAAGTATAGCCTCTAGATAACAAATGTCATATCATCAAGAACCCTCCACCAATCCTCAGTGCGTCCCATTTGGACCTGGGTGATATAACTTGAATATCTATAAATCAATGGCTCCTATGGTTGTCGCTCATCCTGACATATTGGTCAACATATAGGGATGTGCTCCCAAGCCTAGATCTAAAGAACTAAAGCACCTGAGGTGAACATCTTCACCTCATGATACACGATCTCATGCATCTTTGAAAACATATGAGCCAAAAGACACTTACCCCATCCGAGCTCTGCATGAGTAGCCATCAGTTGAGCTACCATAGGGGCCCAGCCCATCAAAAGACCATTATGCTGATGATCTCACATGATGATCCCTTCGATCATCCCTGCAATGACGCACTCTATCCTAAGTGAGGCACCATATCTCTAAACTAAAACCTCCCAAGGGATCTGTTGAGCAATCTACTCATTTGCACCGAATAGTGTCCTAAAGGCCTACAACCCTGTGTTGCTTGAACTGATGTAATCCAGGCAAGGTCCATGAAAGGGAATCCTAAGAATCTTGTACACATCCTCTAGAGTCATAGTGATCTCTCTAGTAGGCAGATGAAATGTCTGGGTCTCAGAGTGAAACCTCTTGATCAGAGCAGTCAATAATCCATGGTTCACCCGAATATCAGGCAACCGAATAAAAAATTCAAATCCATAAGAAGCAAGATAAACACTCATAGGTTCTGGAAGTGCCCTACACAACCTCTAAGTAGCAGGGTGTGAAATCTGAATGTGTACATCTGGGTAATGAACCTACACAACACAAAAATAGGCAATCTATCAGTAACTTGGTCAAAAATCAGGCTATAAGCATTCAAACTGAGAAAGTCAATACTTCAAAAGGTGGCTAAAAGATCAAGGAAAATAGCTATGCAATTAGAAAAATAAAAAAATTGACCTAAGTACCTAAAAAAGGGTCATTATTTGCCATACGACAAATCAGACTGGCATCAATTGTCGTACACCAATATACAGGATTCCACATGACACTTCATAGTTATATGGCATTGTGATATCTCTCACACGACATATGAGGGACCCGATGAAATGTCATATGATAGATGGGTCCCTCTCATATGAGTTACACATATGTCCCACATGACACTTGAAATGGACTTGAAAACTCGTACGAGTTTAATTAGACTTTCATATGAGTTCTCGTGAAGCAAAAATCAAAAAGTTGAAAAAATGTGCAAAAAATCCTAGAAAGCATGGAAGAAGCAAAATTTGAATGCAGGATAGGCACAGAGGTCCACTTACCGGGTTCCCATACTGGGGTGGTTGCTAGTATCGATGACTGTGCTTGAAATGGTGTGAGGAGACAGGCACCTTCATCTTCAGTCAGAGGGCCCCATAGAGTTCACAAAAGACAAAAGGTTCAAATGATTTGAAAATGACCCTTTTGGGCCTTATATAGGTTTTGACCTAATTTTTCAAAGTGCTTCATTTTGTATGAAAATTGCACCCCTAGCTAATTTCAATGTTCTGAACCCATTTTTGGGATCAAAATCAAAATATGAGATCGTTTACTTTGTCAAAATTGTTATTTAAAATTGTTGGACCTAGGATGGTCAACTACTTGCATAATCAACCTTCGAAACATCAAACGAATCTAGTATTCAACTTAACTGATTATCTCACATCAAACTATTAAAATTTCAACTTGGTCAACCATGGTCAAACCTAGTCAAACCTAGTCTTCAGGACCTCTAAATGATGCAAAACGGGTTCTCGATGTGTCCAACCAATTCTACTATCAATTAACATGCTTCTCATCATTCAATGATGGCTTTTCTTGCCAAATTTTGATTTTCATCCCGAAGGGGGCATGGTATTACACATCATCAATCAAATTTGTTAAATCTTTCTTTCAGTAATTAAGACAACCACATCTAGTTGTTGATTCATCAAAAGTCCTCGTCACTTGGGGCATATCAGATTCATCGAGATTCATATCAACCTGGTATTCTCTCATCTAAACTTGTGAGTTATATTAACTCTTCATAACCATCAGTTCAGTTGTGTTATTTCCTTGATTCTTTGTAATTGAAGGGTTCAGATTTGGCATCATTTCGATTCCTTTGGACAATCAGGTTTGGAGTCAGGATAGTCACTTTTTTGTAATCATAAGGTTCAAGATCAGGCATTTTGACGCTTCTTCGTAATCACCGGTTCAATGTTGATATAGTTAACATCATCTCAATTCTTTGGTCAATCAAGACCTGAATCAACATCTTCAAATCTTTCAGATCGATTTCTGTCTCGGAATCAGTTAATCTTTCAGGATCAGTTTCTCCACCACATAACTGAGTCTAAACATCATCAAACATAGATTATTCTTTGAACCACTATGCTTCGCACATTAATTCAAAGAGGGGAAAAATGTAATACCCCAAAAATGGGCTATAGGACCATTGACCTTCTACATCGACAAATCAATCGAAATTGACCTAAAAGTCCTAACCTAAGGCACATTTGCACATCAGATCATCGAAACCCTAATTGATTTTATCCTAATTCTACATCAGGGAATGTTTCCTAAATATTCCTAATTTATCCAAATTATCTCCTAATTAAATATTATTTGGCGATAAATGATATTCTTTTATTTATCCTAAATTTGATTAATTGAATATGATAAATATTTAATTAATTAGATTTAATTCTGCCACTTAATTTATTTAATTGGATTTAATTCTATTTATTCCTAATTAATATTATTTAATTTTGACAATAAATCAAAAATCCTACAAATAATTGATTAAATTCATATTTAATTGATTAAATCAAATTGTTAATATTTAATGATATAGTTTGGAATAAAGTTTGATTTAATGATTGATTAACCCATAAATCAGGTATTTTTATTCAAAAATCAATTAAGTTGAGAATAAATCACTTGAAATATTAGATAAATTTATATTAAATTATGCACATTCAAAAAAGCAGTAAACTTCAAATCATCTATCAATTTTAAATTGTTAACTTTCTAAACTCAACATGTGATTGTGAGCTGAAAAAGTGAATTAAACTCCTGATTTGAGTTAAAAAGCTGATTTTGCATGATTTTGTGAGTTAACTGTTTCTAATTCATTGATAACTTGAAAATCAAGTTGAGTTCATTAAGAAGTGATTTAGGGATTTTTCCATGCATCCTCCAAGCCCTAGATTTCTATATAAACAAGGCTCGATCCTTCACAAACGATCCTTCACCTGCGAATTTGGAGAATCGAGCTCTTGCGAATAGGCGATTGTGAGATTTTTGCAATTTCAATTCATTTATAGCATTTCATAGCATTGTTAGATTAGATTTTCAATTCATTTCATTTCACTTTAGATTAATTTCATATCAATTTTTCATCATATTGCATACAAAAATCCAAAAATATAAATTAATCTGCATCTATATTTCATTGGTTTCGTCATTTTAAATCCTTCATTTAGGTGTTGCATTGTCACTGATCTCGGTCATAATCTGAGAATACCATACTCACACCCACTAGAAGGTAGTAAATCACTTGGTTAATTTTGTTTATTCTTTATTGCAAATTTTTGACATATTAACCAATAATGTCTTACTGAAGTGTTGTGTCCACAACTAGGTCCAATTTTCACACACACACTTACATCCACATTAAATACGTCTCGATCTTGGTAAACCATTTACTGATCGATGTAAACCATTTGCATAGATATATGTGTCATTCCTGATTACTTTATCATTTCCTACTATTCTCAGTAATCACTACATTCACCATTCGGTTAATTACTGATGCTCAGTTTATGTGAATGTTCTGTGATCACTAGCTCGATACTCGGTAAATGTTTGATGCTCAATAAGTGTGCTCAGTCAAACCTGTATTTGGTTAACTTGAAGTTATGCCTTGTCTTTTCTCGGTGTGAAGGTTTTGCATGCTTGACCGACTGTCTTGTTGTCTCCTTATTCCAACCTTTACCGACTGAATAACTAATTGATACTAATGACAATCCATTAATGCTCAAGTAGAGATAACAATCTCCCCCTTCGGCATTAGTATCAAAACATTATGTATATGTACCTATTAACTCAAACAATATACTAACTCCATATATGTACACACACACACACACACAGATATATATATATATATATATATATATATATATATATATATATATATATATATATATATATATACATACTGACTCTTTGCAGACTCCCCCTTTGTGCATGCTCTCGATGATGTGAAGTACATAGTGACATATACATGATTTTCCCTCTTTTTGAAATAATGCCAAAACAAAACAAAAAAATGTGCTAATGGGTTTTCTGTAGTGATGCCAAGAGGTTTTCCCATTCCTCTTTCAAGTTGTCAAGAGCAATGTGCTCTAGACCAACTTGTGCATGCATGTCAAAAATGTTTTCAAGTATAGAAATCTCGGGGGTGGCAACTAATGCTTTTTCCTTCTCTACATGTCTCTCCATGATTTTTAGATGTGGAAGAAGCTCCGCTTGTAGCTCAGTGATTTTCTCACTTATGGTATATTCCTGCTTCCTCAAATCTGATCTCAACCTCCTAAGTTATTGAAGTTTTAATATATTCTTGTGAAAAACATTTGGCTCGGTTAGAGAGTTATTGGAACTGACCTTGATTTCTTCATCAAATTTCTTTATCTTTTCACTCACCTTGGTAGTGAAATTTTCAATAGTGCACAATTTAAACAAAATTTGAATAATTATCTGAATAATAGTTTCTAGCTCAGTTATTACCTCAGAGAGCATAACCTTATTTATTTCCACTTCTTGGCTTATCTTCTCTGGAAGTTTCACTTGAGTCTTTGCTTCTACCCTTTCCTCTATTCTCTTCTTTGCATCAATATCTAGGGCATTTATGTGACCTATTAGAGGTGCAAGTTGATCAAGGATGGGAGTATCCTCATCGACATTGATCTTAGGAACTACTTGCAGTAAGATATCTCTAACATCCTCTAGAATTTGTTTTCTTTTGCTTTCCTTTTTTAGCTTTTCTTGTGCATCCTTCGTTGTGCACAATTCCCCATATTTTCTTAGTGCCTCGGGGTCTAATGTTCTAGGGTCATAGTCTGGTATCTCAATTATCTCATCCAATGTTATTGGCCCTTTTCCATGTTTCTTTTTCTTCTTCGTTGGTGGTGATTTAGTAAATGGAACAAGACCTTTAGTCTCCAGATTTACATTTTCAATCTTGGTAGACACACTTTCCTCCTTAGGTTGCCCGATGACCAGTGTCTCAGTGTGTTGTCCTTGGGCGTCGGTTGTTGTGTTTTCTATAGATTCTACTGGCTTAATTTCTTTCGGTACTTGTGATGTTGCCTCTATTTTCTCAGGCTGATTGGAATTATTTTGCTTTGTTATCCCCTATTCAATTGTCCCCTATTCCTTAGTTGTGTCTTTAGGTTGCTCAAGGGTCAAACCTTTGGGTTCCTTTTGTGTGACTATGTCAACAACTTGTACTAGAATTGGTAAGTCACCCAGAATTTCACTTATTGCTGCCTTGATAGGTGCATTCTCCTTAGTAGTATCTTCATCATCATTTATATCATCAAGATCACCATTTGTGATGTCTTCAATAAGTACATCATCTATCCCTATGATGATAAACTTCTCAAGTGGATCCTTGTATTCTTCTTTATAACTTGTAGGATAAAAATATATTGCAATGTTAGTATCTACTACCTTAGTGTCTGATAGATCTATGGGTTCCTTGGTAGTAAGATTAACATCATCTGAGTGGATTCATTTACCTTTCTTTTTTCTTTTCTTCTCAGGAACTACTACCAATGTCAGATTGTCAACTTCTGCTGAGGCAGTAAGAATTGTAGTCCATAAAAGTTGACTATTCTCATCAACTTCCTTAAGTTTGTCTGCTAGAATATTTAGGGCTCTACTCTTTACTAAAAATATTTTGGAATATTGTGTCATCAATTCTTCAATTTCAAGAACCGATAGTGTAGGCATAGCCAATATCAGTGAGCGTTCCCTCATCTTCTTTTCAATGTGCAAGGCATAAGTCCATCTTGCAGACACTTTCTCATATAAACTCTTAGGTACATACTTAGCTAATTCAACATGTACCTTCTTAAATTTGATCATCATATGTATGATGGCCTCTTCAAATGTTTCTTGGTCTTTGGTAGACATATGTACATACTAACTCATCTTGGGGTTGCTAAGACCGCCTGTTTCCTTTATTGTCTCAACTAATTCATCAACTGATGGATTTTTATTCACTACAACTTAAATTTATCTTGGTCTTCCTCTTCATCTTCTTGATCAACATCATCTGTTTCCCTTATCAATTTCCTCCTCTTCTTAGGTAGCTCAGAGGTGGCTTGGGCACCTCTCTTTTTATTTTGATATGTCTTTGTGGGAGTTGGCCTTGAAATTTTTACTACTCCTTTCTTTAGAGGTGGAGAAGCAACTGTTGTGGGCCTTGTCATTGCTCTCATGGGTGCTTCTTCTTGCTTCCTCTTTTCTGTGGCCTTGATTAGTGTAGATTGAATGTCTTTATCATACTTGGTCACCTCCTCATCATGTTCACTATTACCTATTAATTAATTTTCCCCAGTTGCCTCTTCAATCAGATTATCCTTAGATGCCTTTTCCTCTTCTACATCATCTTCAAACTATTTTATTAGTGTATCCATAATTTTCTTAGATTTCTTGTTCACCTTGACTCTGACTAGATCCATTTTAATTCTTAGTTTGGCCTCTTCATAGATTCCAAACCTAGTTGCTTGTGGATCTTTGGGCTCGACCAAAAGTGGCTTTATTGACCTAAATGCTCAGTCAATATCAAGCTCATAGCCCATCGGTGCCAACCATACTATTCTCGGTTCAACTTCCTTAATTAGAGTGGTGTTAGTGTCCACTAAGAAACAAATAGTTTCCTTGTATTCCTCAACCAGCTATCCTGGTTCTTTGATGCATTTGGTCCTTAAATTTCTTAAAGTATACATCCATAATAATAACAAAATTTTGGCCCAAAATTTGAATGAAATCATTTATTTGTAAAATGACCAGTCGGTCAGTATCCTAGTCAACATTACCGACTAAGGGAAAAAACTTTTGAACATAGAAAAATATGTATATCAGCAGTGAACCAAACTTACAGGTATTAGACATTTCCAACTTGATGGTTCTCATGTTCTCTTCTAACTGTTTTAATAAGATCTCAGTGAGGTCGAGTTGAAAGCCTTTCTTCACCATTTTATATGTAATATCCACTGCTCCACATGGAACACTATTCAGCCTGCTAGATTGAAATATTTTGTACCCAAATACATATGCATTGAACCTAGTCTTGAGATAAACAATGGTGTTGATTATCATGCCTCTACCATCCCATTTGACTCTAGTTGCTTTTTTAATATCAGCTCTTGGTGCACTCCTTAACACTTTAACCTTGTCAGTTATGGGGTAACCAGTGACTGCATGTATGATATCCCTGGTAATTTTGTTCAGTTCATCCAGCCATAACTTTCCCTCACGCACATGAATTAATACAATCTTGATCCATTCATTCTTGAAAACCCTTGGGAAATACAGGGTGTTAACTAAACCTTTCACCTCCAAATGTGTGTGCTCATCCTTGAGCTTTCCATCAACACTCAGCTCTTGGAAGGTGGATTGAAGCTCAAAATTCCCTATCTCACTAATTTTGCAATGTATATATGCGCAAATGTCTTCAACTAGTAAAACCCTAGGTGGTATGCTCAAAAATGCGCCAGTTTTGTCGATTTGCGAAGCAACCTCGGGATGTAATTTGTATTTAGGTTCATTACAAGTTGCATATTTGATCAAATTAACCTTCTTATTAGTTCCAAACTTAGATTTTTCAACCTGTTATGAGGATGCCATCATTTTTTGAATTAGGGCTTTGAGAGATAACTATGAAATACCTTGGTTAACACATAACCTACTTGTGATTATGGCTAACTTGCTCATAAATCTTTCAAAGCTATGCTCAACTACTCTGGAAATTCTCTACTCAATTATCACTTGAAATCACTATGTTCTTCATGTTCACAATGTGAAAAATGATTAATTTCACAGTGTATTTATAGCCAAAAATTTGTTTCCCGCTCAAACTTTCACAATTAATGCTTGACCTATGGTGAGGGCACCTAGGTAGGGTTGTTTGGTACCTAGTGTTCCTAAATTTTGGCTTGTAGTGGCCTTATCCAAGCCACTAGGTTAGGGAGAAGCCTATTTGGTATCTCTAGGTGTGCTAGCTAGTGTTTGTTATTGTTTGTTCTTTTGAGTCCTTGGTGTGTCTTTTGGAGCCTAGTTACAGCAGTCTTAGCCAACTTTGCTAGGTTGCCTATCATAGGACAATGTTCTAAAGTTGAACAAATGACCTCTTTAATGTTTTAGAGGTCTAAAAATGGTCTTTATTACCCTTACTCAATCAAGTATTGAGTGATTTTGAGGTGTGTGTAGGTGGTTTGTCTATCCGCCAAAAGTTGCTTGACAACTTTAAAAGTTGTCATGATAGTTTTTCTTGCAAAAGCATGTAACCAGCTAAAGAGATAGCTAGCCCAATCCATGGGCCCTAACACTAAGGAGGGAGCTATTTAAGCTTTGAAAACCCTAATTCAAGGCATAGGGAAGAGTGCATTATGGAGAGCAAACTTTTGGTTGCAGCTAGACTATGTAACTAGTTTTCCTTTGACAGAGATATACATTTTCGTATTGAAAGAGATAAGAAATGGATTGAATATCCACCTGTAATGTTTTCATGTGATGATTGTTAATGTTTTTGAATTCCTAGGATAGTTATTTAGCATTTCATTTTAGTTTTGAGTTAATATTCATAGTTTTCTTTATTTTGGCCCGTCTTGGGTTACTACTGACATAGATTGGAATAATGGAGTGCTAGAGAACTCTCCCACCATACAATCTATATGGGTCTTTGGTATTTGTGTATAGACTCCCTATAATATATGTTGTGCAAAGGAGGGGCCCTAGAAAGTTTAGGATGCATTTATAAAGTGATGCCCTAGGCAAGCTATCAGTATTTGGTTAGGGGCCAGTCTATTGTTGTAGAGCAGATAGAGTGATTGAGGGTGCTCAAAGCCTCAATAAAAAGATGTGGAGGGGAGGTCAAGTGCATGATAAAACATCTCCCATTCATAGAGATCTTGGGGGATTGTGGAGACAAGGGAAAATACTAAACCCTCACTGTTACAGACAGTGAGTTAACAAACTCTCATTTATAGCCTCATTTTTAGCAGGCCTTGTATGGACAATATGGGAAAAGGAGACCAATAGAATCTTAAATCCCTCCCAAAAGGGTATTCAAATCCATAATCATTTGGATGCTTTGTTCAGAGAAGTTTGGAGTTATCAACAGAAAAAGGTCAATTAGGCCTACTAAACCTAGTAGCCTTTTTAGGCTAGACAACAAACAAAACTTGTTAGCGATAGGTTTGAATTTGTTTGGAATGGGATTATGAGGGGTTTTGAATTCATTTTGATTGAATAAAAATCCTCCTCTCCACTTTTGAGATGATTATAGGTGGAATTTCTATTTCATATAGAAGGGATCAATGCTAGAAGGGATAGAGAGGTTCCTAGAATAGTGAACTTTATCACATTCTTGGTGTCATAGACTAAATGGAGAAAGGAGGAGTTTGAAAATTATTAGAAGGGGACTAGTATATCACCCTTAAGGCTATGATATTAGCCTCTTTGATTCTAGGAGGGCCTAGGACAAAGTTATAGCAAGGTCTATGTTACATCAAATTGGTATCAGAGCACAGTGAAAGATTGTGTGGACAGTGCATGTCTCTATATACTGGTGAATCAATAGGAGAGAATAAAATGGTCACAAATGTAGAGTTGTCTAGGGATATGGAAGAGAAAAAGGAGAATAATAGACTCCTTGAAGAGGCCCTAGAAGAGATGAAGCTAAGACTACAAGAAGTAGTTGATGCCGGAGATCAAGGTGAAAATAGTGACAGAGGAAAGCATAAGGTTGAAGAGGATGGCATTATCCCTGAACCAGACCTTGTACTTGATGAAGAACCAATCTTTAAATCCATCATAGCCCTAAGTGGCAAATCTTTAGAAGGAATACCTTTGTTTGGTGGCAGAATGGACATGGAGATAGTCATGGACTGGATTGATGCAATGGAGAATCATTTCAAATGTGAGGGCATAACTAAGGCCCAAAAGATCAAAGTGGCCAAGTCTAGACTCAGAGGCTCTGCCTTGACATGGTGGAAGTACCTACAAGATGAGAGGTTCAACATGGGTAAATTACCAATAGCAAATTGGAAATCCATGGTGAATAAGATAAATGAGAATTATTTTCCAGAAGACTATGAAGTTCAACTTCATAAAAAGAGACAGGGATTGAAGCAAAAAGACCTATATGTGGCCTCTTATACAGAGGAGTTTCAAAAGCTTTGCCTTAGGTCCAAGATCCAAGAAGAAGAATCCATTAAGGTTGCTAGATATCTAGGTGGTCTAAAATGGAACATTCAGGAGGAGATAAGTTTATGGACTCCTACCACAGTCCAAAAATGCCATCAGCTAGCTACTAAAGTTGAAGAGAGAAACAAAAAGAAGGGAGACTCCAATAATAGGGGTAGAGGCAGAGGTAGAGACCAAGTGGGTCACAGAGGTGGTTACCAAGGCATGGGTAATGAGAAGAGGAACCAAGGAGAATCCAAGTTGACTGAGCATAGTAATGTGGCCAATCTAAGAGGGGGTCATTCTAGAGGTAGAGGTACACAAGGAGGTCCAAATAGAGGAAGAGGCACAGGCAGGAGAAATTCTTACTTTGCAAGCATGAAATGTTACAACTGTGGCCAATTGGGTCACCCAGCCTATAGATGCCTGGATAAACCTTCTTCATCAAACAGTGGGAAAAGAGTTTCCTATGCCCATGAAGAAACAATAAGCAACAAAACACCTGAGGTAGACCATATTGAATTAGAAATGGGAGAAAATTTGATGTTCAAGAGGGTTTTGATAAGACAGATAGTTAAGGATGAGCCCAAGCATAGGAGATGATTGTTTAGGATGAGGTGTAAAATTATTGGTAAGTTCTGCAAGGTGATTGTGGATTTAGGTTCCACTGACAATATCATAGTAGAGGAGGATGTGAACAAGATGAAACTAGAAAAGATTCCTCATGTCAATCCATACAAGGTGACATGGCTAAACAAAGGGTAGAGTGTATTGGTGAATGAGCAAGCTTGGGTGGAGTTCTCTATTTTAGGGTATAAAGATAAGCTACTTTGTGATGTGTTTCCCATGGATGCATGCCACTTGCTATTAGGCAAGCCTTGGCAATTTGATAGGAGTGCAGTCTATGATGGCAAGGAGAACTCCATATCCTTCAAGTAGGATAACAAAACTTTTAAAATTTAGTCCTTGTTGGAAGAGGATGAATCTCAATCGAAGACCCCAAGCATATTAATGAGTGGAAAAAGGGAGTTCATCAAAGCTATCAAGGACAAAGAGAGTGATGATTATGCTATTTTATTCAAACCCAAGGAGGAAGAGAAAGCCAAAATAGAGCTATTGCCACCAGCCATTCAAGAATTGTTGGAAAAGTACAAGGAGATAGTTAGTGATGGTACTCCAGCAACCTTAGCTCCTAGAAGGGTAATAAGTCATCAAATATACTTTGTACCAGGTGCATCATTTCCCAATAAGGTAGCCTACAAACTCACTCCAGAATAGAACTTGGGGGTGGCTAGACAAGTACAAGAATTATTGGATCAAGGGTTGATTAGGAAGAGAATAAGCCCATGTGTAGTCCTGGTTGTATTGGCATCCAAGAAAGGTGGTAAGTGGAGGATTTGTATAGATTCAAGAGCCATAAACATGATTACAATTCGGTATAGGTTCCCAATACCTAGAATTGAAGATTTAATGGATGGTCTTGGAGGGGTAATGTATTTCACCAAGATGGACCTTAAAAGTGGATACCATTAGATTAGAATCAAGGATGGTGATGAGTGGAAGACAACGTCTAAGACCACTGATGGGTTGTATGAGTGGAGAGTTATGTCATTTGGCCTCTCAAATGCACCTAGCATATTCATGAGGCTCATGAATGAAGTGCTTAAGGACTTCATAGGTGTATTTGTGGTAGTGTATCTAGATGATATACTCATATTCAGAAAGATAGCTATAGAGCATTTGAAACATGTGGAGATGGTCCTAAAGAGGCTACAAGAGGAGAAGCTCTCCATAAATCTTGAAAAGTGTGAATTATTCAAACATGAGCTTGTTTATTTGGGGTTTGTAGTATCCTATGGATCACTTAAAATGGATCCAAGTAAGGTGGAAGCTATCTTGATCTGGCCTACACAAACATCAGCAACAGAGGTGAGGAGTTTTCATGGTTTGGCTTAATTTTACAAGAAGTTTATAAGGCAATTTAGTGGTATTTGTGCACCAATGGTAGATACCATTAAAGGAGGCATCAAGACCAAGTTCAAATGGAATCTTGTAATAGATCAAGAATTCAAAAGGTTGAAAGAACAAGTAGCAACACAGCCCATCCTTAGGCTACCTAGTTTTGACAAGCTTTTCACCATAGAGTGTGATGCTTGTGAATTGGCAGTAGGGGGTGTGTTAAGCTAGGAAGGTAGACTAGTGGCCTTCTCTAGTGAGAAACTAAATGAAGCTAAGAAGAAATACTCTTCTTATGACTTGGAGCTATATGCCTTAGTACAATCATTGAGAAAATGGAGGTACTACTTGTTTCCAATTGAGTTTGTGGTATTTACAGACAATCAGACCCTTAGCTACATAAATACATAGGAGAGGTTGAGCAATAGACACCTAAAGTGGATGGAGTATCTCCAAGAATTCAATTTCACAATCAAGCATAAGAAAGGGTAGCTAAACAAAGTTGCAAATGCACTTAGTAGAAGGATGCTAACCATTTAAGAAGTACAACTCAATAGCATTGGAATAGAGATTTTTAAAGACCTCTACAAAGATGATGAAGATTTTGGTGAAGCCTACAAGGTATGCTCTGATTTTTAGAATCATTTCCATAGTAAGTTTTCTGATTTTACCTTTTAAAGTGGTTTGTTGTTTAGGGGAAATCAGTTATGTGTGCCCAAGGGATCCATGAGGGAAAACCTCATACAGGAGAAGTATAATGGTAGTTTGAGTGGTCATTTTGGGGTTAATAAAACCATAGATCTTGTGAAAAGATTCTATCATCGGCCCAAGTTGGTTAGAGATATCACAAAATATGTAGAGCAGTGTGTAGTGTGCATGAAAGCAAAGGGAGGATCCAGTAATGCAGGTTTATACCAACCTCTACCAGTTCCAAATAGACCATGGGAGTGTGTGAGCATGGATTTCACTGTGGGCTTACAAAGACTAAGCATGGTCATGACAACATTTATGTTGTGGTAGATAGATTTAGCAAAATGGGACACTTCATACCTTGCAAGACTACACATGATGCCAGTAACATTGCTCATTTATTCTTCAAAGAAATTGTAAGGATCCATGGACTACCCCTCAACATTGTTTTAGATAGGGATGTTAAGTTCATGAGTCACTTTTGGAAAACATTGTGGAATAGATTGGGTACCAATCTCTCATTTGGATGAGCTTACCACCCTAAGACTAATGGCCAAACTGAGGTGGTTAAAAAAGTGTTGGGAAATTTGTTGAGGTGTCTAACTAAATAATATGGGCAGACATGGGATGTGGTTCTTCCTCAAGCAAAGTATGCATACAATGATAGTATGAACATGACTACATGCAAGAGTCCTTTTGAGATTGTTTATGGGATACACCCAAGAGGGGTATGTGAACTTAGAGACCTTGGAGCCATGGAATACAAGAGTGGTCATGCTGAAGTCTTCACTCAAACAATGAAGGAGATCCAAGAAGTAGTTAGGAAGAACATCCTTGACTCAACCCAAAAGTTGAAGGCCAAGATTGATGAGAAGAGAAAGAATCTTCAGTTTGAGGTAGGTGACAATGTCATGGTTCATCTAAAAAAATCAAGGTTTCATAAGAGCATGTCTACTAAGCTACAGATGAAGAGGATTGGTCCTTGGGCCGATGCCTACAAACTAGACCTGCCTAGTGGACTGAACATCTCCCCGGTCTTTAATGTATCTAATTTGATCAAGTACAAAGGTCCTCTCACTGAGCTAGATAAAAATGTTGCAAACATGTGTGCTAATGTAGAACATTAGGCCCTTCCTCCCAAAACAAAACTTGAGGTAGCCAAGATCTTAGACTTAAGAGTCAAGAAGACTACTCGACACAAGGTGTACATGGAACACCTTATTCAATGGAAGGACATGCCTAAATATAAGGCTACCTGGGTGGAGGTAGCAGACTTCAAGAAGATAGGCATCTCAAAGGATCTACTAGTCATAGGAGTGACTTAAGCTTTTTGCTTGTGGGGGAGTATGGTGAGGGCATACAGGTAGGGCTGTTTGGTACCTAGTGTTCCTAAATTTTGGCTTGTAGTGGCCTTAGCCAAGCCACTAGGTTAGGGAGAAGCCTATTTGGTCTCTCTAGGTGTGTTGGCTAGTGTTTGTTCTTCTTTGTTCTTTTGAGTCCTTGGTGTGTCTTTTGGAGCCTGGTTGCAGCAGTCTTAGCCAACTTTGCTAGGTTGCCTATCATAGGACAATGTTCTAAAGTTGAACAAATGACCTCTTTAATGTTTTAGAGGTTTGAAAATGGTCTTTATGACCCTTAATCAAGGATTGAGTGCTTTTGAGGTGTGTGTGTTGGAAATTTGGTTGAGTTGATTACATAGATGTTTTCATTATGGCAACATATGATCCACATGAAGATTGCATAGGTCAGAGAGCAAGTATGACAAAGTGCATTGCAAATTTTTCTAAGTGTGAGATAATATTTTCACTAGTGTACCTGGACATAGTTTTTGTTTGCGATGTTGATTGAAGTAAGTTCAGAACTTTCACACTTGAACATAGACTCTATGATGTCTATTAATCACCCATCTCAGAGTACAAGTTAGTATGACATGTACAGAAAGAGTTATGACAGTTTTACCGAAGACAATGTGAAACCGACAAGACAGAATATGAAGACATAATTAGTAAAGAGTTAAGGGATTATTTTTTTTATCAAAATAATGACTTAACAATATAAAGGGATGACATCCTAGATGTTTACTCTTGGATAAATTTATTTGTATAAATGTAATTGTAATTGTAAGAAAAGATATAGTTGTGAAATAGTTGTATAGAGGAGAACTGATGTAATGAAGTAGTGATATGATGCGAGATATATGATGCATATGTAATAGCGATAGTGAAAGAGTAGCAAAGAGATATTGATGCAAGCAGTATAAGGTTATGTACCTTGACCTTCTTTTGTAATCAATGTATATTGTACATTACTTTTTTGGGCAGTGGGCTCATTTGGTAATCACATTTTGTACTACCAACTCCTAACAGGGTTGAGGCTTCTAACAAGGCCTATAGTCCCTTAATCAGGACTGATACACTATATGCTTGTAATAGACTCCTAATAGGGTCAACATCCTTAACATGATACTTTTGATTAGTGGGTCTTTGTGGGTACCATCCCCACCGGGGTTTTCCCTTGGCGAGGGTTTCCTCGAGAACAAATAATGTGTTATGAGTTCTTTAGTTTTATTGCTATGCATATTGTTTATCTTTCTATGTTATGCATGTATTAAGATAATCTGTTATATCCATAATTGGGCAAAAGATAAAGTTTGTAGAATATTGATTCACCCCCCCCTCTCAGTATTCCCTATTTCTAATAGTGTGTAGGTGGTTTGTCTATCCACCAAAAGTTGCTTGACAACTTTGAAATTTGTCATGATAGTTTTTCTTACAAAATCATGTAACTAGCTAAAGAGATAGCTAGACCGATCCATGGGCCCTAACACCAAGGAGGGATCTATTTAAGCTTTGAAAACCCTAATTCAAGGCATAGGGAAGAGTGCAGTACGGAGAGCAAACTTTTGGTTGCAGTTAGACTGTGTAACTAGTTTTCCTTTGATAGAGATATACATTTTTGTATTGATAGAGATAAGAAATGGATTGAATATTCAACTGTTAGTTTTTTATTAAGAGATTTAAACAAGAACTGTTAAGTTCACCCTGTTAAGAGATTTTTATATGCTTCAATGGTTAAGTTGATAACACTAAAGTATTTGTAAATAACAACTTATTCTTGTCTGATTCAGATCTGTGAAGTATCAAATAAATATCACCTTAATGTAATGTATATGCTCTTATGTTCTACTCGATAGCCTTGTATGTGTTCTTAAAATTGATTGCCTCTATCATAAACCTTCTATCATAAATCCTTTGTCTGATCTCCTGATGTCCTTAGTGCAGCCACTACTTCATGATACATGATCATAATGACATCTTTACAAATATATATCAAACTGACTTGACCTAATTAGGGTTTACAATATCTTAGAAAACCTAAGATCAACAATATACAAAAATAACCTAGATCTAACATTACATAGGAATCATCACCAAATTCAATGATTACATCCACATTAAATATGTCTCGATCTTAGTAAACCATTTACCGATCGGTATAAATTATTTGCATATATATATATATATGTGTGTGTGTGTGTGTGTGTGCCATTCTTGATTACTATGTTGTTTCCTGCTTTACTCGGTAATCACTACATTCACCATTTGGTTAATTAATGATGCATGGTGATCACTAGCTTGGTACTTGATAAATTCCTAATGCTCGTTAAGTGTGCTTGGTCAAACTTGTATTCAGTTAACTTAAAGTTCTGCCTTGTCTTTGCTCAGTGTGAAGGTTTTGTATGCTTGACCAACTATCTTGTTTTCTCCTTATTCCAACCTTTACCGACTGAATAACTTATTGATACTAATGACAATCCATTAATGCTCAAATAGAGATAACAGGCTAGGGGGTTTTCTTTCCAACCAAGGATGGTGGATTTATGTGGAGTAATTTTTTCTCCTGAGGCTAAGAAAAATAGATGCAATCTATTAAGAACATTATCAAATTTGTCTTCAATCAACTCTACAAATAAAGCAATGTCATCAACGAACTATTC
Source organism: Chamaecyparis obtusa (assembly GCA_027943335.1). Lineage (NCBI taxonomy): Eukaryota > Viridiplantae > Streptophyta > Pinopsida > Cupressales > Cupressaceae > Chamaecyparis > Chamaecyparis obtusa. The sequence continues at coordinate 534,502 of BSBK01005583.1, read as the reverse complement.
TATTACTAGTTCATCCTTATTAGGAAGAGTGATTCCTTTCACTAGTAGATGAATCTCTGTGGCTTTGAGGATGTATGATAAGGCATCGACAATAATCACATAAAGTGTAGGAGCTGGAGGGCATCCCTGTCTAATAGATCTTCCTAGAGGAATAGGATCAAAATACTCACCATTCACTTCTATCACTGTTGACGAGTCTTTAAATAAAATGTTTACCCATTTGTAGAAGTAGGGTGGTAATCCAAATGCCTCCAACATTTTTAGAACAAACTACCATTCAATTCTGTCGTAAGCTTTTTTAAAGTCTAACAATATCATAGCCACATTTTGCCCATCCATTTTAGCCCAGTGCATATCTTCCCAGCTTGTAATGAGGTTATCTAGAATGTATCTTCTGTAGATAAAACCAGTTTGAGTAATTGAAACAATATTTTTAAGCATCTCCATGATTATTTTGGCCATTATTTTAGCAATGATCTTGTATGAAAGATTTAACAAATTAATGGGTCTCTGGTTTTTAATTTGAGACCTGTCACCCTCTTTAGTTTGAAGTTTAATTACCCTTCTATTAACATTTTTTCCCAAAGATCCTATTTCAAAAGCATCCTCATACAGCTCCATCAACTCACAAGTAGTCCATTCTTTGTTCTTTTTATAAAATTCATTCAGAAGTCCATCCATACCAGGATATTTCCCATTTTCTAGAGATCCAATAACATCATCAATTTCTCTTAACTTAATTTGTTGGCTTAGAATCTTGGCTTGTTCCTTGGTAGCTTTTTTATGGATTAGCTTGATGCACCGATCCATAGCATCTTTATTCTCAACCTTATGTTCAAAGGAGAACAATTGCTTATAGAATTGTACAAAGGCATTCAATATCTCTTTATTGTTATCAGTAAATCCATTTTCCACCTAAATACCCTTGATCTCTTCCCTTCTATGCTTGGATCTTATAAGATCAAAAAAGTATTTGGTACCTTTATCCCCATCCTTGAGCCATCTGGCTTTAGCTCTACTCTTTTGGCCTTGGATTTTATAATTCTGAATTTTCCTAAGTTGCACTTGTGTATTGATCAATTCTTGGTCTAGATCATGATCATTGCATTTATCTTGGAGGAATTTTTCAATCTCATTGAGTTTCCTCTAAAATAGGTTTTCCTCTTGTCTTCTATCACTAGCTTCTTTAGTCCCTATGATTTGAAACATCTTTCTCCATAATTCCCCCATCTGATCCTATTTGGCTTTGGGTGAAGCTTTCAACTTGCCAAATTTGGATAGAGTAGTATCCATTTGAATAGCCATAAGAGAATCATTATCCTCCAACTATGTTGTATTAAGTTTAAACATGTAACTCTTGTTATGTCTCTTGGGTTGGGGGTTTGAGCTCTTAGGAATAATACAAGAAAAGATAGGGGAGTGATCAGATATGCTGGTAGGGGTCGTAAAGATAGGAGTTATCCTTAGTGAGTGAGAAAAACCAAGGATAGCAGGATTTACATATATCATGTCCAATATATAATATATCATATTCTTAGTGGACTTATTGTTACACTAGGTAAACCATATACTGTCATATTCCTTTTTTTATTTTATGCAAGGGGTCACACACATTACATTTCCTTTTAAATCTAGCCCAAAAAATAATTCATTTCCTTTCCACTCATGTTTATTTCCTCCTGACTTGTCTTGGCTATTTTCAATCATGTTGAAGTCCCCAATGAATGTCCAACAAGCATCAAGGAGATTATTTGTCAACCAATTCCACAGAGCGGCCCTTTTCTATAGTCATTTGGAGCATATATGTTACAAACTCCTATCACTTGATCCTTAAAATTGACTATCAATATAGCTATTTGGAAAGGAGAGACCCCATTATTAATCACCTTATTATCCCATTGAGGTCCCACCAAAATAGCCACTCCTTGTTTCCCTTTGTCGTGAACAGAGAACAAACATGTGGCCTTATCCCACAAAAATTTGAGGGTGTTATAAGAATGGTATCTAGTAACTTTTATTTCTTGAAGACAAATAATATATTTCTTATGTAATTTATTACACCAATTCTTGACAATATACATTTTTTATGGCATTTCTAGACCTCTGATATTCCATCTATGGATATTCATAGTCATCATTAAGTTGATGGGGGTTTTGGTTCTTACACAATCTATTAAAGCATTCTGGAAGCTCAGAGCTTTGGAGCTTATTTGTTCTCTCATTATTCTTAACATTATTACTTCTTTCATATGTTTTCCTCTTCTTCTTATTGACTACTACCGTGAACCCCTCTTCCACCATATCTTTCTCTATTTGTTCAGAACAACTCTCTTGGGCATCGCTATTGACCTTTCCCATGGAAGGTATGTTACCAATGCATTTTATGTTTGGCTCAGGGTTATGTTGTTTATCATTCCTCATTTACACAGAGCTATTTGCTGGGCATTGTCTTCATTAACTTTCTCTCTATGAATAGGGATGTATTGTAGTTGACAAGTGAATGGGTTATGGTTTTCTTTATTACCAGGTTGGTTTGTCATTCTAATTTCAAAGTCATCTTCAAATAGGGGATTCATAAGAGACACAAATTTATCCAAGTGATTATCAAGGGTTTCACCTGTAACATCTTGAACATTATTATCATCCTTATTATTATTATCCTTTTTCTCCCCAATGTTAATATCCACATTGTTCTCTATCTTTTTGGTTTTGGCTTGCGAGGTAGCTTTATTAGGTGTCTTCATATTAAAATCCCTTTGAATATTTTTTAGAGATAGAAAGTCTTTTCTATTATTCATGTTAAGCTTGTAGTGAAAGCAGGCTCCTATATCTCCCAGTTTAACTATACTCTATCTAAAAGTTTTTTCCTCAATATCAACTGAGATTTCCTCAAGAAACACAACATCAGGGTTCAGAGTAATTAAGATACATGAATTAAGGTGTGGAAGTGTGACTCTAGATTCCTCTACTTAGAGTGCATAACCCAAAGGTTTAACCATGTGTGGGATGAAAGGCCAATAATCAAGTTGGACCCCTCTCAATTCAACCCAAAATGGGGATGAGCGGGCTATGACATGGTCTGAATTACATTTCAGGGACCAAGGAAGGGATCTAAAAAGGGTTTTCCCTACATTCTAGTATCCCTTTTTCAAAAAAAATTATTGCATCCTATGAGTCTTTAAGTAAACAAAAAACAAACCCTTTTGTATCATTCTACTAAACTTAACCAAAATACCCAACTTTTTTTCCCCAAATGTTGTTAAACCAATCATCCAAAAACTTTCTTGTAGGCTGAAATTTAACATCCATGCAAGAAAAGAAAATAACAATGATTTCAAGCCTATTTTGTTCAGATTTAATAGCCTTTACCATATCATCATTTGACGAGAGAGTGAGGGTCATAACTCCAGGAGACAAGGCCTTACTTTCTTCACCTCCTTTATGACCAAAGCATTATGTGTGGTTGACATCTCCATTCCCTTGTCTATGTCCATTAGATTTTGGATCTGGTTCTCCCTTCCCCAACTATCTTCTAGCAAATTTTCCCTTAAAACTAGTAGATGCCAGAAGCATGGGCATAAACTGCTCAGAAACCACTGCCTTATATGAAAGTTTAACTGCTTCTTCTTCAAATTTATTTTATTTTTTCCCATCATCAATATTAATGCCATTCTCTTCCCCATTATTACCATAATTACTCCCTAATATGACCATTTAGAGAAAAAATCCTAGACTCAAACAAGTTGAACCATAGATGGAACACATTTAAGAGATATAAAAGCACACACATGCGAGCCAAACTAGAGACTTCAGAGGGAAACCAAAGAAAAATAAAATCCGAGAACTCAAATAAAATAAAACACAAAAACATTAAACATGAAAAAAATCACAAACCATAAGTGGCAGGAAAAAAAAGAAAAGCCATCCACACAAGCATGTAGAAATGGGGCACAAAATACAAAAAGCAGGATCACGTGGATCTAGAAAATTCATCCATCAATCCCTATCCCCCTAGAAGGACCATTCACTTGAACTACCATAACTTGCCAAATTTTGATCATCCTTTTGAAATGCTCCAAACCAATGTTGGTCATTTTTGTCTCTTAAATTACAAAGATGCCATTTTTCTGGAGATCCGTTATGTGCTTATCCAAGGGTTGTTTGTTAGGGTGTTTAAGCCCTTAGGAAATATTACATGATGGGAGCCTCATGGATCCTTGGAAAGGGGTTTCCATTCCATGATATAAACAAAACAATAATTTTCACTCGACCTTCAACATCCATATCAATAGACCTCTTCTCCTAAAACTATTTCCTACATTTGAGCTTGTCTCTTCACATCTGGGATAGATTTTTTTGCTAATAACCAAATTTTTTGAATTTTTTGTCAATTTGGTATTCAGATTAGACTCTATATATTCTCCAAAGTTAAATTATTGTTCTTCCTCAAATGATTACCTAGTGAACAAATTATTGGTGCCACTAGTCTAGTTCCTCCCAAGGTAACCACATTAACTCCATTTGACAAAAAGTGCTTTGTTGTTGAGACAATTTGTTATTGGAGGAAGGGCCTTCGATAAAATACTGAGGGCCTTGTTCTTAATTGGTCTCCACTAATTGGCTTCATTATTTTCCTTCCTTTAATCTTTATTTTGTTTCTCGAACCTCCCATTCCTATTTCGATGAGTTGGTTGTCTCTTTGTCATGCTGGAAGTGCTCAACACCATGTATGCTCCCCCACCAAACAAGATTATATTTGCCTACATGGAAAAATCTATAACTATTTAAAATTTCCCCTTATTGATTTTGTAGAATTCTTTTCCCTAAGCTCACATGTGAACCATTTTTTAATTGTAATTAATTATTAATTATTAATTATTAATTATTAAAGTATAGTATGTGATACATTTCAATAAAGATATAATTTTATCTAAGTTCATTCTTGTAGTTGTTGTTGCTTTCTATCATTGTAAAATTGTTTTAGTTGTCAAAATTCTCTATGACACTCTTATTGTTAGCCATATATTGGGACACTATTACTGTTAGTAGAAATTTATGATGTTATTGATGTAAACTAGCTTTGTTGGAGCATTCAACTCTTTGCTAAGGTTTTTTCTTCTAGACATGTCCCTTTTTACAATTGTTACTACATTATATCTTTGTAAAATTTATATTTATTCAATTTAGAAAAAGGTACACTTTAATTAATCATTAATCCATATCACATTTTTTCTAAAGCAACACTAAAGGGATCAAAGTTTTATTCACATCCCAAAGTGCATAAATTGAACCTTTAAAGAAAAGGGGTTGTCCATGCAAGATCTCATCCCTTACTTGTTGAGAGATGCATTCAACAAATAAATTAAAAAATGGGAGAGACCTAATTCTTACCTAGTCCACAAATTATTGGTGCCACTAGTCCAGTATCTTCCTCCTAATACTATGTATGCTCCCCTACCTAACATGATTATATTTTCATACATGACCAAAGGTAGAACTATTGAAAACTTCCCCTTATTGATTTTGTATAATTCTTTGCTGAGAACGTGCAAACTATTTTTTATTGTAATTAATTATTAATTGTAATTATTATTTTTTTTATCAATAATAGAAGTTATTGTATTAAGAGAAAAAGGTATTACAAGGTGCCCCATACTTGGCAGATACATCCCATACAAAGATAAACCTAGAATACTACTATCCAAATACAACCTCAATGATAATATGTGTGCGATCAAAAGTGTGACACACTTCTATGAACCATTACACTTGAGAGAATCCATGGAAGAGGATATCCCAAGAAGTAGCTCATAGCTTCCTAGTTGAATCGAGTTTAATATTCTCATGATGCTCATCACATTGGCATAGAGGATTAGTGACTTAGCTACTCCAAAATGGAATATTCAAAGTGCAAGAATAAAGTTAAGGATGCAAGAGTGCAAGCTACGAAATGAGAGATTAAGATAAGAATGGATGCAAGTAATTAATATTCTAGAATGAGAATGCAATAGCTATGCTATGAAACAATGCAAGAAATAGAACCAGATTAGAAATGCAAGATTAAACTATAAATGAAGCTAAGCTAATAAATGAGAGCAATTAAGAACTAAGAATTCAAATTAGCAAGATTATTCTAAGAAAGTAAGAATGCAAGATTTCTAGATTAGGACTTCAATAATGGTCAAGATGGAACCCTTGAGCCAAGGAAGAGCTTCCTTTTAAAGGAATTTCCTCAAGAATGAAGGGTGGAGATTAAGAGGCAAAATAATGAGTGATTGAGATGAAGAAGCAAAATAAGATATAATGTTAGGTAGAGATGAGTGGTGAGGATTAAGAGGCAAAAGGGAAATTTTAGGTAGAATAAGACAAAATAGCATTTTTGAAAGCACAAATCCATTTTAATTTCCAATTAATCAAGATTGAGTATGTGCATACATGTGAATGTGTTATCTTAATAAAAGTGTAAGAAATTTATATTAAAAGTAAGGTTATAACAATTAAATAAATATGCAAGCTTTAGAAATTAGACCATAGTATAATCTTGATATAAGAATTTTAATTTAATTATGCAAAGGGGATTTTAAGGGTTAATCTGCATAATGATGCTTAACAAAGAGGCAGTTTGATCAAAAGGGGAGTCAAATTCTACTAGACCAAATTTAGGTGATTACATTTTCCCCTCTTTGACTAATCTATGAGTGATTTGGGAACACATTACAAGTTTGATAAACAAGATGAGAGTATCTAGCCTAATATCAAATGATGAGACTAAATATCCATCGAAGAAGATTGAGATAGATAATCATCTGAAAGACAATACTAGATTGATATGGGTCTTAATGAACCTGATATGCCCCAAGAGATCAAAGAAATGCCTGATCAAGTGAACTGATATGAAGCGATGATAACACTCTTTTAGAAAGGAGATGTGAAGAATCTTAAATTGATATGAAGTGATGAAGCTGCTAAGATGCCCCGAGCGATGATATTTAGTCCTTATTGACTTGATCGATTTAAGATTTGGTTTGATTACTAGATTTGCAGATTAGGACATTTGATCGACAAAAATATTTTCTATATTGTCATGCCACCTTGGGATCAAAATCGAGATGAGGTACAAGGGGAAAATATTAGCCTCAGAGATCCAAGTGAGGAAGGTAGGAGTGAGAAAGAAATGATGCGTCAGAAGACAACTGCGTTAGAATATTTGGAATGTCAATTTTAATCCTAAAAATAGGATCAAAGATAAGGTTTTGCAGTTGAATACCTCGACAAAGAGAAATGAAGAATTGAAAAGAAAGAATAGAGCAAGAGAACTAGGAATGCAAAGCTAAAATCCAGCCCTAGAATGAAATGTAGCCTAAGAATGACTATGTAGCCTAAGAATTTTGGAGCAGTCCAGTCACCGGTCCTGTAGACCATTAGTTTTCATCATTTGAGCATTTGGGACATTGGAGGTCAGTACAACCTTCACTAATGTGAGAGAAACCATGAAAATATGAATACAAAATTATTATATAAGATGTAGGAAGCACACGTAAGCATCAAGACACAAGCTGAAATGACCTAAACATGGTTTCCAAGTTAATGTTGTAAGAAAATACCCATGAGTGTCATCATACGTGTTATACACAAGAAACAGACAAGGAGATAATTCCAACCTCACCTAAGTGTCCAAATAAAGAAGGTCAATGAAATGTCCCCTTTATGATTTTTATATCATAATTGCATCCTCTAATTAGATTATTAAATTAAACAAACAACACTTTGAAAGATTATAGAATTTCTCAATAAAACCCAAATCGGGTATTGCCCGAAATAGTGCCAAAAACTTCACAGCTTCACATACTATTGATACATATGAAAGTAGAAATTTTTATAGAAATTTCACCAAAATAAAGGCCTAACAAATGAAAATTATAGATCTGCAAAGATTTTACACAACAACTCCAAAATGGAGAACCAAAACAATGCTCATCGAGCTCCCGAAAATAGCACAAAATAGCCCGAAAACACCATTAAACACTAACAAGCTATCATAGAAGTAGAATCACGACCTAAGAAATATATTTAGCTCTATTTTAATAGAAAAATGGCTGCAATACAACAACAACCCAAACTAATATGAAAAACTCAACCGAAAACACCAAAATCTTACAAAAACACACCCAAAAACTCACAAATCCGCACTATTCAACATAAGGGAAAACTCTGCATGAGCTTGCACATGGAATGGCCTCAAAATCCCATCCTTATCCCTCCTAGAAATCTGAAAACTCCCATCTTTTGGTCTCCTTCTCCACGGGTTTGGCAGCCTCTGAAGAACAACAAAGCGATGAGCAAAAATCAAGTTTTAGAATAGCCCGAAATGCCTCCAAACCCCTTTAAAAGAGGGCATAACCCTAACTCATGACCAAGAGGGGTTAATAAGACATATTTTAATAATATTTAACATTTATTAATCCATTGGTTTCCAAAGATTAGCCCCCTATCTTGAAACTTTACTTTTTGAGCCTGCCAGCCTTAGCAAAAATTATTATTTTTAATTATTTGAAAAGGGAACATGACAAGTCCTCCCTCCCAAATATTTCTTATCCTCAAGAAATGAAGGTTGGGATGCTCAAGAATATGTGTTCCTTCCCAAGTTGCATCCTCCAATGGTAATCCTTTCCATTTGACCAAATGCTCCGTGATGCTCCTATTTCTCAATCTTTTCTCTCTTGTATCCAAAACCTCTTCTGGTGTTAAGACTAATTTCCATTCATCATCAAGAGGTGGTAATTCTATAGATACTATGGTTTTCTAGACTAGAACCTTCTTCAGGCAAGAGACATGGAAAACATTATGTATTTTGTTGTTTGGTGGGAGCTCCAATTCATAAGCTACCTCTCCTACCTTCCTGATGATCTTATAAGGCCCATAGAACCTTGGCTTGAGCTTCTCTGCCCCAATCCTCTTCAAGGTGCTTTTCTTATATGGCTACAACCTAAAAAATACCAAATCTCCCACCTCAAAATATCTTTCAATCCTTTTCCTATCAGCATACAACTTCTGTTGGTTCTGTGCATTTTGTAGATTATCCTTGAGGGACCTTATTATGTCTTGGCTTTGCTTAATGAAATCACTTGCTGAAGGTACTCTGCTATCTAAAAGTACTAGATCAACAAAGGAAAGGGCATCATAACCATAGAGAGCATGAAAATGAGGAATACCAATAGACATGTGATAAGATGTATTGTAACAATACTCCCCTAGGTGCAACCATTTCACCCAAGCATGTTGTTGATTTGAAACATAATTTTGCAAATATCCCTCTATCCATTAATTAACTATCTCTATTTGTCCATCTGTTTGAGGGTGATAGCTAGTACTGGGAGTGAGTTCAGTTCCTACCAAATGAAAGAGCTCCTTCCAAAAAGTGCTAAGGAATCTACTGTCTCAATCACTGACAATGTTTCTAGGCAAGAAATGTAATCTAAAAATTTCCTTGAATAACAATTCTACCACTTGTGATGCATTGAAATCAGCTGCGATGGGAAAGAAATGTGCATACTTAGTTAGTCTATCTACCACCACATATATGCAATCCTTACCTTGAACCTTGGGCAACCCAGTGATGAAGTCCATGGAAATACTTTCCCATTTTTGTTCAGGAATAGGAAGTGGTTGCAACAACCTTGCAGGAAAAAATTTCTCACTCTTGTTTTGTTGGCATACCATGCATTCCTTAATGTGTTTAAGGACATCCTCCTTCATACCCTTCCATGCAAACCACTCTCGAAGTTTCTTGTATGTCTTGAAGTATCCTTGATGACCAACCAAAGGTGTGTCATGAAAAGCCCTCAATATCCTTTCCTTAGTCTTTGATCCTGGCACTAAGAATATCTTGTTCTTATAATAAATTAGCTCATCAACAACCTTGTACCTATTATCATCCATTAAATTATCCAAAATCTTGGTGGTAAAGGAATCTTTAGCATATTCTAAAATTATGGATACTTTCTGAATAGAGGTAAAATGGATTCACCACTATTCAGATGTAAAGGGGGAAATATGAGATCTATTCTCAAACCCAAATTCCCCAAAGAAGAGATCCGATTTGATCAACCAAGAAGTTAATACAAAATTGAATCAATTTGTTGGTTAATATGGAAGAGAGAGAGAGAGAGAGAGAGAGTAAATCCAATATTTCCCTGTGGAGGAGAATTATTATGTTATACTTGGAATTGAAATACAAATACTAACCTCAAATTAGGGCAGATCTGGAAAATGTTGAATTTTGATGTCCGTGTACACTTTCGGGAAAATCTGAAATCTAACCTGGACTGGAAATGCCGAGACAAAGAAAACCCAAAAATCTTTCCTCAAGATGGCTTAGCTCGATTTTGCCCTCATAAAAGGTCAAATACCACATTCTTTATTTGAAGTCCGATTTGAATTCTATTCACAGATCCTAGAATTTTGTCGAAAAGGGTATCCAAATTCGCTCTCAGATCTAAAATTTTGCACCTGTACCTGCAAGAAAAAGAGAGTTTTTGTTATTTTTTTGAGGGGTTTGCTTTGGTCAAACCCCAGTTTGGAATCAACCTTAATATTGAAATTGAAATAGGAATGCTAGCAAGTAGTAGAAAAGGATCTAACAATGAAGCTATGCAATTCAATAGATATGCAATTGTATTTTGAATGTAAACAAGTATATTGATATGAAAGCTTGAACAAAATAATAAATGTAAATCAAACCTCCATGATTGTATGCTTAGAATCCACCTTGATAAGAGAATGAAATGGATCTTGAAGATGAACAAAGGACCTTGAAAGAAGATCACACCATCATAATGGCTAGATCTAGGGTTTGAATGATGAATCTTGAATGCTTGAACCAAATCCCTTCAATGGCTTGAATGCTTGAATCCTTGATCTTTAATGGAGAACTTGGATGAAGAAGAATACTTGAATGCTTGAATGAATAGATGCTTGATCACCTTACTTGGGAGTGCTTGAGCATGAAAACTTGAGAGATCAAATGAGAGAGGAAGGCATCCTTTTATAGTGAACTAGGGCACACTCCTCTAGAGGGGCCACCTTGGAGAATTAAATCCAAATTAGGTCCTAACCTTTAGAAAATATACCTAGATTAAATACAATTAAAGGATTTACCATCCCAAAACCCAAAATGATTAACCCAGAGGCGGGAAACTAAATATCCCGAAGGCCCAAAGCTCAGAAATTCTAGAAATTGGAAATTTGGAGAAAGGAGGAAAAATCAAGGTTGGACCTAACCTAGTCAGGTTCAAGCTTGACCCAGACCTAGTCAGGTTCAACCTCGAATCTGACCCTAGTCCTAGATTGGCTCAGAACCAAGTCAGGAGGTCTCGGGGATGCCCAGAAACCTAAAACTAATGTCAGAACAGGATAGAATGTCAAGGATAGACATAAAATCCTATGATTACTGTGATGAAGGCTAGGAGGATCTATTTTTTAATCCTACCTAGAAAATAGAGCCATGGAAGAGGGAAATTAAGGAGAATCCTCTAGATCCTAACCCTAATTTCACCTAGAATGAAGCAGAAAAGAAGTGGAAAGCGGGGAGAAAACCAGATCAAAGAAAGATCCATTCAAGGCATCCGATGTGACCCCAAAACACTGACTTGGAGGGCTAAACACTCTTATCATGGAAGTGCTTCTATTTTAAGGTGATACACTTTCCAATCAGCAGAGATAGATGTTAAGGAACACAAGGTGGGTTTCCTTGAGAGAGCATCAACAACCACATTATTCTTTCCTTTCACATATTCAATATCAAAATCATAAGCTTGCAATTTGCTTACCCATTTTTGTTGACGATAATTTAAATCCCTTTGGTTTAAGAAGAACTTGAGGCTATTATGGTCTATCTTTCCAATGAATCTCCCACATACCAAATATTGTCTAAACTTATAAAGTGCATGCATGATTGCCAACATTTCCTTATCATAGATGGAATAAATTTTCTCTAATTGATTTAATTTTTTTCTCTCAAATGCTATTGGATGTCCCCTTTGAGTTAGGACGGCCCCTATACCTTCTCCAAAAACATCACATTCAACAACAAAAGGTACAGAGAAATCTGGAATTGCAAGCACGAGGCATGAACTCATTACCTCCTTAAGCTTATCAAATATTCTTTGTGCCTCTTCTGTCTAAATAAAGGCTCCTTTCTTCATCAAATTAGTCAAGGGGGTAGAAAGCTGAGAAAATCCCTTGACAAACCTCCTATAGTAGCTACACAACCCAAAGAAACCCCTCAACTATGTAAGATTAGTAGGTGGAGGCCAATCCAAAATTGCCTGAATGTTTTGTTGATCAACCTGTGCTCCTTTAGAACTTATAATATGTCCCAAATATAGGATCTTAGTCAACCCAAAATCACATTTAGATAACTTGGCATAGAAGGATTGCTGCTCCAAGATTCCCAAAACAGTGTCTATATGCTCTAGATGCTCTTTCCATGTTTTACTGTAAATCAAGATATCATCAAAGAACACCAAAACAAATTTTCAAAGATGCTTGTTGAATACCTTATTCATACAAGATTGGAATGTTGTTGGTACATTAGTGAGGCCAAATGGCATAACAAGAAATTCAAAGTGCCCATAGTGACATTTGAAAGCAGTCTTTTCCACATCTTCCCTCCTCATGCAGATTTGATGGTAACCTGATCTTAAGTCAATTTTTGAGAAGTATACAACACCTTGTAACTCATCAATGAGTTCATCTATACATGGTATGGGACACCTATTTTTTATGGTCTTCTTGTTTAGAGCCCTGTAGTCTATACACATTCTCATTGTACCATCCTTTTTCTTGACAAGTACCGCAGATGATGCAAATGGACTAGAGCTAGGCCTTATTAATCCCATATCTAGGAGTTCCTTAATAGTTTTTTCTATTTCTTCCTTGTAACCTCTTGGATGGTGGTATGGAGTGGTTATAACTAGTTTGGCACCCTATTCTAACTCTATAACATGTTCAAAACCTCTATCTAGTGGTAATCCTGGAGGCAAATAATTGAAAACTATACTATGCTTATCAAGAATATTTTGAATTTCAAAATGGAAATTACCTTGATTCTTTGGAGAGCTTGTTGGGTGGATTATGACTCCTATTGCCCATGCTACTTGTCCTCTTCAAAAAGACCTCTCCATCCTCTTTGCAGTTACCACCCTAGGTGCTCCATTTGATAAGCCTCTCAATAAGACTTCTTTCCCATTAGAATGAAATTTTAACTCCATAGTTTGATGGTTCATGTAATAGCCTCCAATAGAGTGCAAGCATTGAACAGCTAATACAAGATCTATTTCCCCAATGCCAACAACATAGAAGTCATCACATAGCTCATAATCTCCTAAGGTCATCCTGAGTTGTTTAACAACCCGTGTGCAAGGCATAGTGAATCCATCAGCTAGAGTAACATTGAATCCCTCAAAATCTTCTGCTTTAAGCCCTCTTTTCATGACAAATCCCTCATCAATAAAGTTGTGAGTTGCCCCACTATCAAGAAGAACTATCAACCTTTGCCCTACTAGTACCCCTTGAATTCGAAAGGGATGGTATCTTGGGACTCCTGATAATGCTGCCAAAGTGCCATCCTTGCTGATTTCTTTTTCTTTCTCTTCTTCTTCCTCCTCCTTAGTGTCATGAAATTCCTCATGCTCATCTAAATCAAAATTTGAAGCAACCTCAATATACTGCACTTGACTTTTCCCCAAACATCTGTGTCCTAGAACCCATGGCTCTCTACAAGTGAAACAAACCTTTTTCCTTCATAGTTCACTCCTAGTCTCTTCATCTACCTTCTTTTTTGCTACATTTGTCACATTCTTTGGTGGCGGTGCTGGAAAAGTCTTTTTCTAAAAATTTCCCTTATGTTGCCAAAGATTTGGGGGTTTTTTATTAGTGACTGGTTTCATAGGCACACAAGTTTCAAGCTGCAAACTTCTTTTGATAGCTTCTTGTAAGGTTGAGGGTGAGAAAGCCTTAACCAAGCCCTTAACAAAATCTTCCAAACCATCAAGAAAAAGATAAATAATCCTCTTTTCACTCATATCAAGTACCATAAAAGCCACTTTTTGAAATTCTTCTACAAACTCATTAACTGATTTGGTTTGTCTCAACTTTGACAATTCTTTAAAATACTCTTCATCATCCTTGAGATCAAATCTATCTATCACTCTTTGACTAAAATCATCAAATGTAGTTACCTGATCATGACCTTGAGTAGTCATTCCATGATACCACCAATCATAGGCTGCATCTTCCAAGTGTAGACTTGCAAATTGAATGACATCATTCCCCTTCATTGGATTAAGTGTGAAGAAGGTCTGTAATTTTTGTAGCCATGCTCTAGCAGAAATTTTATTTGTTCCATCAAAAGTAGGTGTTGTAAACTTGCTTATTTTATTTTTGAGCTCACTTCCACTTATGTCCTACTCACTCCTATACTCTTTCTTGGGAATCATAGTGTTCATCATATCCACATATTCTCTAAAAGGTACCAAACTATGAAAGTCATCATCTAAGCCATTGTAAGTAGCCCTTAATGCAACCAAGTTACATGTAACCTCTTCCATAGGATTAAGGGATGGATTTGGTATTGATGGCTCATCTGTAGGTAAGAAAATAGTCTTTGTTGATTTAGAGGGTGTGAGTTTCAAATTTCTTGGCTCCTCTGAAGTGCTCCCTCTCTCATTAGTAGATACAACTCCTTGGAGTTTTTCTTTCAATAACCGCAGAGCCTCTCTAGTTTCTGCTAGACTATCCACTGTTTGCTTTTGAGTATTCTGGATGTCCTGGAAGAATTTTTTTGCCATATCATCCGGGTCAGCCATACTTGTTCCTTCCTTGGAATTTATACTTTTATTTTCTATTGGGGGTTTGAACAAAATTTCTTTATTCTTTTCTCGCTATAAGTATCTCTTTTCTCTTTCACTCGGTTGCATGCAAACTTCTACAAACCCTCAGGCTAGCAAGATCATAGCTCTGATACCAATGAAATGTCCCCTTTCTTATTTTTATATAATAATTGCATCCTATAATCATATTATTAAATTAAACAAACAACACTTTGAAAAATTATAGAATTTCTCAATAAAACCCAAATCGGGTATGCCTGAAATAGTGCCAAAAACTTCACAACTTCACATACTATTGATAAATCTGAAAGTAGAGATTTTTACAGAAATTTTTCTAGAATAACAGCATAAAAATGACATTTCCAAATCTGCAAAGAGTTTACACTACAACTCCAAAATGGAGAACCAAAACAATGCTCATCGGGCTCCCGAAAACAACACAAAATAGCCCGAAAACACCATTAAACACTAAAAATCTATCATAGAAGTAGAATCATGACCCAAGAAATATATTCAAATCTATTTTAATAGAAAAATGGCTGCAATAAAACATCAACCCAAACTAATATGAAAAACTCAACCGAAAATACCAAAATCTTACAAAAACACACCCGAAAACTCACAAATCCGCACTGTTCAGCATAAGGGAAAACTCTACATGAGCTTGCACATGGAATTGTGTGCTATAATTGTGTCACACTTCTATGGATCATTACATGCAAGGAAACTCAAGAATGAGCCCTCACTAAATCGATCCATAGCTCCCTAGGCATGGAGTGCAAGGGTTTTTAAGAATGCTCTCAGCTAGAGCTATTTAGCCTATAACCTTGCTAGTAAACCATGCAATGGGAGATTCAATGAAGACAAGGGAAAGAATGCCAATATCCTCAAGAATCAAGAATGAAATGCAATGCAAGCTAGATTAAGAATGGAAATGCAAGCTAAACTATGGAAATGAAAAGATGCAAGTATTACAAAGCCTCCTAGTTAAACTAGATGAATTAATCTAAAGCATAAAGGAAATCTAGGCTAAGAATGCCATGAAAATGAAGCTACTATGCAAGAAATGAAATCTAACTATGAAGCAAGAAAGCCATGATGATGAAAGAATGAAGAAAAGAAGATAGAGTGTTGATGAAGATCCAAGATGAATGCCAACAATGCTCCAAATCTTCAAACCCTAGATGCAAGAATATCTCCAAAAGCTCCAAGATGACCTAGAAAACCTGTAGCATAACAATAGCATAAAAAGTTGGGGATTCTAGAATGAAGAAGAGAGCTCATCTTTTATAGGAAATGAGAAGGAATGGACCATGGAGATTAAGAGGCAAAAGATTTAATCAACGGTGGAGCTTAAAAGAGGAGCAATCCATGTGCACAAGTATCCTCCAATAGGAAAATAAGAGTTGACTTTTGTGTCCATATGAGACAAAAAATACTTTTCTCTTTTTATAAAATAAGAATAATGCTTTATTTGTGCAACTTAGGATAAGAGGAAAAGTGGGGGCTTTTTATTTATTAAAAGGGGAGGAAATATTCCTTTTAATAAATAAAGACTTAGGATAAGATGGTTAGCCCATAGAAAATAATCGAATAAATGATAGAACTAGGATTTGATCAAGAATAAGCAATTTATGATTTAGCAAAAGGGGCTAATAGTCTAGGTGACCATTTTTAGGTGTATACAGGAATGACCTCAAAATCCTGTCCTTAGCCCTCTTAGAAACCTACAAACTCCCATCTTTGGGTCTCCTTCTCCATAGGTTTGGCAGCCTCTGAAGAACAACAAAGTAATGAGCAAAAATTGAGTTCTAGAATAGCCCGAAATGCCTCCAAACCCCTTTAAAAGAGGGCATAACCCTTACTCAAAACCAATAGGGGTGAATAAGACATATTTTAATAATATTTAACATTTATTAATCCATTGGTTTCCAAAGATTATCCCCCTATCCTGAAACTTTACTTTTTGAGCCTGCCAGCCTTAGCAAAAATTATTATTTTTAATTATTTGAAAAGGGGACATGACAGTCGAGGTATGTGTGGCATTCCAATCGTGATGGAGAATCTTACCACAAAAACCTAGTTTATTATACAACTTAAGATTATTGAAATCACACCATGAGTAGAAATCAAAGAAAAAGATGTTATGTCCCCAGTTGTGAATCTCTAGCCAAGTAGACATCGTCGAGTGACCTTAGAAGACATAGCAAGCAAAAATCAATGATAATAGACAACACATGAGAATAGTTCAACATATCTCAGATGTTTTCAATTTTTTAGGATGTACATGGTGCTAGATGTTAAGAAAACACCTTTGTGCTAGTGTCAAAGTGTGAGTGCACAATGAAAGATAGTGCAAGATTCTATATGTGTTAAGAAACACAACGATGTCCAGATAGGTAGTGTTAAGAAACACTAAAGGATTGGGGTGTTGATAAACATCAAGAGATGTGTCAAAAATAAAGTGTTCAATGGAAAGGCTTGATAAACTGACTCAAGTTAAGGTTAAGAGGTCGACCAAGTGATAAAGCACTTACAACTTAGATAGGCGTACGATTGCCCCCAAATGACAAACAAGAACTGAGGATAGGACTAAGACAAGTTCCAATCCAAGCTGACACAAGGAAATGAAGAGTGAGATGGATGAAGGGAGATAAGAACTCAGCCGCACATTGATAGATGGAGCGCTGATTACAAGTGAAACTTGTTTGCGAAGTTTTCACCACTTGGAGATTATTGTTATTTTTTATGCCAACATGCCAGTTTCTAGGTTTTCACCAAGGCACGATTTTTCTTTTTTTGATTTTTTTGTTCTTTTTCATTTTTTGTATTTTTTGATATTTGATTTTAAAAAAAAGTTTTCAGGACTTTATATGCATTTTAGAATTTTTTCAGGATCATAGATTGTTGTACAGAAAACATAGTATCTAGCTGTAGAGTTGCTACAAATGAAGAGACTTGAGAGGCTTTGGGAGAGTATCACCATTTGTAGTAGCCAGTTGAGAAAATTTAGAAGTAGATGTTGTAGTAGAGATGTAAGGATCCAGCCAGTAGTGTCCAACTATCAAGAGTTTCGTAGCCAAGGAAAGATCATTTGATTAAGATCCACAAATACCCTCATGGACTTCTCTTAACGCTTTGTTAGATTCCTTATGTTTTAAAAACCTAAGGAGAGTACCATTAGCAATGAGTAGATACCATTCCCTATGTTTTAGATGTTTCTAAAGCAAGTCATTAGCAATGAGTAGATACCAGTGTGCACTTCTTGGAAGGCAATGATGGAGTGAAGAGTAGCAAGAAGTATGAGAGGTAATGATGGTGAAGTGGAGTGAGGAGTTAAGTGGGTCATAGGAAGAATATGACAATGTTGATTTTGCTTTTATAACGAAGTCTTTTAACTTGGGAATCAACATAGCCTTTGATAGTTCTTTTCTTTGAAATACTTTTGATCACAATTCTTTGATGATGGATTTTGGAATCCATGTTTTCTTTGATTTTCTTCTTTTCTTTTTGGAGAACCCTTTTGGCCTCTTGAATATATTTTTTTTCTTTGTAGTCACATGTCAGTTAGATAGGACATGGTGACCTTTAGATATAAGTTTATTCTTGTATTTTTTATTCTAATGTTGCACATCCAAATTACTTCCAAAAGACTCAAGAATTATGGATGAATGAGGCTACTATGGAAGATTTAGATGGAGAGATGGAGTAGAAGTGGGCTAGCCACTTGATTCAGGAAGAGAAAAGGAGGAGTCAATAGGCTCAAGTGCAAAGACATCGATATCATCCTCATAATTCATGAATGAATCAGATAAGTCAAGAAAAGTGTCCTCCATTGAAACATCATCAATCATGAGTTGTCCTAGAAGAGTCAGAGGAGTTTAGAGGAGTATTATGTAGGTCTAACCCAGATGGTTGATTCCAAGAACTAGGTCCCTCTTCAGGTGGCATAAGTGTGTGAATAGGCACCAGCTCAATTCTAGACCTACCTAAGTTCCATGAGGTTGTCATGGGATGAGGTCTTATATACACATGATTTGTTTGATTAGTTGAAGTACTTCTTTGATTAGATGGCCTAAGAGCCATAGGATTAATTTACATAGAAGGGTGGAAAGGATCATCATCTCCTTGTTCTTGAGAATTGGAGCTTTCTCCTCTTTCGAAGCTTGTAGCAAGAGCATATCTATGTATAACATCAACTTGTATTTCCATAGTAGCATCTAATAAGGAGTCCCACTCATACTCATGTGAGTCTATTTCATTGTTGTGATATTATCTGATATAATTAGCTAGAGAAATAATATGACATAGATTTTCATCATCACTTTCTTCTATTGTACGAGGTATGTTTTCAGTAGTAAGAGCTTGCTCAGTAGTAGGAGACATAGTAGTACCATTAGTAGTAGTAGGTGTATAATACAGAATAGGCATATCTGAGATATAGGGAATAGCAATAGGTTTCCCCCAATCAAGATTAGATTCAATGATGTTCTTAACAATAAGAGAAATAGCAATAGTAGTAGTAGTAGTAGTAGTAGGAGTTTTCTCAATAGTTTGAATTATATCCTCCTATTTAGGACTAGGGTCATGCTCTTGAGGAGCTTGAGAAGGTAGATAAGGATCTCCCTAATAGTTTGGATTAGAATTTTGAATGTGCAAGAGCTTTTCATATGTCATAGGTATAATTTTTGCTTCTTCTTCATCATCTGAATCCTCATATGCATGAGTGTTGTTGCTAGGTTTGTTAAGCTTATGTTCATGATAGCCAACACTAGTTTTGTCTTTAGGATTTTAGAATTTAGCATGTAAAGGTTCAAGAAGACCTTTGTTATTTCCAAGAGGACTTTTTCCATCATGTGCCATCTTCTACATAAGTTGATAGCCTACACCATACTTTTCAGGTGAGATGTTAGTGTGTTTGTCTTTTTATTCAGATTCTTTACTTTTGTAGAGTAAGGTGGCACTTTTATCTCATTCTAGCTCTAGGGGAATGGTAGCTTTAATCATTCCAATACCTTTATAAATAACATGTGTTATAACTGATGGAGATGATTTTCCATGAGACTTCAAAGAAACTGGAAAAGTGTCCACTTGATAGGTTCTTGTACCAGTAGGTCTGACTAGTGTTATTTTCCCATGATCTGATAAAGGTGCTTTTCCTTTTATTTTTGATTTTTCAGGAGGTGATCCTTCTTTATTGTGAGGAACCATTTGATCTGATTGCTTAGGATTGTTATAGGCACATGTTGAATCTATAGGAATAGTAATCTTAATTCCATTATGAGGAAATTTTATGTAGCGATGATATGTGGAAGGAAATGTCTGCATTACATGGATCCAAGGATGACCCAATAGTATATTATATATCAAAGTAATATCTAGGACTTGATAAATGATGTCCCACTGAACATGACTGAATTGAATAGGTAAGACCACTAGGCCTTTAGAAGAGAATTCCTCTTCATCGTATGCTTTGATCATTATTTTGCATTGGGGATCAACAACATGCTCTAAGAAATCGAGAGCTTTAACCAAATTGAAAGTATAATTTTTCAAACCTATGCCTCCATCTATCAAAATGCACTTGATACTAATGGATAAAAACTTCAATATGGAGGGGCTGATTGTGAGGATGATTGACAAATGTGTCATCTTTTTAAGAGAAAGTGAGATACGGAGGTGAAGCAAGGTGACTGACCATGGACTGGAACTTATCAACATCTAGGTTCTTAGGTACGTTAGCTGCAAGAAGGGCTTGATAAAAAATCTCTCTATGAGTAGGAGAGATTTATAGTATCTCAAGTATAGAGATTTGAGCTAAAGTGTGTTGAATTTGGTCAACTAGATTAGGATCTTGTGTAGCCAACAGGGTAGCTAGTTGAGTTGTTGAGGTTGTAACTTGTTGAGGAATAGAGGAGAAAGATGAAGCTTCTCCTAGAGGAGTGACATTTTCTTGAGAGTGAGTAACCACATTAGATTATTTTGATTTATCTTTTCCCTTAGTATGATCAGAAGATTCAAGCATGTTGATCACATTGTCGCTACTAGAATAGGTGTAGACAATCTTATTATCCTTTGTATTAGAAGACTCCCCCTTTTCAAATTTAGGAAAAGGCTCCTAGAAATCCTTATGATCATTGTTTTCTTATGGAGGGTCAACCATAATAGTCTCATTATCAATTAGATCCTAGATGAGATTCTTAAGTTTCATGCATTTGTTAGTCTTATGGCCTTTGTTATGATGATAATCACAATAGCGGTTGTCGTTCCACCATTTAGGCTTGATCTCAAGATCATAGGGTCTTGAGTTATTAGGAAAAGTAATAATTTGATTAGCTAAAAGTGTATTCAGATCATTTTCAAGTGATTCTCCATGAGGAATAAAGTTTCTCTTAGGCTTAGAAGCCCAAGGCTTATCAAGTTTATCTTTCATAATAGCAGATAGATTAAAAGCTTTCTCTTTAGGAGTGAGAACTTTGAAGTTGTAGCAATGATTCTATCATTGATGACATCCTTACTTCTATTCCAAATTTTTTTTATCCTTGCTATGATGGTTTTTATAAGAGGATTTTGATTTAAGAGAGATATAGCCCTTACAAACAAGGACATCCTCTACACAAATGGAAGATTCAACCAGTTTATCAAATGAAGCATGAGTTTACATCTGTAATGTATAATTCATTTCAAGAACAAGAGAATTGATGAATATGTCAATCTTTTCAGTCTCAAGAATTTATCGAGGATAAGGTGAGTATAAATTTTTCCATCTTTGAAGGAAAACCATAAAGGAATCACCTTGACATTGTTTGATATTACAAAGATCAAGCATAGTGATAGCATGTTGGATGTTATAGGAATATTATTGAATAAATTTTTGCACTAGCTGGTCAAATGATTTGAGAGGAGGAGATAGTTTAGTGAACCAATCCATAGCTTGACCACTAAGAATCCTAGGAGAGAGTCTCATAAGATAGGTGGGTTCGTGCAAGAACTCCATGCTTAGTGCATAAAATTTTCTAATATGGTCAGGAGGGTCTCTGGTACAATCATACTTCTCATACTTAGGAAACTCAATCTTTCAAGGAAAAGGAGTCATGTATAGATCTTTTTCAAAAGGAAATGAGCATATAGCCTCAAGAGAAAAGGATGTGCTTGGTTGTTCCTTCTCTTTTTCTAAGCATAGCATTTGTTTCATCATTTCTTCCATTTCTTTCTTCATGATTTCCATTTCAGATGGTTCCTCTTTCTTGATTAGATTGTTAACAACAAAGTTGTGAGGTAGCTTAACTCCTTATGAGGCTAGATGTAAAAAGTATTGATCTTTGTTTTGAATCAAGGTCAACTTCATTAGTCTTTGTAAGCATTCATACTATTGAAACTCTAAGATGTATTCTTTAGTTATTTTGTTTTCTGAATCACCGCCTTGTGAGCCATGTGATCCATGTCTAGTATATTGAGAGCCATTTCTAGAGTTGGGATGCTCTTGGTTGTTTTGTCGAAAGTGCTTGTCACCCAATTGCTTTAGGAATTCCTCAATCCTCTTGTTTCATCCTTCCATGATTGGAGTGTAAGAAACACTATATGCCAATCTAGAAGAGGATATAGTAGATTCACTAGAGATATTAGTAATAGGTTTGAAACCTCAAGGTATAAGACCTTCTTTAGTTGAGTTGTCAAAGGTAGCTTTGAGTTTCTTTCCTTTGCAGGTCTGAGATCTAGTTGTGACCGACATGAAAGAAGATTGTCAAAAGCCAAATAAGATGACTTATGATGACTTGATGTTCAAGCTAGGTAAGTAAAAGCGTTTACTTGTCCAAAGTGTAAGAGTGTAAAAGATATAACAAAGATAACTTTCCATAAGGTGTCTAAGCTACCGGTAGATCCCTATGTATGACACTTGTGAACAAGCAAGAGATAAGATAGAGCATCCAAGAGAGTTGATCAAAGAGATGGTGGACAAGTGAGCATTCTACTAGTCAAGTATGTAGTCAAGAGACCAAAGTAATATTTTCTAGCTAGAGGAAATTCCTAATATGTTGGAATGTACCAAATAACAAGATGAGCTAAGTGTTAGGAATGAATGCTAAATATATCCTATGGTATTATTGGCAGCCATTCTATAGCAGTTGTTGTTGCATTCATGACTATGATTGTCATTGATGTCAACACAGTGATCTACTAGAGATTTGCAGAGAAGTAGACAGCATTTGGATTAGCGCATGTGGGATATTGTAGATAGAGCTATGTGATGTTGAGGATTTACTCTTTGATATGTTATATGTTTATAGTTAAGAGCGCAGACAATAATTCATTTATTCATGGAAGTTATGAGCATTTTGGTGGAAGTAGTATTCAGGCAGTGTTCCTGAGTAGCGGTTTGTGGAAATTGGATGATATCTCCTAATCAAGATGGAATCTAGTTTTGCGTAGTTAAAGGGAAGTTGAAGACATGTGGATAGTGATGTGGATGATAGTGCAAAATTTGAGGTCACACGAGTGAAGAATTATTGTAATTGGAAGCTGACAGTTTTGTGTAATTTTTATGTAGTGTGTGGAAACTTTTATTTTGTAATTGGATGCCGACTCATTTGTAATTAATTGAGTGTGGTATAAAGGAAGGAATTTTTTTCCTTATTGTATAATGGATATGGATATGTATGAATGAAGTGAAGAAAAGAGTCAATGAATTGTGAAAGCGAAATTGTGAAAGAAGACATGCGAGGTACAAAGATCTGAAATTGTGATTTGGTGTAGCAGTAAGTGTAGTTTGGAAAAGTCAAAGAATAGGTAACATGTTGTTGAGATCAGTAATAATTTAATATTATTCTATTGAATAATCTAGAGATCAATTGGATAGTGTGTTCAGTGATCTTGCCATTGAAGCTGTTTGGGCAGTAGGTCCTTCTGTCTTCCATAACTCCTAACAGAGTTAGAATCTTTTAGCAGGGATTCAAATTCTCCTAACTGGGATTCACATGTACTAAATGTATTTCATAAGACTCCTAATAGAGTCCATCCTTTCACAAGGAATATTCATATTAGTGCATCTTTTGTGGGCATCATTCCCACCGGGGTTTACTCTTTGATCAAGAGGTTCCCTAGTCAACATATCTTGTGTCATTGTGTTATTGTGTATGAATATCTTTCTATGGTTGTTGGTTATATTTCTTACATGGTTGAAATCTATTGAAGTTGATAAAAGTTATAATTATCAGATAACTAATTCACCCCCCCCCCCCCCCCCGCCCCACCTCTTAGTTATCCTAGTGGACTTTACTTTCTAAAAATTGGTATCAGAGCAGCAGGTCCTTGAAAGAAAAGTTTAGCAGCTTAAGGAGATCCATGGTGAATTTCAGGAAAGAAAGCCCTAAGTTTGATGTAGTGAATTTTGACAACTGGAAAGAAAAGATGAAGACACATCTACTTTGTTTAGGACCAGGTTATTGGTTGATTACAAAGAATGAGAAGACTATCATTGATGAGGATAATCTTGAAACATGTTCTAGTGATGAGAGAGATCTATTCATATGTAACATACTTGCCAGAGAAGCACTTTTGACAGCCCTTCCGGAGAATGAGTATAGTCGGGTAAAATATTTAAAAACATCTCATGAAATTTGGAAAGCTTTACACTCTACTTTTGAAGGTGATGAACATGAAAAGAAAGTTAGATTACATAATTGGATATGTGTATTTGAAGATATAAGAATGATGGAAGATGAATCTGTTAGAAGCTATATTGGTAGAATGTCAGAAATTGTTGTAGGCATAAAATCTTGTGGAGGAACAAAGACAGAAAATGAAGTGATATGAAAAATTCTGAGGACATTGACTCCTGCATTTAAGCAAACAACACAGATGATTGAACAAGTTATACCTTGTACTTAGAACTTTACAAGAGAGACTCTTCTTGGAAGATTGGAAGTAGTAGAAATGAACCTGAGGTTATCAGGAGAATTGCCTAGAATGGAGACAACATTCAGTGCTCTTAGTGTTTTCCCTACTTTGTCAAGAAGCATCAATGTGAGTGGAGATTATGCTGGCAGCAACAGATCTAGAAATGAAGAAGATAGAAAGATTGAAGAAGGTATTGCCTTGCTTGTGAAGAGAGAACCAGATGGTAAGAAAATTTTTAAATGTTGGACTTGTCAAGAATATGGTCATTTTGCATCTAAATGTCCTAAGAGAGTTAAAAAGTATAGAAACAACTTTAAGCCTAGAAGATCTAAGGAATATTATTATGCTAATGATGAAGATCTTGAAGCTAGTATAGAGAGATCCCTAAGTGAAAGTGATACTGAGAATAATGATGACATGGGATTTATAGCAATTAAAGAAAAAAATCTTGAAACAGATGTTAAGGAAGAAAAATCCCTAGTTTCTCAAGTTGAAAAGAAAGCTAATTGGATTATAGATAGTGGTTTTTCACATCATATGACTGGAGATATGAGAAAATTCATAAAGTTTAACAATTATGATGGAGGAATTGTTAGAGTTGGAAATAATGCACCTTGTTTGATTAAAGGTATAGGATCTATTACTCTCGATGGAAATACTAATACTGATGATGTTTATTTTGTGGATAGTTTGAAACATAATCGTTTAAGTGTTGGATAGTTAGTTGATAAGGGATATCAAGTTTGGTTTACTGAGAAAACTTGTGTGATAAAAGATAAAGATGGAAATTTGATTGGCACTGGATCTAGAACAAGAGGTAATGTATTTCAGTTGAATCCTATTGAGATGACATGTTTGATTACTAAGATTGATGATAGTTGGTTATGGCACATAAGGTTTTGTCATATAAATTTTGATAACATTGTGAAAGTAAGTACTACACTTGCAGTAAGAGATTTGCCTAAAATTATGAAGCCTACTAACATGATTTGTAAGGAATGTGTGATGGCTAAACAAAAGAGAAGTTCATTCCTAGTAAGAAGTTTACATCTGCAGAGAAGTTGGAGATTGTTCATACAAACTTGAGTGGTCCTACCAGGACTAGAGGATTCTATGGAGAAAGGTATTTTATGATTCTTGTTGATGATTTTACAAGAATGATGTGGATTGCATTTCTTAAAGAAAAATTTGAAGCATTTGATAAGTTTAAGATCATTAAGAATAAAGTTGAGAATGAATCTAGAATGATGATTAAATGTTCAAGATCTGATAGAGGTGGAGAATTTACTTCTAGAGAGTTTAACACCTTTTGTGAAGTGAATGGTATTAAGAGACAGTTTTCAGCCCCTAGGACACCTAAATAGAATGGTATTGTATAAAGAAGAAACAAATCAGTGACTGAAGCATCAAGAGCTATGTTATTTGAGAATGATTTGGCGAAGATATTCTAGAGAGAAGTAGTGAACACAGTAGTGTATACAATGAACAAAGTACAAATCAGAGCAAACACAGACAAGACACCCTATGAATTATGGTTTGGACATGCACCCTCAATTAAGTATTTTAGAATTTTTGGAAGCAAATGTTATATAAAGAGAGATGATGATATTGGAAAGTTTGATCCTAGAAGTGATGAAGGTATATTTATTGGATATTCTTTGAAGAGAAAAGCCTATAGATGTAACAATAAGAGAACTAAGACTATTGTTGAGAGCACAAATGTTAAAGTTGATGAAAAGTTTAAAATTCAAGAAAGAATGCTTGATTATGAATCAAATGAAGGAACTCATCCTAAACCTAAAATTGAGACTACTGAATTATTCTATGAAACTGACAATGAATTTTTGAATGAAAGCCATAGTGAAATCATTGAAGAACCGACACCTGAAGTGAGATCTGAGACAATGACACCTAACAAGATTTTTTCAAGGAATCATCCTATTGAACAGATTATTGGAAGCATTAACAGAGGAGTTCTAACTTGAAATAAGGTACAAGAACAGTTATGTTTGATTTCTCAAATTGAACCTAAATCTACTAATGAAGCTTGTAAAAATGAACCTTGGGTTAAAGCTATGAAAGAAGAACTAGATCAAATTGAAAAGAACAAGACATGGGAATTGGTCCCTAGACCTAAAGATAAGAATGTTATAGGAACTAAATGGGTATTTAGAAACAAGATGAATGAACAAGGAGAAATAGTAAGGAACAAAGCAAGATTGGTATGTAAGGGATACTCACAGCAAGAAGGAATTGACTATGAAGAGACTTTTGCACCAGTAGCTAGAATTGAAGTAGTAAGAATGTTTTTGGCCTATGCAGCTTACAAGAAATTCAAAGTATATCAGATGGATGTGAAGTGAGCATTTCTGAATGGTGAATTGGAAGAAGAAGTCTACATTGAGCAGCCTAAAGATTTTCCTTTGACTGAAGAAGGAGACATGGTATGTAAACCGAGGAAAGCTTTATATGGACTAAAGCAAGCACCTAGAACTTGGTATGCAAGATTCGATAAGTATTTGATAAAATTGGGATTTACAAAAGGAACAACTGATAGCATTCTATATACAAAAGAAATTGAAAATGGATTGTTGATTGTAGTTATTTTTGTTGATGATATTATTTTTGGAGGAGAAGATGAAGACAGTGATAAATTTGCTGATGAAATGAAAACTGAATTTGAAATGAGTATGATTGGTGAAATGAAATACTTTTTGGGATTACAGATAACACAGAACAATGATGGTATCTTTGTAAGTCAGACAAAGTACTCGAATGAATTATTGAAAAGATTTGGAATGGAGAACTATAAACCAGTTGGAACACCTATGGTAACTGGACATAAATTATCTAGCACAGACGAAACACCAGCAGTTGAATAGAAAAAGTACAAATCTATGATTGGAGGATTGCAGTACTTGACACATACAATACCTGATATAGCACATTCAGTTGGAATTGTAGCAAGATTTCAAGTTGAACCTAGAGAATCACATTATGCAGCAGTGAAGAGGATACTGATATATTTAAGAGACACAATGCACTATGGATTGTGGTATGAAAAATCTGATGATTTTACCCTATATGCATATACAAATGCTGATTGGGGAAGAAGCGTTGATGATAAAAAGAGCACCAGTGGTGGAGTATTTTTCCTTGGAAGAAGATTGGTTTCTTGGCTAAGCAAGAAGCTGAATTGTATTTCATAGAGCACAATAGAAGCAGAATATGTAGTAGCAGAAAACAACTGTAACAAGATAATTTGGATGAAGCAAATGTTGCAGGATATTGGAATAAAGTTTGTTGAACCTGTTGTTATACATTGTGACAACACCAACATAGTTAGTATGTCTAAGAACCCTGTATTACATTCTAAGACAAAGCACATAGAGATTAAGTATCATGTAGTAAGAGAGAAAGTTGCTGAGAAAGAAGTTAGACTTGAATACATAAGCACAAAGGAGTAGATAGTAGACATATTTACAAAGCCTTTGCCTAAGGATACATTTGAGTATCTGAGAGGTATGCTTGGGGTTATGCCCCAGCCTACTTTTGAGAAGTGATGCAGTTGGTTGCATTCGTCCAGTGGTATATGAGCCTTATCTTTCTTCCGGACTAGATGTTGGTACTTCCTCTATGGGGGAGTATGTGTATCTGAGTTGAGTCATGAGGACTGTAGTGAATGTATTTTCTGAATAGTGTCTTTTGACATTGGATTTTTTGTTGACATAATGATGAAATTTCTATCATTGATGTCAATGGGGGAGAAGTGTACATGAAAAAACCATTTATACCATATGTTGCAGAGAACTGAATAGGAAAACGAAGCAAGATTTGATTGATGAAGAGGACTTGAAAGTATTTTTCAGAGCAGTAGTATTGCAGTGTTAGATTTTTGGAACATTGGATGTTTTTTCATCTATGTTTCCATCAATGCCAATGGGGGAGATTGTTAGGAGAATGTTGAATATATCCTATGGGAGTATTGGCAGCCATTCTGTAGCAGTTGTTGTTGCATTCATGACTATGATTGTCATTAATATCAACACAATGGTCTCCTGGAGATTTTCAGAGGAGCAGACAGTGTTTGGATTAGCGCATGTGGGGTATTGTAGATAGAGCTATGCGATGTTGAGGATTTACTCTTTGATATGATATATATTGATAGTTAAGAGCATAGATAGTAATTCATTTATTCATGGAAGTTATGAGCATTTTGGTGGAAGCAATATTCAGGCAGTGTTCCTGAGTAGTGGTTTGTGAAAATTGGATGATATCTCCTAATCGGGATGGAATCAAGTTTTGCACAGTTAAAGGGAAGTTGAAGACATGTGGATAGTGACATGGATGACAACGCAAACTTTGAGGTTGTACGAGTGAAGAATTATTGTAATTGGAAGCTGATAGTTTTGTGTAATTTTGATGTAGCGTGTGGAAACTTTTATTTTTTAATTGGATGCCGACTCATTTGTAATTACTTGAGTGTGGTATAAAGGAAGGAATGTTTTTCCTTATTATATAATAGATATGGATATGTATGAATGAAGTGAAGAAAAGAGTCAATGAATTGTGAAAGAAGACATGCGAGGTATAGAGATCTGAAATTGTGATCTGGTGTAGCAGTAAGTGCGGTTTGGCACAATCAGAGAAGAGGTAACATGTTGTTGAGATCAGTAATAATTTGATATTATTCTATTGAATAATCTAGAGATTAGTTGGACAGTGTGTTCAGTGATCTTCCCATTGAAGTTGTTTAGGTAGTGGGTCCTTCTGTCTTCCATAACTCTTAACAGAGTTAGAATATTTTAGCAGGGATTCAAAATATCCTAAATGAGATTCATATGTACTGAATGTATTTCATAAGACTCCTAACAGAGTCCATCCTTTCACAAGGAATATTCATATTAGTGCATCTTTTGTGGGCATCATTCCCACCGGGGTTTACTCTTTGATCAAGAGGATCCCTAGTCAACATATCTTGTGTCATTGTGTTATTGTGTATGAATATCTTTCTATGGTTGTTGGTTATATTTCTTACATGGTTGAAATCTATTGAAGTTGATAAAAGTTATAATTATCAGATAACTAATTCATCCCCCCCTCTTAGTTATCCTGGTGGACTTTACTTTCTAACACTAAGGATATCAATTGAGAAGCAATATTGACAATGTTCAAGCTTAGTCTGTAATGTCCCCATTATTAAATAAATAAAATAAACTTTGTAATTTGGGGTTCCGATTGATTTTTGCATCTCGGGCCCATTTTTTTAGTGTAGGTGTTAGTTGTGCCATGTCGGCTAATATTTGTACACCCTTGGGAGTTGTCCGATGGGTATTTAAGAATGATTGTAGGTAGTCATTTGGCATGCATGTTGAATTATTACTTTGTATTGCAAATTTTGGTTAGAGTTTTGGTGTGCGCCATTTTGGAAGTGAAAGACCTTACCTATTTGTCCAGTTGCAGTTTCAATGGGATTCAACCCTCACCCTACTATGCTTTGCTCTGCTTGTATTAGATATGGAAAATTTGAAGTACTTCATTATTCATAACATAACCTCCTGACAATTGTTCCATATCTGGTACTTCATTTTTTTGTGCATCTGTTAACATCTGGTGAATTGCTAAGTAATTGCATTGTAGTGAAGAAGCAAACCCGAGGGGAAAACATAGCACGTACGGACTTCCAGACCATCGTAGGGACTGCCCGGTCTAACCGTAGGGACTTCCAGACCACCATAGAGGCTGCAAGGTTCAACCGTAGGGACTGTCAAACCACTATAGGGACTACCAGGTTCTACCATAGGGACTGCTAGACCACTATAGGGACTCCCAGGTCTAACCATAGGGACTTCTAGACCACCATAAGGGCTACCAGGTTCAACTGTAGGGACTGCTAGACCACCGTAGGGACTGCTAGACCACCGTAGGGACTGCCAGACCACCATAGGGACTACCAGGTCCAATCGTAGGGACTTCTAGACTACCATAGGGGATGCCAAGTCTAACCATACAAGCTAGTCACATCGTACAACCTTCAATCTTCATCTATTGCTAAGGAAATTGGATTAGGGGTGTCATGGGTACATTATAGTGGTATCAGAGCTAGTGATTCTGCTAGCTTATGGGTTGTGAATGCAAGTATATAGTAGGAAAAGAAGAAGATATCATTCAGTTGATATAATGGTAGATCAACATGAGCCTACCACTCAAGTCATGACATTGTTGAGAGAGCTCACCAGAAACCAAGTGTAGATCAATGAAACTCAGCGAATCATGGAGGAGATATTATGAAAATTGGCTGAAGGAAAAGCATCCATAGAGCAAAATGGGCAAAGTGACAATTCTATTTCACATAGGGAAAACTCCAAACAACCATGCTCTTGACTGTCAATGCCCACCTTTCCTCCTTGAACGGAAGCACAACACAGAGAACAACCAACATTATAAGATATACAAGATCAACTTTGGGAGGAATGGAAGAATGTAAATCTAGAAGGGGATATAACCTAAAAGGATTACTTAGATCTGAGAATGAGATATTCAGGTTGAAACAATTGGGGTGGCTACTATAATGACAACTTAGGAGAAAGATCAAAAAAATTAATTTGTCAAATTTTGATGGTTTTGGTTCCACCACAGCTAGGGCATGGGTGCAGAAGGCTGACACCTATTTAAAACTCAACCCTATGTTGGAGGATGAAGTTATACAATTTGCAGCCCTACATCTGGAAGGGTTAGCTCACGAATGGTGGCATCATGGCAGGTCACTCTGGGCCATGACCAGATAACTTCCTATGTTGATTTCACTGAGAGATTAATGGATCATTTTGATGGAAGAGATCCAGAGCTTAATTTCAAAGATTTGGCTCAGCTGAAAAAAATGGGTATAGTGGATAGTTTCATTATAGAATTTCAAAGATTATCAGTCCTGGTAACAAATATTTTGGAGAGATGATTGATGGTGTTATTCATGGACGGGTTGGCAGAACCTTTGAGAGGTTAGGTGAAGGGGTTCAATCCCATCACACTCATAGAGTAAATCAAGAAGGCACATGACATGTAAACATCTTCCTCTTCCTCCTCCAAGAGTTATGCATAGTCCAAACCACCCCTTATTCCAAAAGAAAAAGACAACAAAGCTCCGCCAAAGAGACCTTTACTGGATGAAGCTACCCGACGGGAGCTTAGGAGGAGGAAGCTATGCTTCAATTGTAGGGATCCATGGGAACCTAGACATCATTGATTAGGCAAGGGAAAAATCCACTATATTGAAGTACTATTAGATGATAAAGAGGAGGAACATGCATTGAAAGCTGAGGAAGATGAACAGTCAGCCGCCTGAGAGGTTAACCTTGTTAGAGTAATAACATGTTTGCTTAATAATTAAATCATGTTTGATTTAATTAATAAGTCACTTATTATCTCTTTATGCTTTGGCATGTAATAATTAATTACTTTATTAATTATTATCATGCAACCTAGGTTTGTTCACCCTTTTAGGGTTTTGATCTCCTTTTATAAAGATTGATCTCCTCTTGTTTTCAATAACTTGGTAACAAATTATTCATTATTGAATTGCAACTTTTGTTTTTGCACATCAAGAATGATTTCTCCTTTCTCATGGATCAATACATTCAGGCCTCCATAGCTTCTTTCTTCTTCTCTCTCTTTCTGTGATAGGTGTTTTCATGCAGGTGTTCTTGGGAGCTATGGGTTGTTTACTCATCAACACCACTATGGTATTAGAGTTTCATATTTATTTGCCCCTATCCTCTTCTTGAGAGATTCGTTCGTGTTCATCAGATCTACATTTTTAGAGGGTTTTCTATCAGATCTGGGGGGACCTCTTTTTCTAGTCATCTTGGCTTCAAACGGACCTCATAGTTGCATTCACAACATCCAACAACCCCTAGATCCATATAAAATTTGTCCAATTTGGACAAAGTTGGAATCTATGGCAAAAAAAATTTTACAACTAGCCTCGACATGGATCTCGAGGCACTTTGGGCCCAAATGGACCTTGTCATTGAGCTCGTAGCACCCAAAAACCCCTAGATCCATACAAGGCACATCAAATTTGGACAACCTTTCATTTTGGGGTAGTTTTTTTGTACCAGATGACCCTGACACGCTTCCTGAGGCACGCCAAATTTAATTTCATGGCGGAAGCAGCTTCAACCCCTAGTCATAAGGCAATTAGGGGCCTAGTTTTTTAGCCCCTGACTAGATTTGAGCTATGATGGTCATTTGGCTGTCAAATGCAGGCCCGTCGATCCCTGATGTTAGCATGCATCAACAAGATTTTGACACCATTTTGGGCCCTCCGTAGCACTTGGTGGTGTTTTTCTCATAACTTGAGCATACGGTGTTGAAATTGGGAAAATGAGATATTGTCAAAAATCTGGTTCCAAGATCTATCTAGATTTGGAGGTTTTAATTTTTAATTTTTCTTTTTTGATAGTGTTTTTTACTGTCAAAGTTAGATGTTCAATTTTCCACTCCAAGAGCTCTATTTTGTGCATCCGGACTCCATTTTGGGAAAATAATATATCATTGGAAAGATTGTTCTAAGAGGTTTCCAATTATGTGAGTCTTTTTTCCAGATTCTTCTCCAGGTACATTTTATTTATATTTTTACATTTTTGCAATCTGGTGGATATCTTGGATGTTTCAGGTCTTGGGATCTCTTCCCTTTAAGGGATGGCTCATCTTAGGTTTTTCTTTTGTTTTAGAAGCCTTTTCTCTTATTTGAGTAGTTTATACTTCACTTTTGTAGCATTCTTTTATGCACATGCACTGAGATAAAGTACCATTCTATTACATGTATGAGATTTTGCACATGTTTGTGCTCTATGTACTTGCACTCTATTATAAAGTGCCAAGGGGGTTTGATGTTTGCCTTTATTTTCCATCTACTTTTGTCATGTGAGCATTCCTCCAACAACATTATCCTCATGTATCTTTATTTGTGTTTGTACTCTCTCTGCACCTTCAATGTTCTTGGTATCATGCAGTTCATATTGGATGATCTTTTCAGTGTACCTGTCATTACTCCCTTGTCAGCATTATGGGGGGGGTTTCTACTATTGGTTATATTGCTTCCTTGGTTTAATAGTGTGAGCTATGTATCCAATATTTGATTCTATGTACTAGGCAGATGCAATGGCTAGGTACCTATGCATTCCAGTGAGATGGATCATTTACCATATGGACACTCTTTTCTTTCATGTTTTTGGACACACTCTTCTAGCTTTGATTGATCAACTCTTCAGACTTTTAGTGTTTTTAAGCCATCTGTATTTTTGAGTTCAGGTATTTGCCTCCTAATTTAAGTAGTGTCATTTGAGGGCACTCGTACAGATTACATTATTTTGTATCTTTGACTTCAGGTGTTTTCCTTTGTTTGCCTCCTGATTCGAGTAGTGTCATTTGAGGGCACTCATGCAGATTACAGTCTTCTCTACCTAGTCATATTTCAGTGGAGTATCCTCAGATCATCAGTTAATTCTTGATAGATTTTGCAACTTATTGCTTCAGTGATGTTGTACACGTTCATCCTTGTTCCTGTTTTCTAGAATATTCCTAGATTTGGAGGCTTCTTCAGTCCTTCAGACTAGTCTTTGTCTCTTTTTGGAGTAGAGTTTTTCCCTTGCGGTTTTCTCTATTTCTCCGCTTTTCAGAGACTCTCTTTTGTACTTGGGTACCTGATCAAGCTTTTGTTGCCAAGACACATTTGCTTTCAGTAGTTCTTTCTAGGTTTTTAACTTCTCCCAAAGTTTATCTTAAGGGGGAGTGTTAGAGTAATAAAGTGTGTGCTTATTAATTAAATCATGTTTGATTTAATTAATAAGTCACTTAATATGTTTTTATGCTTAAGCTAAACTTTAGGCATATAATAATTAATTACTTGATTAATTATTATCATGCAACCTAGGTTTGTTCACCATTTTAGGGTTTTGATCTCCTTTTATAAGGATTGATCTCCTCTTGTTTTCAACAACTTGGTAACAAATTATTCATTATTGAATTACAACTTTTGTTTTTGCACATCAAGAATGATTTCTCCTCTCTCATGGATCTCTGCGTTCACACCTCCATAGCTTCTTGCTTCTTCTCTCTCTTTTTGTGACAGGTGTTTGCATGTAGGTGTTCTTGGGAGCTATGGGTTGTTTACTCATCAACACCAATAAACCTTAATCGTGTGGAAAGAATTGTCACATTGTTGAAAAGAGGGGGTTCCATTGCTACTTTAGCTAGAACTCTGAGATGCACTATCTTCTAGGTATGAGGTACTCTCTAGGGATAGATGGTTGTCGTCATGCTAGACAACGGGGCTACCCTTAACTTCATCAACTCCTCACTGGTCAAATGAAGGGGTTTACAAATAGAGGCACCAAGGATTCAACGTCAAGGTGGCAAGAGGAAACATTTTGTCTTGCACCCATCTAGTCCCATAACTGAGCATTAATATGAGTAACCACATGGTGATAGATGAATTCTTCGTAGTTGATTTGGACAAAATGGAGGTCATCCTCAACATTCAGTGGATGGAAACCTTGGATGAATACACACAAAGTTTCAAGCAGATGGAATTTTCATTCGAGGTGGATGGTAAGAAGGTTGTTTCGAGGGGAATGTCGAATGGAGGACTGATGGAAATTTCTTCCTGATGGATGAAGGCCATCCTTAGGTATGATGATGTGGTCTAGGCTGCACACTTTTTATCTCATCAAAACTTGTACATGGAAAACCTACCTTCTATCATGATGAATAACTTCAGAGTGTGTTGGATAAGCATCATTTGGTCTTTGTTGACATACCGCTAGGCAAACCAACACACTGTGGGTTTGAACACACTATTGAGATGGAGCCTAGTGCCAAACCTGTCATCACCACACTGTACCGTCATCCTAAAAAGTTTAAGGATGAGATTGAAAAGACAATATAGGACTTCTCAACAAGGGATGGATCAGGCCCAGTTCCAACCCTTTTGCATCATTCATCGTATTGGTCAAGAAGAAGGATGAAACTTTGAGGATGTGTATGGACTACCGTGCATTGAATAGGAAAACCATCAATAATAGGTACCCTATTCACATGATCGATGAGCTGCTGGATGAACCAAATGGTGTAGTCTATTTCTCAAAAATAGATCTCTGATTTGGGTATCATCAGATCCGCATGAGAGGAAAATATGTGGATAAAGAAACCTTTTGTTGCCACTATGGGCATTACGAGTTCCTGGTCATGCCATTTGGATTGACCAATGCTCCCACCACATTCTAGTACTCCTGTATGAATCACATCTTCAACAAGAAACCACCTAAGTTTCTATTGGTATTTTTTGATGACATACTCATATATAGTAAGACATGGGAGGAAAATCTGAAGCATTTGGATGAAATACTGGAGATTATGGAATCACAGTCCTTGTTTCCCAAAAGGTCAATATGTGAGTTTGGGATGACAAAGATATTGTACCTCAGGCACATTGTAAGTGGGCGAGGGGTTCAAGTGCATCAGGAAAAGATTCAAACCATTCTAGATTGGCCATCGCTGAAGACTCTCTCAGACCTACATAGATTCTTTGGGTTGTGCAGTTATTATAGACAATTCATGAAGGGATTCTCACAACTCAGCGCACCATTGATGGATCTAACAAAGAAAGGATCATTCCAATGGGGAAAATAGGCACAAAAAACTTTTGAAATTCTTAAGGAAGTTATGAGCTCTTTCCCAGTGCTGGCACTTCCAGATTTCACCTGACCCTTCATTTTGGAGTGTGATGCCTCCAGAGAGGGTATTGGGGTCGTGCTGATGCAGGACCATCACCCACTTGCATTTGAGAGTCAGAAGCTCTTGGGAGCTGAGAAATTGTATTCCATCTATGACAAGGAGATGCTCTCCATCATGCATGCCTTGACAAAATTTTGACAGTACCTCGTCAGAGCCAAGTTCACCATGCGTATAGATCATAATAGCCTTCGACACTTTCTGGAACAATGAGAACTCAATGAACGACAATAGAAGTGTGTAAGTAAAGTACATGCTTTTGATTTTGATATTGAATATGTAAAGGGAAAATATAATGTGGTAGCTGACGCTTTGTCGAGATGGCCAAGAATATGGTCTTTATCTCAAATCTCAATTGATTGGAGAGCACACCTGTTGGTTGAGTATTCCAAGAATAGTTTCACATGTCAGCTGTTGGATGATAAAGTACAAGATGACATATACAAGGTGGTTGATGATATTATATACTAAAAAGGAAGAATATACTTGGTGCCTAAATCCAAATTAAAGGAGAAGATTCTAAAGGATATGCATGACTCACCTCTAGCCAGGCATCAGGGATATTTGAAGACTTACAAGCAGATCAGGGAAAGGTTCTCCTGGAAGGGTTTAAAGAATGATGTGCTCTGATATGTCTGGGAATGTTTGACTTGTCAATAGAAAAAATTAGAACACACTATGCCAGTAGGTTTACTTCAGCCACTGTCGATTCCTGAGCAGAAATGGACTAGCATTTTAATGGATTTCATTATTGGGCTTTTGAAGGTGTGTATCATCTTAAAATGGAAGCACTTCCATGATAAGAGTGTTTAGCCCTCCGAGTGAGTGGTCTGGGTCATGTCAAGCACCTTGAATTAGTTCTTTGCTTGGATCAGACTTGTTCTCCTCATACTGCTTCCTTCCATCTTTGTTTTTAGTATATTTTTGCATTTCCTGACATTATGGACTAAGGTCCTGAGGTTTTTGATCTCAAGGTCAAAGTCAACCTTGAGGGTTAAATTTGACCTCAAATCTGACCTAGGTCAAGGTCAACCTCAACTCTGACCTAGGGCAGAGTTGACCTCATCCTTGACCCATAGTTCAGATTTCAAATTCTCATGATTTCTAGGTGTTGGGTTTCAGAGACATTTGTTTTCTTGCCTCCAGGTCGGCCATTTCGGGTTTCAAAATGGTAAATCCTTAAATTACATTTAATATGGGTCCATTTCTAGGGGTTAAAGTTAATTGGGATTTAATTCCCTAATGTCGGCCTTCTCTAGAGGTTTGTGCCCTAGATCACTATAAAAGGAGGTCTTCCTCTCTCATTTCATCATCCATTATTCACCAAGAAACTTCATGATCAAGAGCTCTCAAGGAGATATTCACAAGCCATCAATTTTCCTCTCAAGCAAAGCATTCAAGAAATCATCCATTTAAGTCCTCTTCTCTATCCAAGTTCTCCATTGAAGATCAAGGATTCAAGCTTTCAAGCCATTGAAGGGATTTGGTTCAAGCATGCAAGATTCATCATTCAAACCCTAGATCTAGCCATCATGGTGGTGTGAGCTTCCTTCAAGATCCTTTAATTCATCTTCAAGATCCATTCATTCTTCTATCAAGGTGGATTCCAAGAATACAAGCATTGAGGTTTCGTATTTACTTTCATGATTTTGATTTACACTTGCCATTGTTGTGTTCAAGCTTTCATATCAATCTACTTGTTTACATTCAAAATACAGTTGCATATCTATTGAATTGCATAGCTTCATTGTTAGATCTATTTCTACTACTTGCTAGCATTCTCATTTCAATTTCAATATTAAGGTTGATTCCAAACCGGGGTTTGACCAAGCCAAACCCCTCAAACAAAAAATAAAACCCTCTTTTTCTTGTAGGTACGGGTGTGGAATTTCGGATCTGAGATTAGATTTGGATACCCTTTTTGACAAACTTTTGAGATCTGCAAACAAGGTCAAAGTCGACCTTAAAAATAGGAATGTAGCCTTTGACCTTTTATGAGGGTCAAAGACTACCTACTATCGGAAAGACAAAAGATTTATGGGTTTTCTTCATCTCGACATTTCCAGTCTGAAATAGGTTGCAGATTTTCCCGGAACCACACATAGACATCAGAAATTGGCATTTTCCATATTTTTCCTACTTTGAGGTTAGTATTTCCTTTTCAATTATTTTAGATTTCAAGCACAATTATACTATAGGAAATATAAGGTTTTCTCTTTCTTTCATATTCTCCATAGATTGATTCAATTGTGTATTAACCTTTTGGTTGATCAATTTGGATCTCTCCTTTGGGAATTTGAATTTGGAAGTGGATCTCATATTTCCCCCACACATACATTCAATTAGGTGATTCCATTTTAACATCATTCATTTTGGTGAACCCGACAAGCTTACTCTCTTTCTTTTTGGTATTAGATTGCCTTTTACATTTGATCTAGTTTATACTCTTGCATTTTACAATTCAAAAATACAAAAAAAAATCTATATATTCAATAAAATCCAAAAACATTTCTTACATTTACTATGGAGATTGGTAAGATGCTTTGGTGTGTGGTCATGTTCCTTATTACCCTTCTTTTAGCATCTCTTTATAATACCTATGATGTTTATGAGAGTATCATTCACTTCATTATGTTGATGACCCTTCACTTTGCTCTTGCTTATGCTTTTGTGAAGTTGACCGACACTAGTCCGCCTACATTCAAAAATTTCATTAAAGATCTATGTGGTAGCCTTATTAATCTCTTGGATTATGTGATGAATTTGGTAGATGATACACCATATCCTATCAATCCTAATCCTAATCCTAATCCTAAACTTCATAATCCTAATCCGATACCTAATTCTCCATCTATTCATTCTCGCTCTTCCTGTACTTATGATGGGATTCAAGCTATAGTTCAGGATGTGGATGTGCAAGATTTCTTTGATTTACCTTTTCCTCTGATTCATGATGATATTAAAGGAAAGGGTAAAGAAATTTCTTCAAAACCTATTATCCCACCTTATACAACTTTTACTCATGAACATGATAAACAATCACCTCTTGTAGAAGCTTTACATAATATGTACACTACCGGATATAATATGGTGACTAAACAAGGTTATAAAGGTTTAGGGCTTGGGGTTAATGAGCATGGTATTAGGTTTCCAGTTCATATACCCCCTAAACCGGATATGTATGGTGTTGGTTGTTCAAAATCTCAAGTCAAGGTATGTGGTGTTGATCATCATCCTCCTCTTCACATTCTTCTCCCCACACCTATCTTAGATAACCCTAATATTCGTCAAGAAGTGGCTAAGAAGGTATATGTTGAACTAATGAATTCCAAGAAAGAAATCTTTAGACCTATGCCGATAGATGCTTTATACAAATATAAATGTCCTTTTCATTATAGTAACAAACATTTACTTGTTGATTGTAAACATTTCAAGCTATATGTTAGAAAAAGAGCTGCTTTAGGAATTATATCTCACTCTTGTGTAGTTTTATAATTCCTTCATAATGCTGATATAGGGGATTCCCCTCCTTCTGAGATAATGTAGATGTTATTCCCCTCTTGCCTCATGATTGGGGGGCAAGAGGCGTATCTTCATCCAGTCTCCTAGGATCCATTAGGTCTTTTATAGGGGCTTAATTGGTATTCTTTATATCCTATTTTTCTATGGTTTTGCATTATAATCACCCACACAATCTATTTTTCAAGATATATTTTCTAAGGCATTCATTTTGTGAAGGAATCCTTTGTCTCTATCCCTGGGGGGAAAGGTACCTCCTTCTTTCTCTTTGTCTAGGGAATTGCTTTCCTTAGCTTAGTGGTATTTGTTTATATGGCAATATTATTTCATCATATTGATAGATGTTTTGACTATGGATAACCTTCTTATATGAGAAGTTGTTGTCCTAAGTTGTCACTTCTTCTCTATGTTGCAAATTATGTTCTTTATAAACTATCACCCTTGGTTTGGTGTTAGAGTTGTTTCCCTCATTTCAAAGATTCTTCTTGTTCTTCCTTGCAGGGGGCTTGATGATTGAATATTTGTTCCCGCCTTTTTGAAAGAGGATATTTTATCTAAAGCACTCCTCTTTGGTGGGGGTCTTGTTGATAAGATCACTTTCTTCGAGGATCCTTTTCCATGAGTGACATATCCTTTTCACGATTATCTATACTCTTGGATGTAGGTGTTAATATCCCTCACTAAGAATATGGTGTACATTGTTGTACACAGGATATCTCCTTGCATTGTGAAGTAGTTATCCTCTTCCATCTTTGTTCCTACACTTGGGGAGCAAGGATGCCATCTCCTTCTTTTTTGTCTTTCTGGGATTCACCTCTTTCCTTGGTTAAGTAGTATCTATCTATTATGTGATATCCAATCATACATGAAAATTTTGGTTTGCATTGAGGATCTATGTCCTTGATAATAACCTCTTTTGTTGTTTGACATTGGGTTTCCATGGTTGATATATCTCTCACCTTGGAAACTGAATAGTGTGCTTTCCCTCACAAGGGTTACTTTTTCACTTCTTGCATGATATCTCTTTGCATTCATCCCTTCCATGGACTCATAGGAGCTGTGACCTTCTTGGCTTGGACTGGGTGTTGTTTGTGGATATTGTCTTGATGTTGAAGAAGGCTTTATCCTTGTTCTTTCATTTCCTTAACATGTCAAAATAGTATGTTTTTTTCCATATTAATGAGGGGGGCATATATAGGGTCTCCCTTGTACTATAGTTTTTATTTTTATATGCTAAATCTTCCGAAGGTAACGCACATAAGTTGCTAAATCCTGAGGAGACATGCATTTTTCAAAATGCTAAATCTTGGAAGGTAATGCACATAAGTTGCTAAATCCTAAAGGGACACGCATTTCCAATTTCAAATATGCTAAATCTTGGAAGGTAATGCACATAAGTTGCTAAATCCTGAAAAGACACGCATCTATATGCTAAATCTTCTAAAGGTAATGCAAATAAGTTGCTAAATTCTGAGGAGACATGCATTTCATATTCATAGTGATACAAGAAGGTGGATCTATGAGTATTCCAGAAGCCATTAGAAGATGCATTACAATTACAAGCATAGTTT
This sequence comes from Chamaecyparis obtusa, assembly GCA_027943335.1. Lineage (NCBI taxonomy): Eukaryota > Viridiplantae > Streptophyta > Pinopsida > Cupressales > Cupressaceae > Chamaecyparis > Chamaecyparis obtusa. Next base: position 492,831 of record BSBK01005583.1, on the reverse strand, counting down.
ATGGGTGAACCTATTGGTCTCTCCCTCCAGGGTGATTCATGGTAAGGTGGGCATCTTACTAGGCAAGGTAATCACTCTTTTCCCTTTCTCTCTTTTCACTTTCATGCTAGTAGGACTGGATCATGAAGCTATGTTATTTATAGTGTTTATTTTGTCTTTCTTATGTAATAATTTATGCTTTTATGATAGATTTCCAAATATGATATTAGTATGAGAAATGTTTCTTAGCAAGGTTTCTTGTGCTAGTTGATTTGGGTTTGTTTTAGTACTAACCCCTCTTTTGTGTCTTTTTCCTTTTTGTTTTTACACCCTCGAGCATGTATGTTGAGTTAGAATCCTTAGTCTGGGGGCTTGTGTCCCTAACTAAGTGTTATCTTATCTCATTTCGAATCCACTAGGATCTCTTCTTCATTCTCCTTTACCAAGAGTTTGCATCAAATCCATACTCTTGCTAGAGTGGGGGCTTAATGTATCATCTTAAAATGGAAGCACTTCCATGATAAGAGTGTTTAGCCCTTCAAGTGAGTGGTTTGGTTCATGTCAAGCACCTTGAATCAGCTCTTAGCTCGGATCAAACTTGTTCTCCTCATACTGCTTCCTTCCATCTCTATTTTCAGTATGTTTCTGCATTTCCTGACATTATGGACTAAGGTCCTAAGGTTTTTGACCTTAAGGTCAAAGTCGACCTTGAGGGTCAAAGTCAACCTTGACTCTGACCTAGGTCAGGGTTGACCTTGACTCTAACCTAGGGTAGAGTCAACCTCATCCTTGACCCACAATTCAGATTTCAAATTCCCATGATTTCTAGGTGTTGGGTTTCAGAGATATTTGTTTTCCTGCCTCCAAGTCGGCCATTTCAAGTTTTGGAATGGTAAATCCTTAAATTGCATTTAATATGGGTCCATTTCTAGGGGTTAAGGTTAATTGAGATTTAATTCCCCAATGTCAGCCTTCTCTAGAGGTTTGTGCCCTAAATCACTATAACAGGAGGCCTTCCTCTCTCATTTCATCATCCATTATTCACCAAGCAACTTCGTGATCAAGAGCTCTCAAGAAGATATTCACAAGCAATCAAGTTTCCTCTCAATAAAAGCATTCAAGCAATCATCCATTCAAGTCCTCTTCTCTATCCAAGTTCTCCATTGAAGATCAAGGATTCAAGCTTTCAAGCCATTGAAGGGATTTGGTTCAAGCATGCAAGATTCATCATTCAAACCCTAGATCTAGCCATCATGGTGGTGTGATCTCCCTTCAAGATCCTTCAATTAATCTTCAAGATCCATTCATTCTTCTATCAAGGTAGATTCCAAGTATACAAGCATGGAGGTTTCGTATTTACTTTCATGATTTTGATTTACACTTGCCATTGTTGTGTTCAAGCTTTCATATCAATCTACTTGTTTACATTCAAAATACAGTTGCATATCTATTGAATTGCATAGCTTCATTGTTAGATCTATTTCTACTACTTGCTAGCATTCTCATTTCAATTTCAATATTAAGGTTGATTCCAAATCGGGGTTTGACCAAGCCAAACCCCTCAAACAAAAAACAAAACCCTCTTTTTCTTGTAGGTACAGGTGCGGAATTTTGGATTTGAGATTAGATTTGGATACCCTTTTCGACAAACTTCCAAGATCTGCGAACAAGGTCAAAGTTGACCTTCAGAATAGGAATGTAGCCTTTGACCTTTTATGAGGGTCAAAGACTACCTACTGTTGGTAAGACAAAAGATTTTTGGGTTTTCTTCGTCTCGGCATTTCCAGTCCAAAACAGGTTGCAGATTTGCCCAAAACCACACACAGACATCAGAAATTGGCATTTTCCAGATTTGCCCTACTTTGAGGTTAGTATTTCCTTTTCAATTATTTCAGATTTCAAGCACAATTCTACTATAGGAAATATAAGGTTTTCTTTTTCTTTCATATTCTCCATAGATTGATTCGATTGTGTATTAACCTTTTGGTTGATCAATTTGGATCTCTCCTTTGGGAATTTGAATTTGGAAGTGGATCTCATATTTCCCCCACACATACACTCAATTAGGTGATTCCATTTTAACATCATTCAAGGTGTAAGGAAGAGATTTCATCTTTATGGTGGTTGAAAGATTGACCAAGTATGCACACTTCTTTGCTATATCAAGGGAATACCAAGTTGTATAGGTGGTAGACTTGTTCTTTCGGGATGTGTTCCACCTGCACGGACTCCCTCGAAACATAGTAAGCAACATAGATAGTCATTTTCTCAGTACTTTCTGGAAAGAACTATTTCGGCTGGCAGGAACAGAGTTGTCACCCAGCACAAGCTACCACCCACAGACTGACAAACATACATAGATCATGAATAAATGGCTGGAAGGGTACCTCAGAAATATATTTCCACACAAAAAAGAGCGTGGGTCAAGTGGCTAAATATGGGGGAGCACTGTTACAACACCACCTATCACATGCCCATCGAAATGACTCCCTTCAAAGCCTTGTATGGGTATGAACCACCTTCATTCATGGACATGGCGTTGGGAGATAGTCGCACATGAAAGGAAAAAGATTGGCTACAGGAAGGAATAGATATCCTAAGATCACTCCAGGAGAATCTCCTACTGGCTCAGAATCAATAGAAAATATATGCTGACAGACATCACATTGAGAGGAGTTTTGAAGTGGGAGACTTGGCATACCTTCGACTTCATCCATACAGTCAGTCGTCCCTGAAGGCATCCGGGAAGGAGAAATTGAGGCCGCATTTCTATGGGCCCTACCGTGTTTCCAAATGGGTGGGTGAGGTTTCCTACAAACTGGATCTACCCCACAGAAGAAGGATTCACAATGTATTTCATGTGTCTTGCCTAAAGAAAGCGGTGGGGAAACATGTCAATGTGTTTGAAGATTTACTACCCCTCAACAAAGAAGGGAAGTTAGTTATGGAGCCAGTTGAAGTCATTGCCATCTGAGAGAAAAATTTGAGGACTCACATGGTCAAAGAATTTCTAGTGCACTAGAAGAACCTACCATTGGAGGATTCTACCTGGGAGGGCGAGAAAATTTTGAATCATCTGAATTTTCCATTGCTTGAGGACAATCAATCTTTGGGACGGAAGGAATGTAATGTCCCCGTTATTAAATAAATAAAATAACTTTGTAATTTGGGGTTCCGATTGATTTTTGCATCTCAAGCCCATTTTTATTTTAGCATAGGTGTTAGTTGTGCCATGTTGGCTAAAATTTGTACACCCTTGGGAGTTGTCTGATGGGTATTTAAGAATGACTGTAGGTAGTCATTTGGCATGCATGTTGAATTATTACTTTGTATTGTGAATTCTGGTTGGAGTTCTGGTGTGCGCCATTTTGGAAGTGTAAGACCTTCCCTATTTGTCCTATTGCATTTTTAGTGGGATTCAACCCTCACCCTACTCTGCTTTGTTCTGCTTGTATCAGATCTGGAAAATCCAAAGTACTTCATTATTCATAATATAACCTCCTGGCAATTGTTCCATATTTGGTACTTCATTATTCTTTTCATTTGCTAACATCTGGTGAATTGCTAAGTAATTGTGTTGTAGTGAAGAAGAAAATTTGAGGGGCAAACATAGCACATACGAACTTCTAGACCACTGTAGGGACTGCTCGGTCTAGCCATAGGGACTTACAGACCACCATAGAGGCTGCCAGGTTCAACTGTAGGGACTACCAGACCACCGTAGTGACTACCAAGTTCCACCGTAGGGACTCCCAGACCACTGTAGGGACTCCCAGGTCTAACCGTAGGGACTTCTAAACCACCATAGGGGCTTCTAGGTTCAACTATAGGGACTGGCAGACCATCGTAGGGACTACCAGGTTCAACTGTAGGGATTGGCAGACCACCGTAGGGACTACCAAGTCCAATCGTAGGGACTACTAGACCACCGTAGGGGCTGCCAGGTCTAACCATACAGACTAGTCACACCGTACGACCTTCAATATTCATCTGTTGCTGAGGAAATTGGATCAGAGGTGCTGTGGGCACACTACATAGTCCAAGAGTTTGATTCAAAGGATTATAAAGGTGATTGACAAGTTTGGAGCATTTACTAGACAAGGTTTGTTTTGAAAGCAAGTAATGTGAACAAGCAATAGTCTTCCAACAATCCAACAAGGGACAAATAAATATTTTGGATACAAACATATGTGAGGTCTAGCAAGGTTTAACAATGTTCAAGTTTACCAAGTGTATATTCAAAAAATGTTTTCACCAGTCTTAGCACAAGAAAGAACATCAAGAAAAACTGCCTAAGGTCAAGCAGGAAGTGTTTTAACCTTTCCCCACAACTTGGTACCCCTTCACCTCACACAAAGTGATGTTGGATTTGTCATGGATTTGCATCCAAGGAAGTACATATGGTGAGTATCTTGGGGTGATCTGAGTAAAGTCCACTTGGATAAATCCTTGCACAAAGGAAGCCACATGGTCAAAAGGATAACTTCTAAGTCCTAAGGTGTTTAGTAAGGTCTTCGTTCATGTCTACCCCTTGTAGTTTTGCAAGCGAAATTAAGGCCTATAACCCTACAAGAACCCAAGATGCATAGTATCACAAGCAATATTTAGATCTCTTGGCCCTATAAAAAGTTAATGTATTCCCCTTATAGTCTTGTAAACAAGATTAAGACCAAGAAGGCCCTACAAGCGTCCAATCAAGTGTAGTCTTACTTAACAAGATTTAGGCAACTAGGCCCTGCACATAAAGAAGCATTAGGAATAGAAATAGATAAGTATTCTCTCTCTTTGGATTGAAAGAAGCTTTTGATTATAGTGGGTGGAGTTTTCTAGCTTTGCTTGTTCCCCACTTGGGTGGTTCCCAAAACATTGCTCTCTTAGCAGGCCCTCTAAAGGTAAATGCAAGAAAATAAATGGATAGCTAGTGGAGGTCTAGATTTATGAATTTCCATGAGGAAAAGAGCATACTCTCCTACTCCATAGTGTCTCCCAAACACATCAAGAACATGTTCATTTACCCAAGACTAATTGCAAGTGATCAACTAAGTAGGTTAAGATTTCTAATTTTCCAAAAAGGAAAAGAGCATACTCTCCTATTACTCAATCAACCACAAAACAAGAAGCCTTCTAGTTAAGCAAGGTGCCTAGAAATCAAATGTAAGAAAATAAAAAGTTGAGTTGTATCTCCAAGGAAACCTACAAGATAAATAACATTATTAGTTTCAAGATTGAGTCTTTGACAAGCGTTCTACATCACAAAGCATTAGTAGTCATGAAGATATTGGGCTCTTTTGATAAGCAAACCCTACAAAAACCACAAGTTAGGACATAAAAAGTGTGCAAATGGAAGCAATAGCCCTGAAAGACCACTTGTTAGTTGTTGTTAGAAGATAAAAGAATATGAAAATGTAAGAAAATTCAAGAAATCTTAGCTAAAACTTAGACTATGATAGAAATTGAATTTGGGTGATAGTTAATCAGCTTGTTAGAAAATTGTACGATAGCCCATAAAGGAGCATAACGACATTTTAGACTGGTACAATATACCTTATAAAGGCATAACAACATTTCTCTGTTAAGTAGGCGACATTTCTCAGAGACACATAATGATATTTTAGAAAATGTAGAATTTTGCCTGGCAGTAGGATGGAATGTCGCCTGGGTATAGTAAGAAATGTTGTACAAGTCTTTAGCTTGCAAAAATAAAAGTGATGAACCTGTTAGAGTAATAGTCAATTTACCTTTATAATTAAGTCTATCTGATTTAATTATTAAAGGTCGCTATTATTCTATTTTCACTTAAGCTTGTCATTTAGGTGCATAATAATTAATATGTTTATTAATTATTATTTGCACAAACCTAGCTTTCTCCGGCTTTAGGGTTTCTCACCTTATAAGCTGCTTTTTGTAATTATTGTTTCATACTTTGAGAAATATATTTTTGCTCTCACTCCGCTGAGATTCTCAAAACCCTAGCTCTCTCTCTCTCATAGGTTTTCACTCCAGCTTCCGGTATTTTGCTTGCAGGTGATCTTGGCTTTCTATGGATTTGCACATTTGTGAAATCCTACATGGTATCAGAGCTTCCCTGCCGCTGCCGAAGTTGAAGTTCTTGAAGTCTGGATTCGAAGACAACAGCGACAGCTTGTTTCTGAGATTTTCTGTCACTTTGAAGGAGGCACGAGCTTCTAGAGTAGATTGAGCAGAAACAGACACCGCCATTGCGTTCAGAAGGCCCGGGAGAGTCGAAATCACATAAAACTCGACCACGTTTGGTCTCTGTAACTCCAGGGAAAATTTTTGAGCCTACGAGGGCCGTATGGCTCAAAAACTGAGGCAAAACCTCGAAAAAAAATTAAAAAAATGCATTTTTTTTCAAAATCCGGCGGGCCGCCACCGCGCCGCCTGCGCTCAGCTCGCGCACCGCCCGCGCGCAGCCGCTGGGCAGCGCACCACCCGCGCGCCCTCGCTGCGCCGCCGGGCTCCGCCGCTGAGCCGCCGTGCTCGGCCGCCACCTCCTCTCAGCCAAGGCGCCACCGGCGCCCGGCTCACCCGCCGCCCGCGCTCTGCCTCCTCCGGTGGCACCACCATCTCGCCACCGCCGCGCCGCCGACGGCCAGCGACGGCCAAACGGCCGTCAAACTTAACCTAGTCTCTGTGTTTTTCCAGAGAGGTATTTTTTTGAGAGGCAGTTGGTTTTTTGCCCATATCTTGAGCATCCGGTATCATTTTTTGGAAAATAAAATATCGCCGGAAAGGTGTTTCCAAGACGGACATGATGGTGCTGGTTTCATTTGTTGATTCCACCATTTGAGCACCTATTTTCAGTGTTGAAGTAGAGGCTTCATTTTACCTCCTACTCTGCATCCGGTATTTCAGGTTTTTCTCTATTTTTTTTTGTACTTTCAGTGGTTGTTTACTTGCTGTACGGGGGTTAGAATCCTACTTTGTGGGGGGGGTGCATTTTCTTTCTGTCATTTACTTTCAAAAATTGACCCTTCTACTTCCATCTTTCTTTCTCTTAATGTCGGACCCATCTGTGGCCTGGCTTACACCACATAATTACCACACTTGGAAAGCACACATGACCAGGCTACTCATGTCACATGGCTTATGGTCATGTCTGGATGAACACCAACCTGTCCTACAGTGTCCTTTTGAGGTTCTACAGCACAGGAATAAGATGGATGAAGCCATGGGCTTGATTGCACTGAACATCTCAGACAGTCTCCTCTTTCACTTGGATGGTTTGACCACTCCTAGAGCCATTTGGGGCAAGTTTTCAGATTTGTTTGGCACAGTTAATGAGTTCCGGGCACTTCAGCTTGATGCAGAGTTGACTACTTTGACACCTACCAGCTTTCCCACCATTGAGGACTTCTTGATGAAGTTCAAGTCTCTGCATTCAGTTTTGCAGGGATGTGGGAAAACAAAGACAGATGATGAGTGTATCTTCTTGATACTCTCAAAGTTGCGAGGATAGTATTAGATCTTTTCTTCCACTTTCTACTCCACCATGGATGCTTTGGGTGCTAGGCACACCATGCCTTCTTTTGAGACATTCTGTGATCGGTTGACACGGGAACAGGCAAAGATCCAACAGATGGATGCTTCTGGCTCTTCTAGCCAAGCGTTGGTTGCTCAGTCTTCACAGGGGAAACCAAAATAGAAAGGTAAACCGAATAAAGATTCCACAGGCAATGAGTCTTCCTCCAAACCTGCACAGAAAAATGATTCAAAACCTCCAGCTAACCCTTCTAAGGGTAAATCTTCTTCGAAGTCTACTGAGTCTACCTCCAAGACTAAGAAGAAATCAGTTGAGACCTGTAGCTTTTGTGAAAAGGATGGACATCCCGTTTCCAGGTGTTGGAAACGTTTGGAGGCTTTAGAGGAAGCCATGCAGGAGCATCACATTTCAGCTCCCCAGTCCACCTCCTCCCCTGCAGGGAAAGGTCATGCTCTTACTGCACGAGCTATGACTTCTGGGCCCACCTAGATTCTTGATTCCGGTGCTTCTCACCACATGACTCACACTCAGCAGTTGGTCACCTCACTTGCTCCTTGCGCTACTTCGCAGATTGCTGTTGGGAACTCATCTCATCTTTCTGTTTTGGGTTCTGGTTCAGTTGCATTAGCTGGGGGTTCTCTTCAGGATGTTCTTTTTATCCTTGACATTTTGACGAACCTTCTGTCTATCTATCAGATTTTCCACTCTGGCTCTGGTAAGACAGTTGAGTTCTCACCACATGATGTGGTTATTCAGGACTTACATGATACTAAGATGAGTGTGGCTACTGGGAGTGTCAACACTGCATCCTGACTATACAGATTTGATGGATTTGAGTCTTCTGCTGGCACAGGTTTCTATCTTATAGCACATGCAGATTCAGTGAGTAGACTTTGGCATGAGCGTTTGGGCCATGTCAATTACAGATATCTTCAGCAGATGAGCACACAGGCACTTGTTCTTGGGCTTCCATAGATTACTTGCACTGATGGGGTTTGTCAGGGTTGTGTTCTTGGTAAACAACATAGGGATCCTTTTCCTCAGGGACGAGCTACTCGTGCTTTGGCACCATTGGAGTTGATTCACAGTGACCTCATGTCATTTCCTACTCCTTTTTCTGGTGCTAGATATGTGCTCACATTTATTGATGACTTCTCCAGGCGCACATGGGTGTACTTTTTGAAGTACAAGTCTGATGTCTTTGATTCATTTCGAGTCTTTAAGACATTTGTGGAGAAGCAATCTGGTCTTTCTATTCGCCGGATACACACAGATAATGGGGGGGAGTATGTGAACCAGGCTTTCAGGGATTTTTGCTCTGAACATGGTCTTCAGCATCAGTTTTCAGTGCCCTACACCCCTCAATAGAATGGTGTGGCAGAGAGAAAGAACAGAACACTTCGGGAGATGGCTAATTGTATGATACAGTCCAGGTCCATGGATTCGTCTTTTTGGGCAGAGGCAGTCAATTGTGCCAACTATATTCAGAATCGGATGCCTCATAAGGTAGTTTGACATATGACTCCTGAGGAGGCTTGGTCTCATGTCAAGCCTGATGTATCTTCATTTCGAGTTTTTGGTAGTGAAGCATGGGCATTTGTGCTTGATGCTCAGAGGAGAGCGATGGAGCGGAAGAGCCGACACCTCATTTTTGTTGGCTACTGCAAGGATGTTAAGGCATATAGGTTGTTTGACCCTGATTCTAGAGAGGTCCTGTTTCGACGGGATGTCCAGTTTGATGAGCGCCTTCCTGCAGTAGATACCCCGCTTCCAGAGTCTACTTCACTTACCACTACTCCCTCATCTCTTCCAGTTGTGTTTCAGGATGATGACGATGATGATCTTGGTGATCCCCATTTACCTCCACCACAAGATCCTCCACAGATGCCTAGATGGGCTCGTGTTACAGTTGATGCTGCAGGATCTCTGGCTGGTGACCCTTCCACCTCTTGTCGCACCCGGTCTCATATTGCAGGTTCTAGTCTTCTGAGTCATGCTATTTGTGGTGACCCTCAGACATTTGGGGTAGTGACAGGACATACTGAGTGGGACAGTGCTATGGAGGAGGAGTATTCTTCTTTGATGAAGAATCATACTTGGGATCTTTGTTCTCTTCCTAAGGGAAGAAAGTTAGTGCGATGCAAGCGGTTGTATCGTACTAAGTTTGCTGCTGATGGTTCTATTGATAAGTACAAGGCACGTCTTGTTGCGAAGGGTTTTTCACAGGTTGAGGGCATTGATTACACTGAGACATTTGCCCCTGTTGCCAAGATGAACTCTATTCGCCTTGTCTTATCCCTCGCAGCTTCTCAAGGATGGCCCATTTTTCAGATGGATGTGAAGAGTGCTTTCTTGCACGGTGATCTTAGTGAGGAGATTTACATGGAGCAGCCTCAGGGATTTGTGCAGGATTCCTCCTTGGTTTGCAGACTTCGGCATTTTTTATATGGTCTCAAACAGGCCCCTCGGGCTTGGTATGAGAAGATGGACTCTTTTCTGCTTTCTACAGGATTCACATGCTGTCATTCTGATCCTACAGTCTACATTCAGCGTCTTGAGGATGAGGTTTTGATCCTTGTGCTATATGTTGATGATCTTCTCATCACAGGTAGCTCCTCTTCTATGATTCAGGATGTTCAGCGCGCATTGATGGAGCAGTTTGAGATGACAGACCTTGGTCTTTTACACTTCTTTCTGGGTCTGCAGATTGTTCAGTCACCTACTGGGATCTTTGTTTACCAGCAGAAGTATGCTCTTGACATGCTTCAGCGCTTTGATATGCTTGATTGCAAGCCTGCTCCCACACCTTTTCAGTCGGGTGTTACTTTGTCTACCTCTTGCACTATGCCGTCAGTGGATGCTACTTTGTATCAGCAGTTGGTTGGCAGTTTGTTATACCTGACACACACTCGTCCTGATCTCTCCTTTGCAGTTGGTCTTGTCTCTCGGTTCTCACATGAGCCTCATGAGAGTCATTGGCAAGCTGCCAAGCGTATTTTGAGATACATTCAGGGCACACTTATGTATGGCCTCCACTACACATCAGGGGCTCCTCACATTGTTGGCTACACTGACTCAGATTGGGCTGGTGATGTTGATGGTCGGAAGTCTACTTCTGGCTTTGTCTTTTGTCTTGGCTCTGGTCCTATCACATGGTCGTGCAAGAAGCAGAATGCTCAAGCACTTTCATCTACAGAGGCTGAGTACAGAGCAGCAGTTCATGCTAGTCAGGAGATTTTATGGCTTTGGCAGTTGATGACTGAGTTTGGGTTTCCTCCTGATCGTCCCACTATTCTGTGGTGCGATAATCAGAGTGCTATTCACATTTCCCGCAACCCGGTGGAGCATCAGCGCACTAAATACATTGAGCTTCATATGCATTTCATCTGTCAGCAGATTCAGGATGGTGTTCTCACTTTGGAGTACATTCCCACTGACGCGCAGGTTGCTGACATCTTCACCAAACCCTTTGCATCTCCGCGCTATCTTCAGTTGCGTTCTATGCTTGGGGTGACGGAAGTTGTCCTTGGGGGGTCTTGTTGAGGCCTTCCTTCATGTTTCTTTCAGCATGTTGTTGTATCTCTTTTTGGGGTAGGGTTTTTCCCACTGGGTTTTCTCTATTTCCTTGGTTCACAGAGATTTCTTTGTTGTTGGGTACCTGATCAGGCCTTGTTGTCGGGACCCATTTCTTGCTTTCATAGCTGTGCTAGGTTAGTTTCCTCCTGAGCTTCACTTAAGGGGGGGTGTTAGAGTAATAGTCAATTTACCTTTATAATTAAGTCTATCTGATTTAATTATTAAGGTCGCTATTATTCTATTTTCACTTAAGCTTGTCATTTAGGCGCATAATAATTAATATGTTTATTAATTATTATTTGCACAAACCTAGCTTTCTCTGGCTTTAGGGTTTCTCACCTTATAAGCCGCTTTTTGTAATTATTGTTTCATACTTTGAGAAATATATTTTTGCTCTCACTCCGCTGAGATTCTCAAAACCCTAGCTCTCTCTCTCTCACAGGTTTTCACTCCAGCTTCCGGTATTTTGCTTGCAGGTGATCTTGGCTTTCTGTGGCTTTGCACATTTGTGAAATCCTACAGAACCTACGACAACAAAGAACCAAAATTGCAAGAAATGGAGCTAAATTTTATAAATGAGCCCTAGAGTGGGTGCCAAAGATATGTGATGAAAAGTGTGACACACTTCTATGAACCATTTGAGGGAATCCATGAAAGTGGATATCCCAAGAAGTGGCTCATAGCTTCCTAGTTGAAGTGAGTTTAATCCTTCTCATGATGCTCATTAAATTGGTATAGAGGATTAGTGACTTGAATACTCCAAAAAGGAAGATTCAAAGTGCAAGAATGAAGCTAAGGATGCAAGAATGCAAGCTAAGAAATGAGAGATTAAGATAAGAATGGATGCAAGTAATTAATATTCCAGAATGAGAATGCAATAGCCATGCTATGAAGCAATGCAAGAAAGAGAACTAGATTAACAATGCAAGATCAAGCTAGAAATGAAGCTAAGCTAAGAAATGAGAGCAATTAAGAGCTAAGAATTCAAATTAGCAAGATTATCCTAAGAAAGTAAGAATGCAAGATTTCTAGATTAGGACTTCAATAATGATCAAGATGGAACCCTTGAGCCAAGGAAGAGTTTCCTTTTAAAGGAATTGCCTCAAGAATGAAGGGTGAAAATTAAGAGGCAAAATAATGAGTGATTGAGATGAAGAGGCAAAAGGAGATGCAAGGATAGGTAGAGATGAGTGGCGAGGATTAAGAGGCAAAAGGCAAATGTTAGGTAGAATAAGACAAAATAGCATTTTTGAAAGCACAAATCCCTTTTAATTTCTAATTAATCAAGATTGAGTATGTGCATACATGTGAATGTGTTCTTTTAATAAAAGTGTAAGGACTTTATATTAAAAGTAAGGTTATAACAATTAAGTAAATATGCAAACTCTAGAAATTAGACCATAGTATAAGCTTGATATAAGATTTTTGATTTAATTATGCAAAGGGGATTTTAAGGGTTACTTTGCATAATGATGCTTATAAAAGAGACAGTTTGATCAAAAGTGGGGTCAAGTTCTACTAGACAAAATTTAGGTGATTACAATAGGAACCATAAATAGTCACAAAATCAACAATAACTCAAACATTTCCTAAGCCTTAGTATGAGAACAAAGTGTCATATCAGCCCGCTGTGGGTCTTGCTCTGTTCTTTTCTTTATTGCAAGTGTGTTGGTGCTTTCTGTTGGTGTTCATGGAGGCCTCTTTTTTGGTGGGAATTGTGAAACAACAAAAATCTTTTAAGGGTCTGGTTAGCAAGGAATGAATGATAGTTCTGCTGGTTATTAAGGATGAGGGGGTGGCTTTGGCTGCAACGGAGGTGCTTGGAGTTCAATTCTAGGAAAGGAGGCGAAAGTGGCAGTCGAATGTGGATGTAGTTTCTATGGTGGTTGCTTGGGCATTGCAGGTTGGAGACTCAGAATTGGAGGTAAAACGAGTGTCTGAAAGTCTTTTTGATAAAGATTTGTTAATGTGGCTTGACTCCATTCTGGAGTGGGCACACCTTGGCATTGACTTTAACTATTCGAAATGCTTCGAGGATGAAGCTGATGGGCAGATTTTTGGCAAGGTTCCATTCTTGCAGTGGTGGGGTAAGGTGGATAAGAAGGCTTACTGTGAAGATATTGAGCAGAAATGGGTGTGTCTGAAGTTGGCTTTGAATCGTGCTGAGGCAAGGGCCATTAACAGTGACCGGGTTATTTATGTTGATGTGCCTAGGAGGAAAAGGGGTCATCGTAGAGGGCGGGTGGCAACACCTATCTGAAATATGTTCTTAGCCTTTGGTTTTTTGGATGCTACAAGTTTTGAATGGGTGTGTCGGTTAGTTGATGGTGTTTTTTGTGGTTAATTCCTTTGGGTTTTTTGCTCTCGCCCTGGATTGGTGATGAAATTTTTTGCAGTGGGGGTGTAGATTTTGAAAATCATTTTGTGGGCTTTAGTGTTGGTCCTGGTTTGAAAGTCGAAGGGTGGTTACAGTTTTGGGTTTTGTCTAGTTTTGGTGCTCGGTTCCTTTGCACAATGCGGTCTTGTCGGGTTTTTTCTTTCGACCTGCACTCTAGTTATGCTATGACGGATGTGGCTTTGTTTTGTTTATTTCTTCTCCTAGTTTTTACTCAATGTATATCCAAGGAATGGATTCGATGTAATATTGATCTTTATGAAATTATGCTTTTGATTAATAAAATTTCTCTGTTATAGATAAAAAAACAAAGAGTCATATCAAAAGAAGCATCCTTCAACCTCCTTTCCTTTTTTCTCTTCATAGTGAACCACCCATCCTCCACACGAGCATCACTAGTCTCCCAACTAGCTAAATTTTTCTCAGTGACTAGCTCTTGATCATCTGCCTCTGAGGCATCTTATTGATCAATATCATTCCTATCTCTATTGGCCTCTGACACTTGGGATCCCAAAGTATTGTGTTTTTCTTTACCTTTCAAAGTTCCAATGCCAACGTACCTTCTCTAGAGAAGGTTGTGTTACTGTAGGTGCCTCCTTCGAACTTGGCCCTATAATTTTTTGAGATGTTTCCCCTGACACCTCTTGAGAGAAACTCACTTTTTTCTCCCCTTTCTTCTCCACCATATAGTGATGAGCATACATGTTTTTCCACCATAAAACCTCCTTATGTGGCCTTACTTTATCACATTTCATAGCCATGTGACGAGTCTAGAAACAAATCCTGCACCTAAAGGAAATACCTTGATAATCTAAAGCTTGAACCCTAAAACCTTTCGAGGTTTTAATCTTAATTTCAAGAGGAAGCCCATCTGCAATGCCCATTTCTACTAAAATACGCACGAAAGTTGAATGGTACAGGTTTGAAGAATTCTCATCCACCAACAAAAAATTCCCTAGCGAATCCCCTATTGCTTCAAGACAAGAATCAAACCATAAATGAAGTGGGAGATTTGGGAGCCTTACCCAGATTGGGATTTTGTCAAAAACTTTAGAGCCGGGGTTGAAATTTGGGTGCTAGGGTTTCAACATTAATGCGAACTTCTCTTCTTAGCACCACTCCTGGTCACATAGAATCAAATTTTTGTCATGAATCTTTTCAAAAACTACAATGAAAAAACCTTTGGCGTTACGGTAAATCTAAACCCACCCTATGAGAATGGGTTCCTAGTTGACAGAAATCCATGTATGAAGTTGAGGCAAGCTTGGCCAAAAGCCCCTAAATCTTCCAATCAAACCCATCTTAGAAAAATAGATAGACTGTGCATTACCTCCTTATCTGCTCCATCATCCAGATCAACAAAAAAATCTTTTGAAGATGTTGGAATCAGCCTAGCCTCCAGTTGGGTTGTCCTCTGCAACCCTAGCCCCTTCTGTGCAAACCTTTGGGGTCTCTTACTCACACCATTGACATGAGAGAAACCCACCTTTGAGCGTTGGTCCCCATTTGCCTACATAAACCCGCATTTAGGGCCATCATCATTTATCTGCTGGGAGTCATTCCCTGACAAAATGGTGAAGGGTCTTGTGAAGGGAGGGCCCCCCAACATCGCAAACCTATCCAGAGAGCCATGTGGACAACCATGACCAAAGGAGCCATCGGGTTCAAAGTTTACCTCCCTTCGCTGCACTCTCTCCAAAAAAGTGGAGCCATTTCCTTTCAAACCACAACTCCACACAAAAGAGCTTGGTTGAGCGTTCTAGGGAGGATGGGAGGGGAGGGAAATATAAGAAACCCTAGCCCCTGAAGACTATGATACTTCCTGTAGAGCCATTTTCGCTTAAGCAGAATTATTAATTATTAATTATTAAAGTATAGTATGTGATACATTTCAATAAAGATACACTTTCAGATATGTTCATTCTTGCAACTATTGCTGCCTTCTATCTTTGTAAAATTGTTTTAGTTATTAAAATTCTCGATGACACTATTATTGTTAGCCTCATATTGGGATGATATTACTGGTAGTAGCAAATTATGATGTTATTGATGTACACTAGCTTTTGTAGAGCTTTCTACTCTTTGCTAAGTCTTTTTCTTCTAGAAACGTCCCTTTTGCTACGTTCTATATTTGTAAAATTTATATTTATTTAATATTAAAAAATATTCTTTAATTAATCATTAATTAAAATATTTACTATAAAGAAACTTATACTCAAGATTAATTCTATTTGTTTTAATATTAATCTTGAAAATGTGGTATATCTAATATTTACGATCAACTTTCAATCAAAATTCACATATCTTAAAGTGTGGTATATTTAATATTTAGTACACTTTCCAATCAAAATTCATGTATGTGGCACTCCACTAGTTTTTAAAATATAAAATACGATCAACTATGCATGGCACCTCCATTCAACACAAGTGGTAGGTGTTTTTAACAAGGCTATAGAGCCGCTTAGATCCTTTAGTTCCTGTCAAAATATGAAAAAAATTTAAATTGTTTTTGAAAAATTTAATAGTGATTTTTATATTTTTAAAAAACTTTTTTTTCAAAATAAATTAGATAATGTAAATAATGCTTTTAATTATTAGTACTTGTCTATAGGCTAAGCAAGTACTATTGTATCCATTTTTGGATTTCTTCCATTAACTAGTGATTAAAACTAGTTTTTTCCACCAATTACAATTTAGTTTATTTTTATTTTGTTAAAAAACAAATATTTTATATAGTCTACATGTAAATTTTTTAAGTTAATAAATTGTAAAAAATATTTTTTGATGAGATGATTGGGTAAAACATTTAAGGTCTTATAGACCTATTTTTTAGGCATGAATTGGTTTTATAGAAGTTTTTAAGAATTTATAAGAGTTTTTTTTAGGATTTTTGATTTTAAATTATTTTATTAATTCTCATGAAGTTTTTTTAATTTTATATTAATATATTTTTAAATTAAAAATTATGTTATTTGAATTTATTCTAGTTTATACTATTAACTTTTACAATATATTATAATTTAAATAAAAATCTATGATATTATAATATATATTTATTTTAATTCATATTTTAAAAGTTTTCTAATTTTTAATTTTATTATATATTAATTATACATTAACAATTATTTATGTAAAAAAATTATGTGATTTTATTTGCTTATAATTTTTAGTTTTTCTTTACAAATATTAATATTTAAATCAAACTATATTAAATTAATATTTAATATTATTATAATAATTTTATTTTAAAAAAATTCTATATTAAATTAATATTTAATATTATTATAATAATTTTATTTTTAAAAAATTATTAAATTTAGTTTAAAATATCAATTTATTTAAATTTATTTATTTATAATAGTTTTATTTTTTAAAATTTATTTAAATATCAAAATTTGATGAAAAATAGTGATCATAATATATATTTAGTAAAAATAAATAAAATAATAATAAATATACAACAATAGTATAAATAGACAAGTCTAAGACAATGTGAACAAACAAAAAAATAAAACTAATAATAAAAATGAAAAGATATATAATTTTTTTTATATAAACTAAATAAGAAAATCTAATTAAATATGTGAGGTTTTTCATAATAATTTTTTTCCTCACATATTGAATATTCAAATTATAAAATTTATTAAATTAATTTCACACACAAAAAAATTAATTTGTAACATAAAATTGAAACAAATCAATTGTATGTAAGATTAAAATAAAGTATTCCACTATACCTTATATGAATGCATAATGTAAAAATTATAAATAACAAAACTTAATAGAACATAATAATTAGAAAGTCTAATGATTATAGTTTACAAATATTGTGTGCTTACAGCTATTTAACACCCACAAATGACCGTCAATTTTAATCAGCACCATCACCATGTTAGGATCGACATCAAACAAGATCTGTAAACTATTCGGTTAAGAAGGGATGTTGTTGGGAGTGATGTCAAAAGGACATTGGAGGCCTTCAATCAGGAGCTCTGAATTTCCTACCAGTACCACCCGTTTGGCTGTAATTCTCAACCAAATTTACCCGACTCCAAAATGCCCTTCCCGTCATCATGTAAAAACTCAAAATGATCCCATATAAAATATCTTTGTCTGTCTTTTTGCAGATCAACAATTGGTATTAATGTCAGACAATTTCAAATGTCTTTAAGCTGATAGTTTTGTTAGTTTTCCTCATCCCAGTGGATGAAGAAACGTTTTAATTCATCTCAGTGGATGTGGCAGTACATAATAAATTTAGTGGCCCGACTCGATTACGAGGTTAGGAACTTTTCCGCGTCAACCGCCTATTCAAACTAGTCAATCCCACGTCGCCAAGCAACCGGTTTTCGGTGACAAACCCACCGTTTCTAATTTGCAAAATCCTGCCCTTTTATATCTCAAAATTCTTGAATATATCGCAGATTGTTTGTAACGTTATTTATATCACATCAGGTGGTCGTTGTACAGAGATTCGAACTGGCCTTGTTCTGTCTGGAAATATATAACAGGATTTTTGATTTGATTTTGAGCTCAATTTAAGGGTATGGGGGAAGATATGGCAGAGAGGCAATCGGAGGAGACGAAGAAGAGTAGACGCAATAGAGTATGGGGATGGAAGACCTGGTCAATTATAGGTGTTGTTGTAATTTTAGCTGTTTCTGTGGCCGCCTGTGGACGACAATCAAAAAAATCTCTGTTCGATGTCTCTACAGATGACTGTACCTGTCTTCAGGTAGGTGATCTAACATTCCCTGCTTTTTTATGGATTTTTGTTTTCCTTTCGAAGTTTTGAGTTTGAACCTGAATGATGAATTCCAGAGTCCCACATTGCCTAATTTTCAGTATCTCGTATAATGTGCACTTTTAATTGGAGGTCCCCTTTATTGGGTATGGGAATTTGAAATTAGTAGACTCTCCTGTCAATGCGCCCCTTTAACATTAAATCACAGCCCATTGAATTGTTGTAAACAGGTCATGTTTGTGTTTATGCCATGTAAGATTGGGTCGCGTGTTTGCTATTTGTCAATGTGGGTCATGCTTAAACGTATTGCTTAATACTTAATTGCACAAACAGCATCCGACTACATTCTTGAGATTTATATTTGATAAAAGGTCAACGAAATTTTTGAGGTCCTTGCGAATCAAGAGGCCTCCATATGAAAACATTTTATAAGTGAATTGATTTTCAATCTCATCTTACGTATTGTTAAATAAGGTGTTCAACCTAATCCGAGAGAATTGTTTTCCAATGGTATCTTACAAACTGATAAATAAGGTGTTCAGTCCTATCCACTTCCGGATCTAGACCAATGACCTCCATCATGGAATACGCAGACCTTCACCACCAAGCTATATCAGGCAGTACAAAACTGCATTTCCATTTAACATTTACTTTGTTCAAGAGATGTACAATCCTACCCTCATTGAATTTGAGCATGTGACCTCCTCTGTAAACATTAGTCATGCTGAACTCATCCCAGAATCGTCACTTCACAATCTGACTTGAATAAAACCCCCTAATTATTACATCACAAATTCAATTGAATATAGTGCATTCTCGTTATATCACAACATAAGTTAATCATATTTGTAAGATTTATAAAAAAGAGTCGCAATTTCAAACCCACCCAGATTCATTACACCACATCCTCACTGCATGCCGGCTGTAATCAAGGGCAGTTTTATTTTAAGGAGAGTGATGCAGAGCTACCTCATGCTCTTACAAGCGTTCCCATACCATTACAACACAACTCCTTGGTCTAACTACTTTAGATTGTGTGGAACAAGGGCTTGTCATCTTTATTTTCGCTTTTCTAGGATGTTTGAAGTATTTGTTTCCCTAAATTAAGTGGTTTTTAATGTTTTTATGTGCAGAGTGCACACAAGCTCTCTGGAATCGTGGAGGATTGTTGTTGTGACTACAAGACTGTTGACACTCTAAACAATCAGGTTCTGCATCCCCTGCTGCAGGATCTTGTGAGAACACCTTTCTTTCGGTATTTTAAGGTGAATGCTCAAATGCTTTATTTGAATAGATTACATTTCTCTGTATAGAAGGAAAGAAGTTAATTAGTTTTATTAATGTCGACAAGTGAACCGAAAGCTCGATGGGACTGAAGAATGTATCAAGGTACAATGACAAGTTTTAGAATCAAATTTGGTCTATATCGATACCAAAGCTTAGGGTAACCCAAGGTGGTTGTACCTGAGCAGTGAAGCTTAGATAACTATTAATCTGGTGGGTGGTTCTGCAGAATTATTCAATAATATCATGGATTGTATTTAAAGGTTCTTGATTTTAGAGATATATAAGATCTGTTTGTTTGGTTTCAAGATAAATAATTTCTTATAGAATTCTACAAAATATATAAATTTAGAAGCAGTTCTAGAAAGTATGCAAACACACCGTGATATGGGACCTTGACTATGTATTTAGCTTTGAATGTGGTTCAAATTGAGATTTTTATCACTAAATCGCTATTTTTACTGTTCACATGAAACGTGAATTTGGAAAAACAGAAGGTTGGGGTTTCTACAATTGGGAAAGGCATGAAACTACAGGAAATAATTTCTTGAAAATAGTAATTGAATCTGGCAGAAGATTTGCCAGTAATTTCTACAGAAAATTGAACTGTTACCCAAGAAGCCTGAAAATGTCTCCAGGAAATCTGTGACACTGGTGTGGTTGTCAGTCTAGAAACTGTTTCTGGGACTGTAAGAACATCTAAACACATTCACCACCCATTAGAATAACTTATTCATGCTCAAAATTTATATGTTGTAGTCCATGTCCTTTGTTTTACACACCATCAACACACAAATCAGAATGCTATTATTCTCATTTTGTTTTCATTTGCATAAGTGTCATCTTGGTGGTTTTGTTCCTAGGGAGTTATCATTATTGCCAATTCTTTTTAAAATTTAGTAGGATTAAGAGAAGTTATAGTTCTTTGGAAGAATCACTTTTAGATGTTGCAGCTCTTAGAAACTACTTGCTTTTGTTAGTAGGATAAAACTATCGGTTTTTGTAGGAGGTGATTTTGAAACTGCCAACTTCCTTGAAGTAATGAATATGAGATCATCAGCTTGTGCAATTGGGACTTTTCTCCTTCTAATTATGCTTTTGGGACCTTCTAGTGCAGAAGGAAGACATCCCAACATCTATTTGGATAAGAGTGGTTTAGATTATATTACGAGAAGTAAATTTGTGTGTTGCAGAACATGGTGAAGTTGAATTTCATGCCATAGGCTTACCAGTGTATATGTAACCCAGTGGAGCATATGCTAAAATGTATTCTGCAACTTCCATAACTGATTGTATTCGTCTTAATAATTTGGTAGCAGTGCATTTGGCACTTCAAAAGCTTGTTTTACCCTTTTGGGGGGCTTATAGGATAAAATCTGTGTTCACATCTCCTTAATATTATTATTTCCTTTCTAACTGACATTTCTTTTGAATATGAATATGATAGTCTGTAATTATATTGATTCTTAATTTCCAGAAGCACATTTCTGGAAAATCAGAAGCCTTAGCAATAGTTTGAACATTTTCCAAATATTGTAGGCATGCACATCTTTTAATGGTGATGTTGTTATTGTAACATGTAGTTTGTTCCACTTTTTATTATGGTATAGAAAGGAAATGGAACTAGCACCACTTTTTTGTTTAGCAAGTTGTGTGGAAGAAACCATCATAGCATTGTAGTGGTATGGTTTCTAATCCATGACAACTATTGTTGCATATCTTTTGCCTTACAAGGGGTTGTAGCATGGAGAGTTTCAGCTGTTAACAGAAGTCTTAGAACCAAGGGACCTCCAATTCTTTTTTAGTTGCAGTGTGACAGAACACTACTACTTTCTACCTTGAAGCACCTAATTAATGAGCACCACCTTGTATGAGCAGGGAAGTGTGAGAGAGTCTTCCAAGACACATGAAGAACATGTAAATAGAAGATTTAGAGGGGAGAGGAATTCTTTTATATTTCAAGAGTAAGCTTTCGTGGTTCCAAAAGCCTCTCTAAGGAAGGAGGTGTAATCCATGAGGATCAGGAGGTCATACTTCTTCAAAGGAATGACATCCAAAAGTTTTAGCTCTTAGAAACTACCTGCTTTGGTTAATAGGACGAAACCACCTGTTCTTGTAGGAGGCAATTTCAAAACTGTCAGTTTCCTTGAAGAGTTGATTTCAAAATCGTTAGATTGTGTAGAGGGGCATTTTCATCCGGGTATTAGAAATATAGAATCTTAAGCTAACAGTTTAACATTACTCATAATTTTGCTTCTAGGACCTTCTAGTGTATGGAGAGCGTTGGCATAACTAATCAAGGTGATGGTAAGTGATGTGATGGCACAAATTTGGTGTTGAGATGATCAGTTATTGTGTTGTCATTGATGTCAAGTATTGACCTAATGTTCTTAGTGTGTTGCCAAGTATGTGAGAAGGATGAACAATGTGTTGCACTGGTCGCGATCCTTAAGGGAGACTTGGGAATGTCTTTAGATGATAACTGTATGATTGCAATTGTTGAGTGCATGATTTGTGTAAGTTATATTTGATTGAAGTATGACGGGGCAACTGCTAGAACAGTTTGTGACTAGCAATGAGTGATTTGATTGGTTCATCAAATCTATGATGAGTTAGGTGGCACGATCATATAATTGTGTTGTTGATACTGTGTTGAGCTCATGGTTATAATCGCGATTGATTTGGTTTATCGGTAAACATGTTTTGTGCTTACAAAAGTTGTTTCAGTGAAAGATGATTGTGTTCTTGAGCTACCGATGGTAGATCTTCTATTGGCAATCGGTAATCGAGTTGTGATGAATCATTTGTGTTCCAACTGTCATGTTGACGTGTCTCAATTTATTTGTAGTGATGTGTTGGTGTTACATTGATCAAGGTAGATGTTTTATCAAGATGAAGGCTGAGTTGGTCAAAACATGTTTGACTGTTCTTGATAAAATAAATTGTAAGGGTCTATCCTTTGGTCGACCTGTTTGGTAAAGATGGTTGTTATATTGGGATGTGTGTTTTGGCTGATCTCTCTGGGCACAAAGATTGAAAAAGTGATTTCAAATGTGTTGGATGAGTTTTTAGGGCGGTGGCAGGATTAGGGCTTGAGTAGTGATATTTATATCATGAAATCGAAGATTTGTGTGTGTAGATTGTGATTCTGATGGTGCGGTCAAGCCAGGGTATTCCAAAGTTGTCTGAGGAGAGAATGAATGTGTTACAGAAGATCTGATCAAGCAAAGGAGTTGCTATTTCCAGATCGCAAGACCCTAACCCTTAATTGGGTAGATCCTAATAGATCTTATTTATAAATCTCTTAATAGAGTGGCTCATTAACTTGAGTTTGAAATCTCCTAACAGGGTAAAGCTCCTAACAGGGGTAGAGGTAAATCCCATAGTTGGGTGGCACCTAACAATGTCTTTGTAAACTCCTAACATGGTTAAGCTCCTAATAGGGCGTACTTCAGAAGAGTACATAATTTGTGAGTATCATCTCACATGTGGTTTTCACCATTTGAGTTTCCATGGGAAAAATCTCTGTGTTATGTGTTGCATGCATTGTGGTGGTTGTGTTTATTTAATTAAGTTTCATTTTCTTATCAATTTGTAAACTTGTGAATGTTGTTTTTGAGTTAGAGGAGTGAAATTTGTAGATATCTTAGATTATTGATTCACCCCCCCTCTCAGTAATCTTGGACCCTTAGGACTAACAATTGGTATCAGAGTGTTGGTCCTCTTTGTGGTGAAGCTTAATAGCTTGAGGTCAAGATCCGAAAATGATGAGGAAGGTCCTAAGTTCACAAGGGAGAACTACTCAGTGTGGAGTGGTAGAATGAAGCTTTATCTAAAAGGTATGGATAACTAGTATTGGAATCGTGTTGTTAATAAGTATGTTACACCAACCGGTCCTCTCAATGCAGATCAACTAAGGGAACAACAAGAGAATACTATAGCTATGGACGACATTGCAAGTACATTATTTGATGCAGAGTTTGTTGATATCCAAGATCTTGAAACTGCCTATGATGTGTGGGAGAAATTGAAGTTAGTGTATAGTGGTGACAAACATGTGCAAAAAGCTAAGGTTGATAGTCTGAAGGGAAAATTTGATGACATGAGGATGGTTGAAGGTGAAAACATTGAGAAGTATGGTCAAAGAATTAAAGAAGTGGTTGCTGCTATCAGAAGTACTGGTGGAATGATTGAAGAAGATGATGTGGTAGGTAAAGTATTGAGAACCTTGTTACCTCTTTATGCCATTAGGGTTTCTGCTATTCAGGAGTTAAGATCTTTAGGAACTGCAACTTTCACTATTGATGCATTGATTGGAAAGTTGACTACTTTTGAACTTAGCAATTATGACAATAGTGTTCCAAGGGTTGAAGTTGCATTCAGGGCATCTATGTCTCTTGCACCTACAACGAAAGGAAAGGAAAGGAAGCTAGTCATGAATCTTCTTCTATGTCAAGGTACTCTAATAATTATGATTCTATCTTGCTTGAGGAAAATTAACAGGATGAGTTGGAAGCATTACTTGCTAGGAGGCTACCTAGAGGAACCGGTAAGTACAAGGGCAGGCTACCTCTTAAATGGTTCTCATGTAACAAGATTGGACACATTGCTGCTAGGTGTCTCGATGGTGATAAGAAGGAAAAATCTAAGAGATTCGAGGATAAGAGCAAGAAGACTTGTTTTGTTGCTGCTGATGAAGGGGTTACCGATGAGGAATTTGAGGATAATGAAGATGTATTTACCTTTGTTGCTGTAAAGAATAAAATGGAGTACGTGTGTAGATATAAAAAAAAAGGGGAATGTAAGATCTACTACTAAATCCAAATTCTCAAGGGAAGGATCCAAATTGATCAACCAAAAGGTTAATACACAAAAGAATCAATCTATGGAGAATATGAATAAAGGAGAAAAGCTTATATTTCGTTATGAAGAGTATATGCTTGAAATCTAAAATAAATGGAAGGCAAATACTAACCTCAAAATAGGGCGGATCTGGAAAATACTGATTTCTGATGTCTGTGTGCAGTTTCGGACAATTCTGCAACTTGTTTCAAACTGGAAATGCCAAGACGGAGAAAACCCAGAAAACTTTTGTCTTTCTGGAAGCAGGTAGTCTTTGACCCAAATAAAAGGTCAAGGACTACCTTGGAATTTTGAAGGTCGTCTCTGACTTTGTTCGCGGATCTTGGAAGTTCGCCAAAAAGGGTATCTAGATCCAAACTCCGATTCGCAGTCCTGTACCTGTACCTGCAAGAAAAAGAGGTTTTTGTTGTTTGGATGGGGGGTTTGCCTTAGTCAAACCCCGGTTTGGAATCAACCTTAATAATGGAATTGAAATAGATAATGCTAGCAAGTAGTAGAAGTAGATCTAACAATGAAGCTATGATATTCAATAGATATGCAATTGTATTTGAAATGTAAACAAGTCTGTTAATATGAAAGCTTGGAATCAATACTAACAAATGTAAATTTAAACCTCCATGATTGTATGCTTGGAATCCACCTTGAGGGAAGAATGAATGGATCTTGAAGATGAACAAAGGATCTTTAAGGAAGATCACACCACCATGATGGATAGATCTAGGGTTTTGAATGATGAATCTTGAATGCTTGAACCAAATCCCTTCAATGACTTGAATGCTTGAATCCTTGATCTTCAATGGAGAAGAGGACTTGAATGGATGATTGCTTGAATGGAATGCTTGCTTGATCTTCAATGGAGAACTTGAATGCTTCCTTGAAAATGCTTGAGAGATTGTGAGATGAGATATGAAAACTTGATGGAGAAAATGAGAGAGGAAGGCTTTCTTTTATAGTGATCTAGGGCACAATCCTCTAGAGGGGCCACCTTGGGGAATTAAATTCCAATTAGGCCTCAACCCTTTAGGAATGGACCTAAATTAAATATAATTTAAGAGTTTACCGTTTTGGAGACCAAAACAGCTGACCCGAAAGCGGGAAAACAATTCTTTCTGAAACCTGACATCCGAAGATCATGGGACCTTGAAATTTGGACCCGGGGTCAAGGACGAGGTCGACCTTGACCTAGGTCAAGGACGAGGTCATCCTTGACCCTCAAGGTCGTCCTTGACCTTGAGGTCACAGATCTCAGGGTCTCAGTCTAGAGTGCTAGGAAAATGCAAAAAGAAAGTGGAAAAGGGGGCAAAATTAGGGGAAAATGCCAGATCTAAGCCGGGGACCCATTCGAGGCGTTCGACATGACCCCAAACCACTTACTTGGAGGGCTAAACGCTCTTAACATGGAAGTGCTTCCATTTTAAGACGATATCGTTGCTGTTAAGGAAAATCCCCTTGTAGATGGTGAAAAAGCCTTGATTTCTAGCATGGATCACGGTGAAGATTGGGTAATAGACAATGGATGTACACATCATATGATCGGTGATAGGAGTAAGGTCACTAAGTTGGAAGAATGTGATGGTGGAGCGGTAAGGTTTGCTAACAATTCTCCTTACTTAGTAAAAGGAATAGGATCTATTGCACTAAATAGCAAAACAATTGTGATGATGTTTATTGGGTAGAAGGCCTAGGGTACAATTTGTTGAGTCTAGCATAGTTGATAACAAAGGTTATCTTGTAGAGTTCAAAGGAGGTGTATGCAGCATATTTGGGAAATTTGGTGATCTGATTGCTACCGGTGTGTAGACTAAAGGTAACTTATTCCATCTGAGTACTATAGTAAAGAGTTGTTTGATTGCAAAAGTTGATAATAGTTGGTTGTGGCATAGGAGATTTTGTCATGTTAACTTTGATAGTTTGATCAAAGTGAGTAAGATGAATATGGTTAGAGGTTTGCCACAACTAGTGAAACCAGACAATGTCATTTGCAAGGAATGTCAGTTGGGAAAGTTAACTAGCTTTGTTTTTATCAGTAAATATTTTTCATCTGAAGGTATTTTGGATTCATTTCATATTGATTTGTGTGGTCCTATGAGAACAAGAAGCTATTATGGAGATAAGTATGTTTTTTGTTGATGATTACTCTAGGATGGTGTGGGTTATTTTTCTAAAAGACAAATCAGATGCATTCTATTTATTTAAGGTGTTCAAAGCACAAGTTGAAAAGGAAACATGTAAGAGTCTGAAGTGCTTGAGATCTGACAGAGGTGGCGAGTTCACATATTTGGAATTCACCGAGTTTTGTGAAGAACATGGAATTAAGAGGCATATGTCAACACCTACAACTCCTCAGTAAAATGGGATTGCAGGAAGAAGGAACATATAAATCATTGATGCTGCAAGAACAATGATGATCCAAAGAGACGTGCCTTAGATGTTTTGGAGAGAATCTGTCAATGCTGCTGTTTATACATTGAACCGGGTACAGGTGAAGAAGGGCACCGATAAGACTTCATATGAGTTATGGCATGGTCACACACCTAGTGTGAAATACTTCAAAGTTTTTGGGAGTAGATGCTACATAAAGAGAGATGACTATGCTGGGAAATTTGATCCTAAGAGTGATGAAGGAGTATTCCTAGGATATTCTACCAAAAAAAAAGCATAAAGTGTCTAAACAAGAGAACCAACAAGTTGATAGAAAGTGCAAATGTGAAGATTGATGAATTCTTAGAGCAGAATGATGGTTCTAGCAAGAATAAATCAAGAGATGATCAGGCGATTGTATATGTTCAATTGGTAGAGCAAGAAGTTGAAAATCAGAACAATGAGGATGAGCCAGTTTAATCGGTAGAAGAGGCTCCTAGACCTGAACCAGTTATACCAATGTATGTAAAGTTGAATCATTCTGCTAATCAGATTATAGGTGATAAGAATGCTGGTGTTCAGACTAGGAGAAAGATCAGAGAAAGTACATGTCTGATCTCTCAATATGAACCTAAATCTGTTGGAGAGGCATTGAAGAATGAAGAATGGGTTAAGGCCATGGCAGAAGAATTGGATCAAATAAAAAATAACAATTCTTGGGTACTAGTGCCCAGACCTATTGATAAGAATGTGATAGGAACTAAGTGGGTTTTCAAAAATAAACTCAATGAAGCTAGTGAAGTAGTTAGAAATAAGGCAATACTTTTGGTTAAGGGGTATGCACAAGAAGAAGGCTTGGACTATGGAGAGACTTTTGCACCGGTGGCTAGACTTGAAGGAGTGAAGATTTTGCTAGCGTATGGTGCTTATAAAGGTTTTAAAGTTTTTCAAAAGGACGTCAAATCTGCATTCTTGAATGGAATTTTGGAAGAGGAATTTTACATAGAATGGCCTGATAGTTTTGCACTATCAGAAGATGAGGACATGGTGTGCAAGTTGCAGAAGGCACTTCATGGATTGAAGCAGGCACCGAGGGCATGGTATGAGAGACTCCACTCATATTTGATCAAGATTGGTTTCATCAGGACAAGTGAGGATAACAATGTTTACTTGAAGATTGAGAAGGATAATTGATTGTTGATTGCTGAAGTCTTTGTGGATGACATCATTTTTGGTGGAAACAATGAGATGAGCATTGCATTTGCAGATGAAATGAGGACAAAATTTGAGATGTCGATGTTTGGAGAGATCAAATTATTTGTTGGATTGCAAGTATCTCAGCTCAGTGATGGTATCGACATCAGCCAGACAAAGTATGTGAGGGAAGTATTGAAGACTTTTGGGTTAGAAGATTCTAAACCAGTTGGAACTCCAATGGTGACCGGTTGTAAGCTATCCAAGGAAGATGATTCTAAAGAGGTGAGTGCAACTTTATATAGATCCATGATCGGTAAGTTGCAGTATGTTGTTCATAGTAGGCCTAATATAGCACATGCAGTTGAGATAGTTGCAAGATTTCAAGCTAATCCAAAGGAATCCCATATGGTGTCCATGAAGAGAATCTTTAGATACTTAAAAGGGACTGAAGACTATGGTCTTTGTTATGATCACAAAGGAGGTTTTACTTTGAGTGTGTTCACTGATGCAAACTTGGCAGGTAATGTGGATGATGGGATGAGCACAAGTGGAGGAGCTTTCTTTCTTGGAGAGAAACTTGTGTCATGGACAAGCAAAAAGCATAAATGTATTTCTCAGTTTAATGCCGAGGCAAAATATGTTGTTGCTGCTATTAATTGCACTCAAGTTGCTTGGATGAAGCAGTTATTGGAAGGTATTAAGGAAAAGGTAATTGAACCGATAGTTATCTATTGTGATAATACTAGTGCTACAAACATATCCAAGAACCCTGCGATGCACTCTAAGACCAAGCATATTGCAGTTAAGTACCATTTTCTTAGAGAGCAGGTTCAAGAGAAAGAGGTGCAGTTGGAGTATGTGCCAACTAAGGAGCAGGTTGCAACCATTTTTACTAAGCCACTACCAAAAGATATGTTTGAGTATCTAAGAGGCAAGTTGGGGGTCATTCCCCTACTTGAGCAGAATTAAAGTGATGTTGCATCAGTCCAATGTTTTGTATTGAAAATCTTTGTTGGATTGATGTAATAAGGTGCTACTCCTTAGGGGGAGTAGTTGGTGGTAAAAGTGATCTATGGTATGGCGTCTTTGGCATTGTTGTCAAAGGGCTAGAGATGTACTGAGAAGTGGCGAGTAAACAAATGAGACAGATGAGAAAGAGAGAAAGGGGGACACAGAGTTATTGCAGTCGATTCAGAGATGGAGATTCAATGTAAGAACACAAGAAAAATAGGTTATTTGATTGAGAAGATGTTTTGATTGTTGTGTTGCCATCAATGCCAAAGGGGGAGATTGTTGGCATAACTGATCAAGGTGATGGTAAGTGATGTGATGGTACAAATTTGGTGTTGAGATGATCAGTTATTGTGTTGTCATTGATGTCAAGTATTGACCTAGTGTTCTTAGTGTGTTGCCAAGTATGTGAGAATGATGAACAGTGTGTTGCAAGTGGTTGTAGTGGTCGCGATCCTTAAGGGAGACTTGGGAATGTCTTTAGATGATAACTGTATGATCGCAATTGTTGAATGTATGATTTGTGTAAGTTATGTTTGATTGAAGTATGACAAGGCAATTGCTAGAACAGTCTGTGACTGGCAATGAGTGATTTGATTGGTTCATCAAATCTATGATGAGTTAGGTGGCGCGATCATATAATTGTGTTGTTGATACTGTGTTGAGCTCATGTTTATAACTGCGACTGATTTGGTTGACCGGTAAGCATGTTTTGTGGTTATAGAAGTTGTTTCAGTGAAAGATGACTGTGTTCCTGAGCTACCGATGGTAGATCTTCTATTGGTGACCAGTAATCAAGTTGTGATGAATCATTTGTGTTCCAGCTATCATGCTGACGTGTCTCAATTTATTTGTAGTGATGTGTTGGCGTTACATTGATTGAGGTAGACATTTTTATCAAGATGAAGGTTGAGTTGGTCAAAACGTGTTTGACTGTTCTTGATAAAATAAATTGTAAGGGTCTATCCTTTGGTTGACCTGTTTGGTAAAGATGGTTGTTATATTGGAATGTGTGTTTTGGCACGATCTCTTTGGGCGTTAAGATTGAAAAAGTGATTTCAAATGTGTTGGATGAGTTTTTAGGGCGGTGGCAGGATTAGGGCTTGAGTAGTGATATTTATATTATGAAATCGAAGATTTGTGTGTGTAGATCGTGATTGTGACGGTACAGTCAAGCTAGGGTACTCTAGAGTTGTTTGAGGAGAGAATGAATGTGTTACAAAGGATCTAATCAAGCAAAGGAGTTGCTATTTCCAGATCACAAGACCCTAATAGGTTTCTTATTTGTAAATCCCTTAATTGGGTAGATCCTAACAAATATTATTTGTAAATCTTTTAATAGAGTGGCTCATTAACTTGAGTTTGAAATCTCCTAACAGAGTTACTCCTAACAAGGTAAAGCTCCTAACAGGGCTAGAGGTAAATCCCATCGCTGGGTGGCACCTAACAGTGTTTTTCTAAACTCCTAACAGGGCGTACTTCAGAAGAGTACATAATTTGTGAGCATTATCTCACACGTGGTTTTCAGCCATTTGGGTTTCCACAGGAAAAATCTCTGTGTTACGTGTTGCATACATTGTGGTGGTTGTGTTTATTTGATTAAGTTTCATTTGCTTATCAATCGGTAAAATTTGCAGATATCTTAGATTACTGATTCACCCCCCCCCCCCCCCCCTTTTCAGTAATCTTGGACCCTTAGGACTAACGTAGAGGATATCCCACTAGCTATATATGGTTGGACTGAAAGGACTTCAATTGTATTGAGGGCAGTAGGTAAATTTGAGTGTTGTAGAGCATGGAGATGTAGCATTTGAATTGTATTCCATGCTAGACATAACAGTGACTTATTGTATTCATCTAGCTTTTAACAATATTTTGGTAGTAGTGCATTTGCCACTACCAAAATTTATTTCCTCCCTTTAAAGAGTTATCTAGGATAAAATATGTGTGTTCACTTCTCCACATTAGCTTTCTTTCTTTCCTATCATTTATTTTGAACATAAGTAGCACACTCCATAATTGCATTGACTCATAATTTCTACAAGCATAATTTGATGAGATTATGGATTTGACTGGGAGAGAATTCTATCTCAAATTGACTTGTCTGGGTCACAAATTCCTAAAGTTTAATGTTTTGTCTGATGAGTTCAGAATTTTCCCAAGGGGTTGTCGGATGGATCAACTGGGAGAGAATTCTGTCTCAAACTGACTGATTTGTCTAATGAGTTCGGAAATTACTCTGATGCAAGTGCATAAATAAATCAGGTCTATGAGAAATATGCTGAGAGAACCAAGCATATTTATCATTCCTCAACATGTGTAACAAGTCCAGACATGCAGTACAGAAAGAGAATAGTTACTTCATTACATTCTTTAAATGACAAATCGCATGATGGAATTTTTCATCTTTGACAAACAGATTCGCAAGCTTTCAATGTAATCTTTTCTCATTTACTTTTCAAGCCGCATTGTCTGCATTCATAAGGAATATTATTCACGACCTTTGAATATCAGTCATTTTCATTTTATAACATAATATAGAGATTGTAATTGCATTGCAAATCCTTAAATCAGTCAACTGAATCAGCATAAAAGATATACATTTCTTTCCCTCAACCTTCAATCCATTCCATGGGAGGTGTGATCTCTGCCTTGAATCCATCCACACTTGAGCTCAAGGGAAGCCACTTGACAAAAGTATCATCTAATCTATGCAATCAAATCCGAGCATTTTGTGGTGTATGATTAACTCAATCCCATGGTGGGAATTTCTTACTTTTCCACTTGTAATTTGATATATGTAAGCACAAGACAAAATATACATTTAAACAAACTCCAACATTTTTTGGAGTTGACTTTCATCTCAAATTATCTCTTTTAAAAAAGGCCATTCAGCAAACTGTTACACTCCATATTTTCTGATTTTTTTCACATTGCCATATACAATTAATCTAGAAAGCAAGGGAGAATATTCATTTCTATTCTCTAGAATCAGTAATTCAGTGCATAAAACATTAATAGTAAATGTAGGAAACACAAGCTGCAATTTTTGCATTTCAACTCCTTTTACTGATTATACTAGAAGAGGTCCAATTATGGAGGGGGAGAACTTATTCACATTTGTTCTTTTCCATGATAGAGATACACAACTATTTGTCAATACACACTTTTGCATTTCTACAATTCAGTTTGTTATCGGGATTTTCTGAATGCACACGTTGACCTCTATTTAGCTCCACTTACCATCACTTGCTAGGTTATAAGTCCAAAAAGACCATTCGTCTGGGGTAAGCATTGCACTGAGACCTTCAAATAGTGCAGGCACAATACAAGCAAAGACTACAACCTGGGAATAACATTGTAATGTACCTAGTGTATAGTATTATGCTGTATTAGATTATATTGGGGTTTATATGATCTATAAGTCATCCAACTAATTACTAAAGTATGGTCCCACATGTGTGTGGGTCAAATATAAGTGTTAGGTATTTGAATAGTATATGTTAAAGATAAGAGACTCATATGAGATATTTGAAACATATTGTATATGCCTGGATTTCATATGGAATATAGTGTGGAGTGGCTTCTTTCCAATAAGGAGCATTACTATGGTGTTGTCCAACCTCAAGGATTCTATCTATTTCTTAATACATTTGAGTATTGGAGCTCTAAAATGGCTTAGACCATTGTGTAGGCATTTCCTTGATTGATGAATTAGAACAATATTTTTTAGATAGATTGACACCGACAAAAATGATGTGTGAAGAGGACAATCATGAAGAAGTTGAAACTAAAGAAGATGATAAGGAAGAGGATAATAAAAGGAAAAAGTAGAAGAAATGAGAGATAGAAGTACATGCATTTTCTCTTTAAGAAAGAAAGATTCTATTTTTTAATTTCATGGATATATTCAATACGCAAGGATTATTGTTTTTGTAAACCCTAACAGCAGGTATAACTTGATTAGCACGGACTTACTCAAGTAACTATTTGTTAAAGTTTTAGCTTGGATAGGAATTTCTGCACAGGTTGAGTGTGAACATGTTGGAATGTTTAAATGCTTCAAGTTAGTCTTTTTGTATAGCACTTTAGAGATCAAAGTGAAAGTATTTTTTTAGCTAAATAAGTCTAAATAAAGTTTACCTAAATACTTAGAGTTATCTTCCATCTTGTCTTTATAACTAATAAGCATGTTTTTATAATTAAAGCTCTTTTTTGGAAGATCAGATTTTTAGCTAAATTTATATAGAGATACGTGCAAGATAGAAAGATTTAACATACTAAGTATGGTGAATTGTTGTGCAATTGTAACATTAGTTGTGGTGGTTGCCTAGTGAGTTTTTGAAGGGATGAAAAATAGATGTCAGTATCCTTCCACATTTTGAAGTGTATGTTATTGTGTGTTTTATGTGATGTTATTTAGCATCAGGATGTAATCACTGAGGATGCAAGAATGCTTCATGGTATTAGGGTTCAAAAACTAGAATGGCAGAATGATTGAAATTTGCATAGGAGGGTTTTGTGAAGAAATTATGTGGCCAAGCAGGGGGAGAAATTGCAGATTTTTATAGTGAAAATTGTGGCAAAAATTACTAGAAATTGGTGATTTTTTATTGTAAAATTGTGGATGTTTTTTTTGAAGAATAGTAGGTCTTTTTAGGCATAAACGGTGAGTGATATTTTTGTTTTATAATCACCCACTTTCTAAAAATTACGTTTCCATTTTTTGTCAAAAATAACTGTATTGTTTGATAAATCTAACGACTAGGGTGTTTATAAATCCACGACTAGGGGTTTAGAGTTTGCAGCTAGGGTTGGAAAATGGAAGCAAGGGCGGCAGTGAGGGCCAGGGTTTTTAAATTTTTACCCTTTTAATAATGAACCAACAAGGTTTTACCAAAAGAAGACGGTCTGTAATACATATTTTAAATTTTTTGAGCAGTATATTTATTTTGAGATCTAGGAGTTTGTGAAGGATTTTTTAAGTGGCATTAGCTAGCCTCATGGTAAAGGATATATTAGGTGGTGCATCAAATTTCTTTCCTTGGAAAGTTAGGGTGACTTTGTCATTGAAGGAAAATGATCCTTGGGACATTGTATCAGTTGAGGTTTCTCCACCCAGAGATTTGCAGTAATTGGCAGCTCACAAGAAGAAAGAGGTTAAATCAAACAGACGATTATGGATGCGATGAAGGATCACTTAATTCTTCATTTTTCAGAAAAGAAAATAACCAAGGAGACGTTTGATGCACTGGCCAGCATTTGTGCCTTGGAAAATATTCCTTTCTTTGAAAGGTTGTGGGGTGACTCTATCTAGGATGAAACTTGAATTGAGTCAAAAGCTAACAAGATTGTTGGTGAGAAGAATTTAGCCTTCTATGGATAGATGGAGGGACGAAAAGGAATAGGGAACAACAAGGGTAAGGGAAAGATTGAGGAAGGAAAGGACTTGAGTCAAATCAGCTTTAGTTGTCATAAGTTCACATATTATGCATCAATGATGAAGCAACAACATGAGGAACTGGTAGAATAAATTTGCTGCTAAATTTGAGAAAGATTTGTCATTGGGCTCTTGTCTTTCTACTAGCACATTTATGAGGAATGCTTGGCAAACTTGAAGGAACATAACTCTGGAGTTTAGATTGAGCTTGGTAATGATGCCAACATTGCCAAATATCTACTAGTTGAAGTTGATACAATCACCTTTTAGCTACAGTAAGGTAACTCTTTGGAGTTCAATGCATATTATTTGTTCCTAGTCTCAGGAAAAATTGACTTTCAGTTTTTGTGATGGAGGCCTATGTTGTAGAATCCAAGAATTGGCAAGTTCTTATTAGACTGAAAGGATTGAGCATTTTGGGTCCCTTTTGCTTTTAATGGATACAAATACAGTTTAACCTCTATTTACTTCATTGCATAATAACTTATAATCTATCGGCATTTCTCAAAAACAAATAAACAAGAATATAATCTGCCCTTTCATACATTTATAATTCTAAGACTAGATATTTAAGTTGACCCATCAATACCACCCAAGAATTAAGGCATGCTAAATCTAGCAAGTGATTTGTGTCACTAAAACCACAATACTTCAGTTGAACTCCTTTTCTATTATTAGGCTAGTACACTTTCTGATATGATGTAGTTGAGCCTAGCTCACGTTCAAGAAGCACTTCTGGGACTAGCTTTGTATCTTTGCCAACAAATTAACTTCTCATGCCCCGCGATAGAGACTTCAACAAAACAATTGCATCAGTATTAATGACTAAACCTCAGTGATGCATTGCATATTAAAGGACCGACTAGGGAAAAAGGAAGGGCCGTCCAGGACAAAAAAGAAGTTAATAAGTTAGGGCCGACCCAGTGCAGTGATTTAAGAGACTTATTAATTAATTATTCTCCCAAAAAGAAGCGATCATGAAAAGGCATAGTGAAGGGCAGTGATTTGAAAGGTTATATATTTCCAAAGGTAAAGGTTATGACCCTTCCAATTTGGAAGGTATAAAATAAGGAAGCATCATTTGGTGCAGGAATGAAGGGAAATCAAAATACAGAAAAATATATATATATTTAGAATAAAAGCAGATACATACACACATACATATACATATGTATTATTTTCTCTCAGAATTACAGCAGAATTTATTAATTTAGAAATATTATCCAAAGGAGTCATATAAATTGGACCAGCATATTTATAAATTACCTTCATCCCCAACCTATATCTATCCTATTTCTCCTAGCAAGTGATTTTAAAGAATGACAGAGGTATTTATTATCCCTTATTATAGCAGATTTTCCTTTAGCAATATATTTGAACTTGCAAATAGGAAGGATAGTCAGCCTTCCAAGTTCAGAAGACCCAAGTATGCCACCATGAGACGAATGTTATGCTCATGGGTTAGGTGGCGTTAAATGCCTCTAGGCTTGAGGTTCCATCAAATATGCCGCACCGAAATGGTTGGAGCCATACTTGCAGCCTGGGGGTTGTTGAGTGCCTTTGGGCTTGAACAAGGAGGGCAACCTCCAAGGTGGACTGAGGGATGGAAGGGATCTTACTCCTTCCATACTCGTGGGCCAGGGGAAGTTGAGTGCCCCTGGGTTTGAGAGTCTTGTCAAGTACGCCACCCTGAGATGGATGGAACTACCATGCTCATAGGTCAGGGAACATTGAGTGTCTCTGGGCTTGAGAATCTCATCAAGTACACCACCTCAAGATGGATGGATGGGATACCTGCACATGCTCTCGCAATACAAAGATAATTGTCCTTTACATTGTGGTTTGCAAGATATTTCTAATGAACTTGTAATAAGATTGACAGTTGGAATATACTTGCCTAAAATGATATTGATGTGGAATTAGATATTAATGATGGATTTATGGAATTAAATGCAATTATGGATTATTAATATTTATCACACTAATTTAAGTTTCTAGTGATTAATGATGTGTGCAGGTCCTAAACGAGAAATAATTCCAATAAGGGACTTTAGAGTCGGCAATTCTGTTACTAGTTTATGTTACTGAGGATGATACATTTCTCATCTTGAGTTGGATTTTTTGTTTCAGGGCTGAATTCAGGTAAATTTCAAAAGGGGACAGACATTACACAACTTTAGAAATGAAATGTTCTAATCATCATCTTACTTTAGGAGTAACAAGCACAAATGCGATTCTTGGCAGCAACAACGAAATCAATATGCTATATTCAACTTATCCAAATAAATGAATGTTCATTCTTACACATATACATTATTCTAAGTGCTGCCTGGACATACAAATCCTTTTTACACTATTAAGAGATTATCAAAATCCTAATTGTTTAGCTCAAATTTAAAAGAAAGGAAAGCACTACTCATAAAATTTTTATTGTTACTTTACTGAATTCTAATTTTTCCAGGCATACTACCAGTACCAAATACTTGGTCAACATGAAAATATATTTACATCAAGCATCCTTTTCATTTATTCACATCCAGTGAAGTTGTGGATATCAGTACAGGACAGTAAGATCAAACTTATAGAGTAGATCACATCTGTTGCCAAATGCACAATGTCTACATCACATTAATGACAAATTCTACAGAACAATTTTAGATCATTCTAACAGTGTAACATAAATCTGTAGTCATGGAGATTAGATCAGGTAACTACTTTCCTTTTATATTTGCAACATTTAAGTAAAAGATTGTTTAGTGACTAGACGAATTAAAATTTACCTTCCATTTCTGCTATTGCATAGCACCTAGCAGAAATCAGAATCAGAAAAGTGGGAGAGAGAGAGAGAGAGCATTGTTGGAGCACTTTCCCACCAAGAATAGAGTTGTATGGCTCCCCTGTAGGCCACCTTGAAATGTGGAACCCTTCCCCTAGCAAATGGGGTCAAAAGAGCATTCCCCAAAGGAAAAGGCTGAAACATGTGCAGATGATTGCTATGATTTGCACACGAGTACAATATGCCATATCCCACTGACCAAGAAGTAAAAAATAATAACATGCATGTGCAGATCTTGACACTTCTTGCAGTATAATAAAGATCAATAATAATTGCAGGTATTTCAAATGGTGATGATGTTGCTCTGCTATGCACAATAAATCAAGAACTTATTTCATTTTTATGTAAATTCAAGGTTTTGACTTTGAGTCAAAAGTGGTACAGCATAGAAAAAGATTTAGAACAAATGCCGGATAATCAATATGACTCTATAATTAAAACAATTATACTTTAAGGTGAAATGCTAACTCCCTAGTTAGGATCAGGAGACCCACTAGTTGATTCTTGATTCAATTCCCCTTTTGTCCTTACACAAGTTGGGAGTGCATAGTATGAAACCCTTGTGGAAAGACTGGAAATGGTATTCAGACACTCCTGACTCTCACCTCACTTGCACATGGTGGACCAGCTCAATTCCCAATAGCAATTGCAGCCTTTGCAAGTTATGTAAAAATAGAATTCAACGAATATGGGATGCTATTCTTGAGCCAAAGTTCACCCATTTTCCTTGGTGCCTTCTTTACCAATGTCTCCCCATGGGGAGCCAACTGACTCATGGGCATTCCTCCTCTCAATCCTACCTTTTGTGGTCATATTGAATCTTTGAAACACCTCATCTAGTTCTGTCCATGGGCTCAAGATTGGAACTCTTTATGTGACCAATGGTTCTATTTGGAGAATAGCCTTCCCTTCTTTACAAGTTCACTTAGATATGGCACACTTTCAGGGTGGAGATTCTTTTTAGCATTTGAAAGACAAAGAGGCTTTATTCGATAGAACCTCTTAAGACAAATGATTCTTGGTCTCTTCTAAAGCTATGATTTGTTCTAATGCACTTATGCATATTCAAGTGCAATCTAGCAAAGTTGCACTTAAGGTTACTCATCTATAGGAGCTTTTGGACCATTGGGGGAATGCCCCTTGCACTGTTGCCTGGGTTCCTCCAGACTCCACTTCTCCTCGGGCATTGGCATGGGCATAGTTTCTCTTCCAAATGAGACGGTCTTGGCAATTGCAGATGCCATTCTCGTGGTCCAACTCCTCAGAATCCTAGGGATTCTTCTTCTCATGGAGGATGGTCTATGCCTTTGCATCTGCCATCTCTGCGGCAGGACATTGGCTAGCCAGACACCAGTGAATTTCCTCATGTGCCACTTGCTATCTCTCTGGTCCGCACACAGCCACCTCTGGAGGAAATGTTGAAGATAATGCTCTCACTGGTTGGGAGCCTATTGATGGCTCCACCTTTGGAGATGTTTGGGGGAAACCAGGTGATAGAGATCCTCCTCCTTTGGGAGTTGCTTTAGCAGCTTAAGTTTCTGCCAGGCTTGGCCTGTTATTTTGTTATATGTTCTCAGGGCTAGGCCCTTATGTTTGGACTCATGAGTGTGCCTATTTACCTCCCTTCCTTTTTTGTACTATTTTCTTTATATTGATGCAAAGTCAAATAGGATATATTCATTAAAAAAACAATACTACTCTCAAATCACACTCCCTTGTCCAAGGCTTTTCATAAATGCGAGCAGGATTTGACAAGTTTCAAGAAAGTATCACATTCCTTAACATTGATGGTGCTGACCTGGACTCGTCAGGCATGCATTTAAAAAATAAAATTATTGGTGCCAACCTTGCCTTATTGAGCACAAATATAAATCATATTGTACCATTGAAAGGATCTCCAAGAGAGTATCCAAAGACATCAAATGATATCAATAATATTCCTAAACTTTCCGATGTAGTAAACCTTGGATTTCAACTTTGACCATGTGTACTCTGTAGGATAATTCAAAAAAAATGGTTAAGGCCCTCATAAGTCCCACCATTCCTTCAGTTGGCCAGATGACTGGATGTGATGGCAGCTGAAATGTTAAATCAAGCTATCTCTGCATTCAGTCATTTGACCAGTTTGGATTAATTGG
Organism: Chamaecyparis obtusa; assembly: GCA_027943335.1. NCBI lineage: Eukaryota > Viridiplantae > Streptophyta > Pinopsida > Cupressales > Cupressaceae > Chamaecyparis > Chamaecyparis obtusa. Next base: position 453,503 of record BSBK01005583.1, on the reverse strand, counting down.
TAGAGGCCCCCTCAAGTGCCCCATTTTGTGCGGTTGATCAAATGACTATCATGAAGATATTCAATGCATTTAGAAATTAATTGAATCATTTAATTTAACTTACAGCAGCAACAGGCACTTAAAGATTAAAAAAGTTCCTAATGGATAAAACACATTTCAAGGGTTAAATAACTTAGAAGAATGAAGTCACAGGTAGTGGGTTTATACGTGACATCCTTTCCAAGGATGCACCCTAGACATTTCAATGATAATTGTCACCCACAAAACGGTCCATTATACAGCACTTTCAAAAGTAAAACGTTTCCTTTTATCAGGCATGCAGTTGTATGATTACTTGATAACAAGATACAAATTTTCAAGTATCAATCCCAACTCATGATATATTTCTTTTAGTACAGTGAAATGCCAATGCTCCAAGGTCCTTATTCTAGCTGAACATCAAAACAAAATAAGCACACACACACACACATATCATAGACAGTGGACTTCAGCTGTGCAAATCTCTAAATTGTTCACACGAGCCCTTGAAAAAGGACAATTGCAAGGGAATAAATCAAGAACAATGGGAAGAATGTTCAATAAACAATTGAAGCAAGGCAAGAGTAGTAGATAGGAAATGTGTAAAATTAGAGCTACAGACCCATACACAGAGTTCAGAAGAAATAGAAATCAGAATCAGATTGGGAATTTGAAATTGATCTGTGAGCACATAGACATCTTACAAATACAGAACAATGAATAAAAAGTTTCCTGAGTCCAGAATATAAGCAGCCGTTTATGTCTTGATTTGCAAAGGAGCTTTAGAATCTGTATCAATAGGTGGAGACTTTTCACTCTTTTTAAATTTTTTTTCAGGCAAGCAATAAAGCGCAGGCAAATGAGACTATAGTAATCCGGTGCATAATAGAAATAAAATACAAAACATGGATCTAAACTTCAAAACATTTAACATCGCAAAGATGCTGATGCAAGACTTGAAACATACAACAGTATGAAGACCTCAGCTATTGGTCTTCCAGATGGCATAGTAAGGCAAGAATAGCACCAATTTATTAATCCAAACTCAAAAAATTATAACATGGCAAAGATGCTTATATAAGATCTGAAATGTAGAACAGTATGAAGGCCTTGAGGGTTGGTCTTATTGAACAGCATAGTAAGTCAAGATTAGCACTCACAAAACAAAGGGAATGAACAGTCATCTTGTGCCCTTTTTCATTTAAAGAAACTGGTGGCTCCATAATCTACCTTATCATGGCAAAACAAATCCCAAGCCAGAATACATAGAACATGCCATAGAAGAGATATGTTTTGCCAAAGGAATCCATATCCATTCACAGTTCTTCTTAAACAAAGCATGATTCTAGCTATAAAAGAGATGTCTATGATATTTATATTTATTTATAATTTTATTTTAAACATGGATTAATCATAAAAAAAATCAAGCGCCAATTATATAAAAATAAAAATTCGGGAACTCCAATGGGACAGTTTTAAATGCTCAGGCAAATACCAGAACATCACTTACAAACTTATTCCACAGGTCAAAACACACTACTATAAACAGAACCATAAATCAGAGGTAAAATGCAAAGCTGCATCTAGTGATAATAAATCAACATTTCACAGAAAAGAATGCAAGATACGTTTATCAGCATACATATATAAATACAAAACAAAACATTACTTGTATGTTTCCAGCATTTGGCAATTCAAAACGGGCATTGATCTCTTTGGGGTTTTCCCCATAAACTCATCAGAAGCCCCTATTATGCAACTGGTAAGTATGATGTAAATCTAAACTGGGTATTCATGAGCTCACAGAAGAATGGCATGGCAACCACTCAGGAATACCAAGTCTCTGCCTCTGCCTCCTTACTCAGCAGAGTAGCAAGCCAAACAATAGATTAGCCTGCCATACATAAACCTTAAAAGAAAATTAAGGGACTCTATATTGAGGTTGTCTAAGGTCTTTAAAGGCCACGCCATACATGAAGGTTTATGAGGTTTTGCACTAGTTTTGCTTGAGCACAGGGCAATGGGTTGACATATGGAAAATTATTGTCATGTGCTGTGCAACCACAAAACAAGTGTTACTCATTCAATCATTATCAACAAGGTAGTGAGAGATGGATGATTAAGAGTACTGACATGATATGTGACCCTAAGTAGGAAACAAAGCATCAAGTGAGTGTATTTGTGGGGTGAAGAGTGAACCTTGAGATCCATTGATATCATTAGCACTTGGAGTGCTGGCACTTTAAGTCTACACATTAGAAAACAGTAGCACAACATGATGATCAAGCACAGAGGAAGAGTGGTTTGTTGATTTTAATAGGAATTATAGGATAGATTTCAACAGTGCATAAAAAGGCAAAAACCAATTAATTGGTTGCCCTCCGTGAGGTTTGATAAGTCTTGGAGTCTGAGGCCAACCCTTGCTATTTAAGTCCAAGGATGCAAAAAGCATCTTATTTGTGTGCCCTTGATTTACTTGAATCCTTCTTATTACAATGTCTCGAATCAAGCTCTACCGTTTTTGTTAAGAAAATTCCAAAAAGTGTAAGGCTTATGTTTCATGATCTTCTATGTTTAATCATGCTACATAAGATGTACATGCTATCCACTTCCCAACCTTTGTGGAGGTTAAAGCAGAATACGAAGAAGACAAATTTGTGCTTGAGGGTGCTGGTGATGGTTTCTAGGGCCTAGATGAATAAAAAATTGTCAACTTATAATGTGAAACCGAGTCTAATTGGAGGACTGAATATGTGTGTCACATTGTTTGGTTGCTCCTTGTGGAAGAGGTGAGGGATGTCTGTACCAGCTTTGATCAATGGAGCTCAACAAAGAATCTGTAGTTGATGATGATCATTTTGTGGGAAATTGCTGAGATGGGCAGCTGGGTGACAGCGTACACCCCCTCCAACTCAGCTTGATTTTGTTGCAACTTGCAAGAGTGACACTATAGGAATCTAAGATGGACATCAACCATGCATACAAGATTGGAAATAAGAATATGAAGGGTGGTAATGGTTGTTGGAAATGGTGTCAATCTTACTAGCAATGGTTTGAGGAATCTCATGGATGCCCTTTTTGGTGTAATTTATGGTTGCTTTGACTGCTTGGAGCACCTCATCACAGTTTTCCATGCTTTCAAATTTGAAAACATTCTGGCTGTGTGTTCAACCACTTTGGGGTTTGTGGGAGTTTGTTTTGTTACTGCCCAGGCTTCTGCTTCTGTGTAGCTTGGCCTGTTTGATAATGTTGAATAGACGTTTCTGGTTTTCGTGTGGGAACAGGTGTGGATTCAGGGTTTGGGTAAGCTTGTATGGCAATTTTTTTTCATCTGGTAATACCTAGCTATGGTATGCAGTTTTTTTGGTATTTACTATGTGGTTTTGCCAGCTGCTGGCTGTTGGGGCTTCAAAAAAGTTTTTAGACAGGTAAAATCTCTTTGGGATTACAGCATATAATGCCTAATTAACAGAAAAAATAACAGGTCGTGGTCATTGCAGTATATCATGTGCGACTCTCCATTATCAAAAACATTGCTCTTGTAAATATATTAGGGATAACTTTTTATTATTATATGCTTTATGGCACTTAAGTGACTTCCTATTGTTGTTGTTGTTGCATTCAGGCAAGGCTTTGGTGTGACTGTCCATTCTGGCCCGATGATGGGATGTGCCGTCTAAGAGATTGTAGTGTGTGTGAATGTCCAGACAATGAGTTCCCAAAAATTTTTAAAACAGCAGCTGGACATCTTCCTACCGATGACTTAACATGCCAAGAAGGAAAACCCCAGGCTATTGTTGACCGAACTCTAGATAACAAGGCTTTTAGGGGTTGGATGGAAACAGACAACCCTTGGACATATGATGATGAGAGAGACAATTGTAAATACTTTTAAATCTGTTATGAGGACTTGGTGAATGCAAATATTTCTAATTTATTAGTGTTATTGCAGTTATTTGACAGCTATGTAATTGTATTAGCTTACTAACTGTTGAATACTACTTAACAAGTGATGTTAGGACTTTTCTTTAACATGTAGATGCTTTAGGATAATAAAATTGTGTGATTTTATTCATGCAGCAGAGATGACATATGTGAATCTTTTGCTAAATCCTGAACGTTACACTGGATACACTGGTCCATCAGCTCAAAGAATATGGGATACTATATACAAAAATCATTGTCTCAAAGGTGAGCACGGTTCATATAAATTTTAAATTTGGGACATGTACAGAATTTTGTGCAATTAGACAAACTACTTCTTTTGAAAGACCTGGTCCATGTAATTTCTGATCTGACTTTTCAAAGTTTTCAGCCCATCCTTAGGTTTTCACCATTTCGTAGATATTCATCCAAAGTCGAGTATATTGAAATTCTTACTGGCAATTAACATTACCTATCCATATCTAGATACTGCATTCTTTGGGACTTTTTTCATGAAACTACTAGTTGTATTTTTGGCATAGGAATAAAAAAGTTCAATTTGTTTGAGGGGTTATTTTCAAAAATCTTGGTTAAACTTCAGTAGGAATAAAAAAGTTAAGATAGAATCAGACATGTCCTGCAGCTCCAAAAGTATGGAGCCGGCTGGTTTGACCCAGAACCAGCCCATTGTCTTGGTGATTTTTGGGAGTTCTCTTGTTCTTTTTCTCGGGGACTCTGAGAAAATGAGACTTGAACATCTTGAATGGTGTATGCTTTGAATATATTTATTAAAGTCTTTACAGAAACATTTTGTTATGATTGAGATCTCGTCAATGCTTTCATGTTGGCATTTATTATATTTCCTTGTCTTTTTTGGTGTGCTTTTTATTTGCTTGCAGATTTACCAGGAGACACTTCTCCAGAGAGGCGAGTATTATACAAAATTATTTCAGGATTACATTCTTCTATTTCTGTTCACATTGCTATGGATTATCTACTTGATGAAGACAAGAATTTGGTGAGTTATCTTCACAGATTCACTTTTTCAGTTCACCTAAACACATTCAGAAATAAGTTGTCTTATGTTTTGAAGTTAGCTCTAATCTGGTTTATTTTGGGGTAACTTGTAATTTTTCAGTTTTAATTCTTTTAGTATAGTTTTGAATTTAAATCTCATTCTACATGCTTGATTGTTGGTTTTCAGTGGGGACCAAATCCAACTCTTCTCTATGAACGGGTGTTGAAACATCCTGACCGTGTGAGAAATTTGTACTTCACATATCTTTTTGTCCTTCGAGCAGTGACAAAGGTAAGTAAATATAATGTGATTTAAGAAGATGATATTCATGTTTTAGTCTTTCAAAGGATTTATTGAGCTCAGCTCACTATATATAAATAAGCATATTTTTAATAAGTTCATTTTCATACATTATTTGTTTGTGCTAAAGAGAAGCCTTTAATGTCTTGGCCTGGGAAAATCCTGAATGAATAGTGTCTAATTTCTACATGGATGCACCTTCAACAGGCAGGGGATTATCTCTCTCAGGCAGAGTACAGTACTGATAATTCATCAGAAGACCAAAATACGTTTTCATTAGTAAATCAGCTTGTTAACAATAATAGGTTACGATCAGCTTGTCCAGTTCCATATGATGAGGCCAAAATATGGAAGGGTGAAAATGGAAGAGAGTTGAAAAGCCAAGTTCAGTCGCAGTTCAAAACTATCAGGTTTATATTAACTGGTGTTATTATTTCCAGATCTAGCATCCATACGGTTAGATGTGATCTAAAAATTAGTTCTCATTGGCACAGCCGCACAAGATTTCATGTTCACTCAAATTCTGTAATCTGTTTATGCAGTGCATTAATGGATTGTGTTGGATGTGAAAAATGTCGATTATGGGGAAAGCTCCAGATCCTTGGTCTTGGAACAGCTTTCAAGATCCTTTTCTCAGAGGATAGCACTGATACAGTTGAGAAATCTGTAACAAGGCCCTTCCTAACTGATTGATTTTTTTATTTTTTTACCTTCGGTTTTTATACTTAAAATAATCTGATTTTGTATCAAGTATTCAGTGATTTTTCTCGTGTATTTTGTGTTTGTAAAATACAGGTACAGCTACAGCTGCACAGAAATGAAGTAATTGCATTACTAAACCTTCTCTCTAGGTTATCAGAGTCAGTTCAAGCAGTGCATTCTTTAGGTCCAGAAGTCAACAATGAATTCAATAACAGACATATTACAGCCTTAAGTCTTCAGAGTGTATAGAAAGTTTTATGTTTTTTGCCTTAAGTTTTGAAGGCTTAACTAGCCTTTGATCACTCTGGCTTAATTACTGCCACCCTTGATGAATATCTGAGCTTGGGATGGCGATCAGCGATATGTAAATTAATTTTAATTTTATTTTCTCAGATGCAAGTATCTGAGAATACTGTGGCTCTGGAAATACACAATTCTTTTAGCACTGAAAGAAAGCTCTTTGATCTTTATCAATCATTGTTCAAAGATGATTGCACGTTTGCAATGTATACGAATTTAGAATCATACTCAATCCTTGTGAGGATTCATAAAACCATGACATGGTAACTATTTACTTTGATTGTCTTCCTTGGAAGACAAGAATGTACATTTTATTGCACGGGTTGCCATGGAACTGTGAATCAGTGTTTGTCTGAACTTTGTTTGAAGAACCCCAAGCCCAATTGTTTCCCGTCTTTTATGCTATCTTTAGCTTGTAGAATAATTTGCTGCTTGGGAGTAGTTTATTTTACTCTGACACTGAAAGTAAGAGGTGAATATGAAAAACTCTTACATGTTTTAAGGGTTTACGATAAATGGCCGAGAGATAACTGTTAATTTGATATCAGTTGCAGAGTAAATGGAGTTTAGAATGCTATTATTTCACCAGTTATTCAAATACACGGATGGTAAGGGATTCGTTACAACAAAAACGTATGTTCATGTTTGTTGTTCCTGTTTTCCAATGACTTTGGGCATGTGGCAATATTTAACAAAGCTTTTTACATCATTATGGAACATTGCCCTTTAAAAGATGCGGACCCCAATTCTGCATATCTTGGATTGTTTGGATTGTTTTTGCATGATTTGTGTAATGGAGTTCTTATCATGTTGCCCTTTATTATGATTTGTCTTAAGTGTCTTTATTGTGATTTCTTAGATGATCTTCATGCAATTTTCTCAAGCTGCTAAGATGAATTTATAAACCAATTTATTGCAGCACTTGAACATAATTGATTATTAGAAAGCAGGCTTTAGGGAAGAAATTGCAGACTTCATCTGGTGTTGCAAGTCGACAATTTCTTTGTTGAACCTTTTTTTCTTATAATAATTATTGTTTTTGGAAGCTTGAAGTCTCTTGTTTGATCTTATTCTAAGGTTGAGTGTTGTATATTTTTTTTGGCAGTGAGGTCCAAATCCAACTCTGCATGATGAATGGATCTCAAATTGGTATGAACTCCTAAGAAACGCATGCTTCAGATTTGATTGTTTTTCTTTTGGTAGAAGTAAGAACTGTATGTAATGGTATATTACATAGGCTATGATAGACAAGATCTTGAGGATTATACGAAGGTTGATTTGAAGAGGAGAGTTCTAGAGAGCAAGTGAGAGGTTAGTTTTGGTTTGCACGCTTTTGCTGCAATTGCTTGCAATAGGGTAGAAGGATTTTGTAATCTTGCTTGTATTTATTGTGGTAGCTTTGAGTGTTTCTTTCCCTTGGGGCAACTCTTTTTAATGGTGCTCATCTTTCACTTCGATTGTTAATGTCGAAGCGTTAGGAATTAGAGTGAGTAGTGATGCCACTAAGGAACTTAAAAGTTTGTAACCAAGATGTCCATTGGAAATGTCTTTTGTTAAACCACTCCTTTGAGTAGTTTTTTCTCATTGGCATTTTGTAGGTTGTTTGCCATCTAGAAGCATGCTTTGTTGTTGGATGTTTCACATGGGGTTAACCTAGATGTTATCCAAGATTTACCAAATGGCTTCTTTCACTTTTTGCTTTGGGGAAGCTAAATGTGTAGAGATGGTCCTCTCTAACTATTTGATTGTCATGTTTGACCAATAAGCTCTTAAGGTGCTTGTTTTGCTTGATTTTCTTTGGTTACCCTTGTTGTGTTGGCCCACACTTCATCTCATACCTTCCTTTTTGGGCAAAAACTTTTATTCGGCTACTACAAAGTTTGCCTAGTGTTTGACCTTTCTGAATATTTTAAAGAAACCATCCATACACATATAAGTGAAACTCCATTAGTAGTACTTATGATAAAATAGGAGCATGACCAGATACTTCTTGACAATGGTGCTGAAGGAGCGATCTGTCATCTTATCTTCTCAAAACAACAACATTTTGATCTTGTTTTAAAAAACACAGTTACTCAGGGTATATAATTTTTGGGAATTGTTTAAGGCCCTCATATTCCATAAGAGGAACCTCATTTTTTTGCTTTAGTTGTTTAGTCTAGGGTCCTCTTCCTTCCATTGGAAATCTTTCTTATAATTTCCTTGTGCCTGGCGAGTCTTTGTGAAAAACATCCACGACTCCACTCTTAAGTTCATAACCCACATAAATCCTCTTATTTCTAGTCAGCGAACCTTCATCATCCATTTGAGGATAGCCACTTGTAGAAGCACTTGGGGAGGAAAATGTTTTAGTAGGAGGTGGGGAGAGGGCTTTGGAATTTGTAAGTGGGGGTTTAGGTGATCCACTTATCCCCTCCAACTTTGCAATTTTTAAGAGCGGTAAGCACATGGACCTCCTCTGACACCTTACTGGTGCTTGGAGTAGCAGGATGGGGGATTTCCCCTTCCTCCAACAAGGCTTCCCTTTTAGGGGTTTTAACTATTTTCTCCCCCTACATTGTCTTATTGGGAGTTTCCATCAACTTTGGAAGCCCATCAGTGAATCGACAATCATCTCTTTTTGTCTTCAAGCCTTCTTTGCTAGAATTTACAATTGTAACTACACCCTCTAAAGTGAAAATATCCTTCTATTTCAAAGGTTTTTGTGGGGGTCTCTATACTCATCTATAAAATGTCTTAGTTTGGAACATTTCTGGCAATAGACCATTGTATTTTCATTAACCAACGCCTAGGTCCATTTTCCTAACTTGGATTGTAGAGTGATAAAATCTAGGAGAGTCTTATTAACAACATTCACACAAAAGTTAGAAAAGACCAACCTAGATTTTGCCTTGGTTACAACATTTGTAGAGACATAATGGAAAAAAGTGCTTCCAATCCATCCAAAAATCTACTCGTCCTAGAACTCAAGTGGAAGTCTAGGCATGCAAACCCACACTGACATTGCCTTGTTTGAGTCTATTGCAAGATCAAAACTTGGTTTTCACCTACAAAGTGAGAGACGATGCTTACCATAAGCCCATGAATACAAAATTATTTCAACCAAATCATCCACCATAGTAAATTTGAACAAGAAGAGAGCACCAAGAATGATACTAATTGTGACACTCCCTTTCAACTTCCATTCCACTGATGCCCATCTTTTAACCATATCTATGGTTGGTTTGAAGGAAAATAATTCCCAATTTAGGTATTGTTTATTGAAGAAACAATAGATCCACCACCGAGTTAGGCAACATGATTGCAATGATTTCCTCTATTTGTGAGCACTCTAGAAATGAATCTTGTTTTGCCTATTTTTGGTTCTCATTGACAAGTACCTTTTTCCACCCATTGGGTTGAGGACTATCCTTGTTTGAAAGAAAATGTTCTAACCTTTTGGAATCCACAACAATGTTGCTATTTCATCCCAAATTATATACAATGGCTACTATAAACTAATCGTTAACCTTCTCCATAGGGCCCTCATTCGGTGACACTTTTGTAGTATCAAGCAGGAGAACATGGCACCCACCTCCATTAGATACCATGGGAGGTTGTAGGGTTTGAAATTTGAATCAGAGTGGGAGTTGCAAAGTGGGATGGATTGTTTTATTGATTGGATGACATGTTAAGGCTACAAGATTGGGTAGTTTGATAAGACTCCCCAATTTTGTTTGCATTTTATTCCTAGTAATTGTTGGGCTTGAACAAGTGTAACATTAATTTTAAAACAAATATCAATTATTTTCTATTAAAACCTGTAGGATGACCTCTTAGTAATTGTAGTAGGTTGTTAAACATACATTTTTAGTTTCTCCATATCAATATCAAATAAATGATCTATGTTTTTGTGATAATTTTTTCTCTTAACCTCTCCAATTAGGTTTATATAATAAAAATTTGTAGGAGAGATCCAAAACTCTCTCCAACATCAAATATTGGTTGAACCTTAGAGTCTCCAACATCAAATGTGTGTAGATGAGCCTTCTCCTTGACATCAACTATGTGTAATTAGCCTCCCTCTTCTCCAATATCTAAATTATGTCTAGCTTGTGCACTTTTTATATGTTGACCCTCTACACATATATAAGAGAGAAGACTTTTCTAAGAATCATATATATTATTTTTAGAATCACATGTACGTTTAGATTCTAGCATTAAAGTATATTCATAAAATGGCTAGTCTTATTTGAGTGCATACATACCCAAGTAAGGACTAATATATAAACCATATATAAATTGTAAATTTTAGTACTAATTTATTTGGTCCCATATATAAATTATGAGAAATGAGAAATTATAACAGCCAATGGTAATTGTACCAAAACTAGTGGATATTGTTGGTTTCTTGTCTTGAGTGAAAAAATGAAGAAAACTCCATATAGATGAATTATCTAATATTGTCCTAGTTGTGAGAATCATGTCAAATGATATACAAAGAAGATAATTGGATCTATATAGGAGTCAATCAAACCACTACGAAGGGTGATTAGAGCCCTTGAAGACTCAAAATCAAACTCCCTACTTGGAGAAAACCTTTGGAGCATTGAGACCTGTAAGTTTTCTCAATGGAAAGGAAATGTGTGTATGACCTGTGCAGAATAATGAGTAAAACTATTTAGACTATAAAATGTAGAAACATAGGTTATTAGGACTGTCTACACAACTCCACTAGCTATTTTCCAAGGACATCCATGCAGGTCTAGGATGACATCGTGATGCACAAGCCTCTTATATAGACAAAGTTCTAGGAGTTGTATTAGAAGGTACTAAAAAATCAGTGTCCAATTTTGTATGCTAAATATAATGAAATGACAGAAACAAAAAGTATAGAATAATAAGAGATAATCAAAATGATAAAGGAAGGAGAAGGAATATTTACAAAAAGTCCAAGCTTGAAGCCTCTAGCAAACAACACCCCTCTTCAATGTACCTAGAAACACAACATTGAGGATGAAATGTTAGGGTGGTGATAAAGGATACTCCCCTTATTTAACAAAAAACACACAACACAACAAGGAAATAAACATAAAATTGCAAGAACAGATTATTGGTAAGAATAAAAACACTTGCTTTCTATTATCCTCAATGAAATGCCATTACAATATTAAAAAAAATAACATGCTACAGCCACATGGGCATTTTCATTACAATAATCTGCAAGACATAGCCACAATCTACCCTTCTAGAACTGAACCCTAAAATCCCACTTTATCCCTCTTTAAGTAGCACAATTAGCCACCTAGGAATATTATAGAAAGTGAAATTTTCCCATTTTGGTGCCCAACAGTTCAATTTCCTGCCTTAAGTGATTTTTCTCCCTCTTCTTTCTGTATTGAAACTAGAGTCTTGAAGGCACAACTGCCAAAAATCATAACTTGTGAACCATTGAGTTGATTGGCTATTATAACCTCATTTTAGAAATGAATCGAAGCTCTCTATTCCCTAGGCTTGAAAAGTGCTAGCGAATCAGATTTTGACCCCTTTTTTGGGCCTCTAAAGCCTCCAAATCTGAGTTCAAAGTTTTTGTACCACCCCACCCAAAAAAAAAAATTCAATGTTTTTAAAACTGGACTTGATCTTGCCATGAAACTTTACCGGCAAGATAATACATCCAAAATGAACCTCTGATGCAGGAGAATCCTAGGATTCTTGGCAATCCTGTATCAACCAAAAATATGTTTGTTTGAAAGGTAAAATGGTAGTTTTGATCTTAGTTAGTGAAGTATTTGCTCTGTCTTGGAGTATGGTTTCTCGGTCTTAGTGTTTACCGGGGTGCTTGGTAACTGAAGGCGTTGGTTACTCCTGGCGCTTGGCGATAACTGCGTTGCTCAGTGATGCTTGGTGTGGTTGGTTCACTGGTGCTTGGTTATTTCTATGCTACTTGGTATTTGGTTACCGACGAGATCTCGATGTTGCTTACTGGCACTCGGTGTTCTTGCTAACTGACTTGGTTGTGTGGATGAATCGGCTTGGCCAACTGGTGCATTTAATTTGGATCGCATTCCTCGAGTTGTGGATTGACCGTTGGACATGTGGGGACCTCGATCTGGCATGTTGCATTTTCCTAGGTGGATCTAGAGGCCGACATGGATAACTTAATGTTTGTAAGGCTATTTGAGAGCTGACCATGTATTGCATTTAATATTTGGAAGCCGACTGGGTTTTGAGATTTAATTATTTGTAAAGCCGACTTGTGGCTGAGAATTAGTATTTAAGATGTTTGGGTAGTTGTTTAGGGGTGGGGGCTCAGAGATCTGGAGTTAGATTTGGGAAGATATAAATATGGCAGAGTTAGTAGCTTGCGAGCTTAGGCACAAGAAGTTAGTGACCTGCGTGCACAAGTTTAGATATTTCTTGGAGTGCCTACCAGTGTCCTATTGTGTTACAGACCTGGACTAGCTGAGAGGTGTATTGGATCTTGCGTGATCTTGTTGAACTGTTTCTTGCTTTGTAATTGGCCGTAACCGGGAAGGCCTTATAGCCTAGCACATTGCATGTAATCAGTTGTTGATGAATAAAGATACCTGTTTTATCTCATATTTGGTGTTATTATTGTGTAATTCCGCTGTGTTGTGGTTTGGCTGTAAGTTTGGATAGTCCTTAATTGGATCCTCCATCCTTGACTGCATCAGGTGGTATCAAAGCGAGTTGATCTTGAATGTGTGGACAGATCGCCGAAGGAGAGGCAGTCTGCACTAGGACCTTGGATTGAAGATGCCTCCGAGGAGAGCTCGAGAGATCTCAGAGGAAGAAGCTGCTGGAGAATTCAGCCTTGATGATTTTAGAGCTTTGCAGAAACAAGTGCAAGATCTACAAGAGGAATTGAGAAAGAAGACTACATTGAAAGAAGATAGTGATGATGAATCTGAGGAAGATCATTTTGAAGAAGCTATAGAAGAAGCTAGGGATCCAGAAGAAAATAGAATCCTGAAGGCTATGTCTAAAATTGGGAAAAGACCTAAGATTGAAGTTTCTACATTTTCTGTAAGCCTTAGGCCAGAAGAGTTGATTGATTGGATCAATGAGATAGATGAATACTTTGAGTATGAAGAAATAGAAGATCTTGATAGAGTTATATTTGCAAAGACTAAATTGAAGGGTCATGCAAATATTTGGTGGAGAGAAGTTCAGTTGGAAAGAAGTAGGAGAGGAAAGGAAAAGATCACTAGATGGAACCGAATGGTTGACAAATTGAAGAAGCAATTCATTATGGTGGATTATGAGTTAGACATGTTTAAGAAGATGCAAACCTTGAAGTAGACCAACAAATCAGTGCAGGAGTATACTGAGGAGTGTTACAGAATCTTGATTAGGACTAGTCATTTTGAAGCTGATAAAGAGAAGGTTGCTAGGTATGTTTATGGTTTGAGACCTAGTATTCAAGAAGAGTTACTTACTGTTCGAATGACAACAATAGGAGATGTTTACCAGATGGTATTAAAGATTGAAGAGAAGCTGAACAAGAAGTTTGAAGGAAGACAAAATAATAGGAATAAAGGTGGTAAGACTGGTGAAACAGTTGTTGAAAGTGATCTGGTAGAGAATACTAAGAAGACTGATGTAGGATCTGGCAGTGGTCAAGTCACTAAGAATTTCAATACTGGACAGAGATGAAGGTGGAAAAATGAGTTCACCAGTACTTGTTATCAATGTGGTGAAGCGGGTCATAGAAGTTTTCAATGTCCTAAGAGAAGAGTTGCACTAATTGTTGAAGAAGACATTGTGAATGTTGTAGAAAAAGGTCAGTTTCTTATCACTAGGAGGTTAGCTTCATCAACAGTTATTGAGGTGAATGGAGATCTCTTCGATCCTATCCTTCTTGGAAGATCTATTAGATAGGGCTGCCCCCTTGCTCCTGCCCTCTATGTGATTGTTGTTGATGCTATGTCCTATATATTGAAGGCTTCAAAATTTGGACCCCTATTAAGGGTATTTCATTGCCGAACAAGGATGATTTGTTCATTAAGAAATTTTTTGATGATACTTCCCTCTTTGTAGAACTCTCTAAGAATTTTTTTGATAATGTTGTCTGCAAAATTCAATTTTTCTGTGAGGCCTCTGAGGAAAAAATCTCCCCTCATAAGTTAGTAATTCTTGGATGGGATGACACTTGTCCCCCTTGTCTTTGTAACAGAGGTTGGCAATGGTCTGGGCCAAATGCTATTGTCAGATACTTGGGTATTCCATTTGCCCTGGATCCATCTCTCAATGAAATGTGAAATTGGATCTTCAAGAAAATAGAGAGGAAACACATAAAATGGAAAACTCATATGTTATCCCTAGAAGGAAGATTGCAGGTGGTTCAAAAGATATTGTCCTCTCATGCAATATATTATGCTTCAATCTGGATCTTTGCTAATTACCAAACAAACAAATTGGAAAAAAATCTTAGAGATGTGTTGTGGTTAGATGGTATTGGCAATAGAAAAATACATTGTGTCAAATGGGAGCGGTGTTGCACTCTAAGAAATCAGGGGGGCCTTGGCATAAGAGATATTAAAAAATAGGGCATGGCACTGGCTTCCAAGTGGATCATTAAGGCAATCAGGTGATGAACCATGGAAAATTCTAATTAGAAACAATATAGACAGATCAATTATAACAAAAGGGAAAGCCTGAAATTTTTTCCCTTTCTATGATATCTTGTTGGGTGATTTTGAGGTGAGAGTCTTTGGATCTAGCATGAGCACATGTCAAATCATTCCTTTGTTCTAAGAATGCAGTGGGGATGAATCCTTCTTTTACAGTCTTGGATAGATCAATTTGGTGGGGTATTTACCTTAATGATAAACCCTTAGCCCTCACCCAATGTTTCTCTACTAAGGGTTGGCACAATAAAGGTATTTCTCTAACCAGGGATATTGTGGTTGATAATAGGATGTGCTCCTGGACAGAATTAAGTAACAAATATGATATTCCTAGTTCTCAGAAAAAGACTTATACTCTCATAGCCAAAGCTGTTGGCAATTGGTTTCCTGGACATTGTATGAATTTGTTAGGAATAGTCCCAAGAGATAACTGAGAGGGGGGGGGGGGGGGGTGAATCAGTTATCTACAAGATTCAATTCTTTATCTAATTAAGTATACTTAAACATAAAGCATAAACACAATGAAAGAACACATGAACACAACACCAATATTTTGGTTACAAGGAAACCCAAATAGGTAAAAACCCCGGTGGGAATTGACACCCACTAATATTCTGTACTAGTGTATTATGATCCTTGTTAGAAGATCCTTAACCCTATTAGGAGTTGCTTTACAATGCTTTAAGTACAGTAGACTTGGTCAAGGGTTGGACCTTGTTAGGAGTCATTTACAATTGTCCCTGTTAAGGGAGAGGACGCACTGTTCGAGAGCTCACTGCTCAAAGGGGCGAAGGCTACAACCTTCTGAATAATAGATACACACTATATCTGGATCTTGGTGAACTACGCTTTGACCTGCTGTCTGGATCAGTTCCAATGTATAGCACAAATACTTTGCTTGGTCACATAGACCTTCTTCTGATGGCTCAATACTTTGCACACTCTGCTCTGCTCTGCTTAATCAACCATGAACCACACTCAAGCAATCACAAATGACTACCTGTAAATGTCTATCCTTTAAATGACATAATCAAGTCGACCTGTTAGAACCACTTTGAAATCATATTAGAGAAACCATAACAATCTTAGATAAACATTATGTCGGCTCTACTATGCACGCAACACATTTTGGGACCTGTCCAATAAGATAATTGTAGACGCACGCTACACACTGTCGGCTCTACCAAAACAATTGGATCTTTCTCCTTAAGCTAAATTACTTCATGCGCTCTTAACCGAACATCAATAACTCTCCTCTAAGCTTAACTCCAAGGGCACATACCCAAAAGATAGGCATAACTCCATAACCAATACAATCTCTATTGGCTCTTTTGAATAAACACATGAAACTACTACTGGCGAATAGCGACCGCATAACTTCACTTCTACTGAATACCAGACTATGCATCCATGATGGAAGCATCACTAACATGTCTTCAACATATATCCAAGCGCGCAAGGCTTCATGATAATTGTACGGACAACCATACATAGAACACTGCATGTAACTCTGTCAGGAACACTGTTGACAGAAGCTGCTATATAACTGTCTGTACTAACAGTTAACCTCTGCACCCATGATATCATGCTAATATCATGTCCATGATACATATACTGAAAGCTTACTGCATAAGACTTCCACACATGCTACTTTCCATATGTTGTCATCAATGACAAACATACAGTTAGTACTGGTCAGCTGGCAAATCTCCAACAAAATTCTATTCAGAGCCTGGGTTATGTTAAATGGAAAGATGGCACATAGTTGGGTAACTTTTCTTGCAAAAAAAATTATAATCTCCTTAAAAAGGATGATAGCATTTTTGGTGAAATCAATCAAGCTTGGGGCTTGAATTGGTCTTGCAATAAGTGGCATTATGTCTTTAAGTTGTTATGGCATTCTCATGTTGAGCCCCAAAAAACTTGTTTTAAGTGGATTTTTATGTTGAAAAAGCTTGTTGTTGGTTCCTTTGTGTCTCAAGGTGTCAAAAGGTCTATCATTTTCTCTGTCTGCAACTATGTAGAGTCTTATGAGCATTTATTTTTTGATTGTCAATGGTCAGCTAATATATGGTCAATTTTCTTTGGCAAATATTTTAAATGGAACAATAGTCTTGGCATGAAGTCCTCATTGGCTATGTGGATGTTTTTGACAATAAACTCAGTTCTTTTTGGTCAACCTTTACTTCTAAATTTTTGTGGTTTACTTGGAGACAAAGGAATGAGGACATTTTCCAAGCAAGTAGGCGAGATCTTACTGAGTTTAACTCAAAAATCACATATTTTTCTATAATGACACATGTGACAGTCATCATTCAAGTTCCAAGAGAAAGATTCCAAATCCTTATGAAGGAAGGGGCCATGATCCTTTTTCCAAAAGACATCCAAAGGGTTACCTTACAAAATGAAGCTCCTACCTTGATAACCAGCAACAAAGACAGTGATAATGTTAACTTGGGAATTGAAGGACAAAACGTTGTATATATCTCAGGCAACAACAACCAAGAGGAACCACAATTTACTATAGACAAGGATGAGACTAACAACCCTTATATTCTTATTTTTGATCCCATGATGCTAGTTCACTTTGTTTTTCAGTCAGTAAAGCTTTTGAACATATATTATATATGTGTATAAAGGGATATCTGCCATAGAGACATAATCATGTAATTACTCCTAGTGTTGTCATTCAGTTGACATTTTGATGTTTATACATTTTATACTCAATTGATTCTATATTACCAATAGAAAACAAAATATTATTTTTATTTTTAATTTAATTTAATAAAATAGATTAACATATTTAATTTTTACTCTTTTTCAACTAATATTATTAATTTCTATATTTTCCCATATTAGTTAGGCATGTTATAATGTTATAATGGTGTGAGTATTTTAAAAAAGCTTAAGTTAATTTCTACCTCTTTCCATATTAATTAACAAATTAGAGCTTAGGGTTTTCCAAATCTAACTTTTCAATTTATAAATTGTCATTTTTATTTCTTATGAATAACTATTTTTAATCAACCCATTTAAATTAAAAGAATAATAATTTAAAATATAAAATTATAATATTATAGGCTCATTATATAATATATTACATGATAAGTATAATATTTTTAGAATCATAATAATTAATTATTTTGATTATGTATATCATACTTAATAATTTGTTAAAATAATATGAATTAAAAATTATAATATGATTGATTAAAATATTTATAATTATATTATAATAATTTTAGATTTTAAAATAATAATTAATAATTAATAATTTAACATTATATTTTACATAAAAACAATTTTATATAAGATATAACTCTAACTTTCTAATTTAAAATTATTATAATCTATCGTTATAATTAATTATATTATTATAATTTTAATTAATTATTTTTCTAGGTATAATTCTTTTAATTAAATAATTATTATTTAAAATTATTATAATTAAAAATAATTAATATTTTCTCTATTTTATATAATAATTTAATTATAATTAATATAATTTTGATAAAAGATAAAATAAAAATTAGATAATAATAATGTTTTAATTATAGTTAGCTTATTATAATTATATTTTAATTTATCATAATCTTAAAGGCAAATACTAGTCATTAATTTTAAAATAGATATACAAGACAATATTCTTATATGTTAGACCTCAAAAGTTTGAGTTTAACTTGAACTGTAAGGGGAAGCTCAACAACAATACACGTGGAAGTGGGGGAACTCTGCGTGATTGTGGCTGGCGAAGATTATACTCTCCAAGGAATCGTACAGCTTTTGTTTTTTTATGGAAACAAGTCTGTAGCGTACTAAGTGAATGAAACATGGGTAAGCATCCGTGTAGCTTATTAGTTTCCTAATAAGTGAGTGAAAAATGGCTAAAACTTTTCTGCAATTTTCTGCATGAAGGCATTGACATTCTGAAAATCTATTTTTATCCATGAAGAATCAAATCCAAACTGCCCATATTCTTCTCCAATTTCTTTTGCCGCAGCTCTAAATGCAAGCCCGAACAGATTACCAAAGTGAGCACCCAAAACAGGCCTCTGGCTTACACCCACAAGAAGAACATTCCTACTCCTAGGAAGTGGACAGGCACACACCAGAGGCTTGGTCTTTGTCCCCTTCTCCCTCAATGCATCAATCACAAAATGGCAAAACCTTATCAGGGCTTGAGGATAACACATCAAACTCACATCCCCTGAATCCTCAAGCTTAACCCACCTGAACCCTCTTGTGCTCTTGATAAAACCCCTCTTGGTCATGGCAAAGCTCCCTTGCCTAAAAATGGAGCTCTGAACAGCAACACCCATCTTTAATCCCTTCTCTAGTTCCCCCAAATTGCTCAAAGACAGACAAGAATATGCCAACCAGAACTGCTCTGAAATGGATTTCTTGCTGTCATCTCTCCATGACTCTATCAGAGCAGTCACCCCACATACAAAATCAGCAGCACAGACCTGAGATGTATAGCCATGGTGCCTCTGGAAGCTTCTGTAGTAGAGATCATTGAGCCCATACTGTGAAGAGAATTTCTCAAGCTCCACCTTGAGTCTCTTCTTGGAATCCCTTGTCATGTACCTGAACTTCTGCTGTGACTCTGTCAGGGGAATACCCATCTGTGCAAGCAGCAACTTCATTCTTTTCAGTCCATTCTCACTCCATGTCTTGAGCTTTGTTGCAACACAGGGTGAGCATTGCATTGAATCAAAAAGATTCCACTCTCTCAGAAGTAAAATCCTAGGTTCCTCTTGGTAAGTTATTCTGCAACAATCTGGAGCCCTGACCTTCGTACCATCCTTGAGAGTGGCAGAAGTCACCATTTCCAAATGCCCTGCACTGTTCACATGCTGTTCAAGTTCCATTACCCCTGATACATACCTCTCATTTGTGATTCTGTCATGGACAAACTGATCAGTCAGAGAAACACATGCCAACCAGAGCAACTCATCAGTGTTGGTGTGGGTCAAGTAAGCCATCTCAAACATCAACATCCCAGAAGGCCTGCCATAAAATGTGCCTGATCTGTAATACTTTCTCCTGCATTTCTTCAAAGTTTTCATTTCAGATTCTTTCTGGTCTTTATGTTCATCATCTTCTCCACTTCCCCCCAATCTCCTCTTTTTTCTGGATCTTTTCTCTTCTTCATCACTATCATCACTGTCACTCTCACTGTCATCTCCTTCATCACCATGATCATCATCATCACTGTCAAAATCTGTAGCATTTGCCAGAGCAGAGACATCAAAATCATAGGCCAAATCCCCGTGGTTCTCATCTTCCAGAGTATAGAGCACAATCACATTCTTATTAAGTTCATGAAGATTGTGCAAGTGAATTGGACGATGGCTATCTATGACAAACATCTTAATTTTGGGACCCAGGTTAAAAAATCGTTTTAAATCCTCGGAACTTCCACAATTTATGAGCAAAACAGCAAGTGGGTCATTCTGTGAAGTCAATTTTTTCCCTGCTAATTCAGACATGTCTTCAAGTGATGAAACTGGGAAGCATGAATATCTGAGGCCATCTTTTGCACAAATTGAGACTATAATCTTGAGTGCACAGAGTGAATCTGCATCTGTTGTTGATGGGTATATGTGCAGAGGGTAATGGGATGTGGCAGCTCGAGCAGCAGCCCTAAGCTTGTTATAAAATTCGCTTATACCGGTTTCTCTTACCATGGCTGCCTTTGTATCAGGATGTTACAATTTATATTCATGTTTCTCTTCATTTTATTTGCATGGTGCCTGCAAAAGATTATAAGGATATAATCTCCAACAGTTGTGTTTCACCAAACGGCATATCATTGAGTTAAAATGAAAATTCACTTTTGTTAAGAATTTCATTATTGATGTCAACTTTAACTATTTACAGATGTTTGATTTTTATGTTGTTCTCATCTCTTTCGATTCTATTTTTGTTTCAACTACAATTTTTTTGTGTGGGACACAATTAATTTAGTTTGGAAAACCACAATAATAAATGTAATATTTTCATATTTTATAACAACAATACTTAAATTATTTTTGGATGTATTTGTATAAGTTTTATTGACATCATTTTGAATCATATTTTTATAATTCATTGTGAGAGAGATGAATATATTTGCAAATTTTCTATTTCACATGTAAGACTTGATAAGTGTACTAATTTCAATAGTTATTATGAGCGAATAAAATTTAAGGTCTTGATTATTTTTAGTTATACTTGACTAATCCATTTTTTTAAAAAATCTAATATTTAACTCTACCAATTCACTGTTAGTTTTAATAGTAAATCTTAATGTGACAAAAAATTCAATTCAACACAAATTTATGAAATATTAATAAAATGAATATTTTATTAACACACGACAAGTACAACAAGTGCCACGTAGTGGCTAAGTACTTGCCTTTATTAGTTAAATTGTAGAAATAAAGGAGAAGTAATAGTATATTGATTTTTTAATTATTATATTTTTTAAAGTTATAGTAGAAGTAATAACTTTTTTAATTTAGCCGATAGTTTAGCCGATAGGCTATTTGTGGGAGCTTTGCTCCTTGAAAAATAAAATTCATGCCGGAAAATTGTCAGCCTCTCTCGCTTGTATCTTTTTTCCAATCTTTTTTGGACTTATCAAATCTTCAATTTTTTTTAATATCATCTATGATTCACATTTGCTCAATTTTAACCACAAAAATATTTATAGAAAGAATTGCAGCACTTAAAATCAGAAATAATGAGCAAGAAAAAATTAAAATTTATATGGCAGAAAAAATCCAGAGCAACAAAGTATTGAAGGCTGCTTTTCAATTTCATTTTGGACTCCTCCTTGATTGTTACCATAGCCATTCTCATGCAAGATTATAGAGGAAGAGGCATTAAAATTCTTTCCATTTTAAGTTTTTTTTGTGCATGCTCTTGAATCTAGAGAATTTATTTTTAAGCCGTTTTTTAACTGTTCATCATTTTTATTTCAGTACTGGTTGAAATTTGATGTCTTTGTTTAAAGATGGGTACTATTTGGATAAACGTTTCCAGCCAAGATGAAACTTGGCTAGAATGCCCCAAAAGAACCAACTAGATCATTAATCAAATAAGCAAATACAAAATAGGTGCAATGACTACAGTCATTGGAGTAGTTGAATGAAAGAGGCGGGGAAGATTAAATCTGCACAGTTGGAAATCCACATAGTTAACAATATTGATATAAATCTGAATAATAGTCTTTATAATTGTTCTTTTATTCTCTGTTTAGGTTTGTAATCTTATTTGACTATATAAATGTTAGTTTTTTCACCTATTTTTTAATTATGAAATTAGTATATAATTTTTTAATATAATTTTTTTTGGATTGTAATCATTCAAATGTCAATTGTTTCATCCATTTTTAATTAAAAATTAATATACATTTTTAAAATGCAAAAAAAAATTTGACATAAAATCCATGTAATTTGTCATTATTTTTGTTCCCTTCTATTTTTCTTGGTTCTAAGACTTTTCAAATCAGTTGTACTTTCTATAAAGTAATGCTTTTTCTAAAATGGATACATATTTTGTTTATTTTTTAAATTAAATTTGGGTTATCAAGCTATTTTCTGGTTTTTCTTGGCTCTAGGATTTTTCAAATCACTGAAATTTCAATGATTTTTCCTTGTCATGTACTTTCTATAAAGTAATGCTTTTTCTAAAATGGATACATATTTTGCTTATTTTTTACATATATTGGTCCAATGAATATCTCTTTATGTTTTAGCTTATAATGTTTTTTATGTAGATTCCTAATTATGTCTTTCAATATATAGTTTCAAAGTAGTCATAGTATTTTTATGGTTCTATACATGGTTACTTTTGATGTCATTTCAAAATATTACCTTTATTTGATTTTTCTTTATGTTGGCAACATTGTAATAAATACAAAAGAGTTTGATTTAGCTTAACTCTTTTTTCATATTTATATGGTAGATTGTTCTCAAAGTTTATATTATCATTTAGTTTCTATCAATATTATGAAATAAAACACTCACAAATTTGACATAGATCTAAACACATATATTGTTATATTATTTTCAGGATTCTTAATCTACATACGATTAATGATCTACTTTTGGCATTGTACAAAACTCCTATCGACTCATCGTTGCACGTACAAAAGCGAGCAAGAATAGAAATTTTAATTTTAATTAAATGTATTTTAATTTTAATTAAATGTATTTTAATTAATGATTAAATTACATAATTATAATGATTTATTTTAATATAGTTGTAACAATAAATTTTTATTTTTAATTATAATTATTTCAACAATTATAACTTATAAATTACAATTAATTTTGATACTAATTTTATTTTTATTTTTATTATTTCTTAATCTTAATTTTATTTTATTAATATATTTTTAATTTATATATGATCAATAAAGTTACATTATTATAATATGTGATATATTGTAATATTATATATTTTATATGGTTTTTCACAATTTTACAGGGAATTAATCCATTATATATATATATATATATATATATATATATATATATATATATATATATATATATATATATATATATATATATATATATATATATATATATATATATATATATATATATATGAAATTTAAAAATATAAACTTTTATTAAAAATTGGAGGCCGATTACTCTCCTTAATACTTCTTATAAGATCTTAGCTAAAGTTTTAGCTCTTAGGTTGGTTCACATTCTCCCTAAATTTGTTTGTGCTACTCAAACTGGTTTCATAAAGGGTAGATATATTTTGGAGAACCTTATCACTGGTTGGGAGGTTATGGAATGGGCTAAATGGTCTCATCAGAAATCTGCTATGCTCCTTCTTGACTTTGAGAAAGCTTATGATAAAGTTGAGTGAAAATTTATTATTATGATGCTGCAATCCTTTGGTTTCCCACCTTTTTTCTGCAATGCTATTCAGATTCTACTCAAAGATGCTTGTGCTCAAGTTGAAGTTAACGGATCCCTCTCTGAACCCTTCCCTCTTGGTCGCTCCATCAGGCAAGGTTACCCCCTGGCTCCTGCTCTTTTTGTTATTGCTGTTGAAGCTCTATTCTATATTCTTAGAGATAACATTTTGTCTCCTGAGGTTAGAGGTATTTACCTTCCTAATAATGATGAGCTTATAAACAGTCATTTTGCTGATGACACTGCCTTATTTTTTGAACTTGCTGATAACAATTTTAAAAATTTGCAAATCAAGTTGGATCTGTTCTGCACCATCTCTGGTGCTCGCATCTCCCAAGCTAAATCCATATGCCTAGGTTGGGATGAGCAACCCCCTGTTTGGTTTAATCAGCATAGTTTCCAATGGGGAGGTCGTAATAAAATTGTCAAGTATCTTGGTATTCTTTTTTCTGTTGAACCTTCTCTTAAGGATATGTGGTCTTGGATTAAGTCTAGGATTGAGAATAAGCTTAATAAATGGCATAACAGGTCTTTATCTCTTGCTGGTAGAATTCAAGTTTGTCAAAAAATGTTGTCTTCTTATAGTATTTATTATTCTTCTGCTTGGATGTTCAATAATTATCAAATTTTAGAAATTCAAAAGGCTATTAGACACTTTCTTTGGTCTGATGGTAAAGGCAATAAAAAGTTTCATGCTGTTAAATGGGATTGGTGTCATACTGATAAAATCTTGGGAGGGCTGGGGCTTAAAGATCTCAAGTTGCAAGGTATTGCCCTCTCCGCCAAATGGATCTTCCACTCCCTAGAGGGTGATAGCCCTTGGAAAGTTCTTGTTAGACATAACATTGAAAGAGGTTTCCCCAAAAAATCCAGAACTTGGAAAAATCTTCCCTTTTGTGACCTTATTGTTGGTAATTTCTCGGTTACTGTTCAAGGTTCTGCTGTATTCAAATCTATATGGCGAGCTTGGGACCATGTCCGAAACTTTATCACCAATAAGGAATTCTTTAACGACAAGCAAATCCATGGTGAAAGATCCATTTGGTGGAATTTAAACCTGAATGGCAAGCCCCTTGCCTTATCCCAAGGATGTTCTGCCAAATTTTGGGCTAAGATCGGTATCACTCAATTAGTTGATATTTTTGATCAGGATAAGCTTATTCCTTGGGAAGATCTCAAGGTTAAGTTTAATATTCCTGATTCTCATAAAAAGATGTACAATATGATTTTACAAGCTTCTAAAGACCTCCCATCTATTTGTCATGTGGATTCCCATAGACACTTAAATTGTAAGTGGCTGGATGGGACCATTTTGGATAAGCTTAAAGCTAAGAATATTTACAAGATCATTGATCACAATGAAGATATTATTGATCATATTAACAAGATGTGGTATTGCTCTTTTGATATTAAAATCTGGAATAAACTCCTTGACATATTTGGAAAAGTCTTGTGGAGCCTAAAATAAGATGTTTTAATTGGCTGGTCTTACTTGATAGACTCCCAATTAAAAGAGTTAACCATAATTTTGATTACTGCAATTTATGCAGGATGCCTGAAACTGGTAGACATATTCTTTTTGACTATCTTTTTGCTAAAGAAATCTGGAATCTTTTTGGAATTTGTTATCCTATTAATGTGAATATTATTGAAATTGTTATTGGTCATATTAACAGTATTAGTAAAGATGCTAATTTCTTTTGGAATATGCTATCTTCTAACATTCTTTGGCAGATCTGGAAATGCAGGAACGAGGAAAAGTACCAAGGTAAGCCGAGGATTCTTACTGAGTTTTTTTGAAAACTCACCTATTTAAAAAAAATTTTGCAGGTTCATACTGCCATGATGGTCAAAAAGGAGAACCTGAGAAGGTTTCTCAAGGACGGTCACGCCACGTTCTTCTACTATGAGCTCAAGCATGGTTATCAATGGAGGAGAACCCTTGATGATTTACGGTTTTTTGAACACACTTGCAAGAGACTTAACAAAGAAATCAGGAGGAACCTTAATACCAGGAATGAGGAGCTCTTTATGCTAAACCAAATCCAGGAGCACAAGAATATTGTTTGGATGGAAGGCCCACTCGGGTGGACTGCGTGGGTTGATGTTTACTCTGAGATTCTGCACTAGTCTTCTTGCTATCCTTGTTTTGTTCCTTTTTGTTGCTATGATACTTTGATCTCGGCTTGAGGCTCTGCCTCCTCTTTTGTTGCCCGGGACCTCGTTGTAACTTTTTTGATCTCTCTATAGTTAATAGAAAAAAAATTTAAAAATGTATAATTTTGTATTTATTTATAAAAATATATTTATAGTCTTTATATTTCTATTTACACTTTTAGTAAAGTATATGGAAAATTTTCAACTTAAATTTAAATATATACATGCATTTCTTATCTTTTTCTTTACCTATGGTTCCTTTAATTTTAATTTTCTTAGTTCTCTATTCTAATCATCCAAAATGTTTTTAAAAAAAAATCAAGCCAAATCAACAAACTTTAGTTTGATTTTTAGAAATTAGAAAAAAAATAGAAATGAATGTGGGACCATTTAAACTTTTAACTTTTTTATTTCTATTTTAACATTGTTAAATAAATTATTTATATTGCTATTAACTATTTTGCCATTATTATTTTTTATTAACAATATTTAGTTTCAGTGCAAAATATAGTTGTGTAAAATATAATAATAATTATTTAATAATTAAAGTTTGTTTTTAATTCTAATTTTTAATTATGTTAAAGTTTGGTTAATTTTTTGGTTTAATTTATAAATATTTAAAAATGTAAATTTAATAAATTGAAAAATTATTCAAAGTATATTATCATAAAGTATATTTGTATAATATTAATACAATATATAATTGTAAAATTCATAATTGTTGTTGAAAAAAATGCAAATACAAAGGAAGCCTTCTAAAAGGGGTCCTATACACCAAACCAATTCAACCAATTGTATTTGAAATAAATAAAATGTAATTTTTTGTTTGAAAGAGAAAGGAAGTTTCTTCAATATATTCTATAAAAAGTGAGAAAAGTAATAACAAAAATTTATCCATATTAAATAATTATTATTTTATAAAATATAAGATAAAAGTTCTTTATTTATATTTAATAAATTTGTTAGGAAATGATACTTTAATCATTTTTTAAAATAAAATATTTTTCTTATAAAATATAATTATGTAGAATATTAAACTTTCACATTTTACAGAATAGTTAGAAAATGACAAGAAAATTAAATGAAATAAGTGGAAGGACAATATCAAAAATTAATTTCTAAATATTATAAAGTTAAAGAATTTGCATCTATATTTTACAAATGAAAAAACTTATAATGAAATATTAAAAAAATTAATTTTAATTAAATGACAACAATTGTAATATTAGCTAGTACAATGACTACAATAGTAGTAAAAACAATTGAAATACCCTAGGATTTGTTGACAAAAGCCTATCCATGTACTTAAAGTACAAGTCAAAATAATAAATGTAATATTTTCCATACTTTATAACAATTTAAATTATTTTTTGGATGTAATTGTATAGGTTTTATTGACATCATTTTGAATCACATTTTTATAATTCATTGTGAGAGGGATGAACATATTTGCAAAAATTATATTTGATGTAATAGTCGGACCAAAAATTATATTAACCAAATCTAATGAAAAGTACATATTAAAGAATTGGAAGGAAACCAAAAAAAATGCAACTCCCAATATATCTTCAAAATAATATATTTTTAGAATAAAGTAGTACTCAATATAAATAAAAGCTAAATTTTATAATATTTTATGTATTGGTATTAATATTATAGTTAAAATAATATATAAGTTAAAGCAAATTTTCAATATATCTTCAAAATAATATATTTTTAGAGTAAAACAATACTCAATATAAGTAAAAGCTAAATTTTATAATATTTTATGTATTGGTATTAATAATATTGTTAAAATAAATGGTAGGAAATCAAATGAATAAGGTTATTTTTTATACTTGTAAAATAGAAGAGGGTGCCTTCTTAAATACAATTTTCTATTTCACATGTAAGACTTGATAAGTGTAATAATTTCAATGGTTATTATGAGCAATTAAAATTTAGGGTCTTGATTGTTTTTAGTTATACTTGACTAATCCATTTTTTTTTGAAAAACCTAATATTTCACTCTACCAATTCACTTTTAGTTTTAATAGTAAATCTTAATGTGACAAAAAATTCAATTCATCACAAGTTTATGAAATATTAATAAAATGAATATTTTATTTATCCACACGACAAGTACAATCAATGACAACAATTGTAATATTTGCTAGTACAATGACTACAATAGTAGTAAAAACAATTGAAAATACCCTAGGATTTGTTGACAATAGCCTATCCATGTACTTAACAGAGTACAAGTCAAAGCCACAACTATCGAGTCCTCTCTCAAACTCTAGATGAAGTCATCTTGCTAGGTCAAGGTTTTTAATTCTTTGCAAATATAAAGGTTTTCATCCTTAGATTTGACATTTTGACCGATGTATGCTCAAGTAAGTAGTTTTGTTGAGGTTTTGATAAAGGGAAATAGATTAAACTTTCTAGGAACACATCCAACCTTAAATAGCATGAAGTTCTATGGTAAAAAATGGGTGCTTCCTCAAAATAGTAGTCAAGATTGGTGACAACCAAGGGCTAGCTTTGCAATTATTGTAATAAATTAGGCACACATAGATTCCCCTTCTAGGATTGTAAAACATAAGAATTTGTACCCAAAATAATAAAAATGACTTATTAGGTAAGAAAATACTATTTGGAGTGGTCACTAAGTCAAAGTTGGTCATTAATGGTATTTTGGGTCATGCAATGTGTTCGGTGAATATTTTTCAACCAACAATTTTTCAACTAATTGCAAAATAGTTGTTTCAACCACAAGTGTGTGAGACATAATCTCTCATATTTGTAAGGGAAGGCTCCCCCTATTTATTGCTATTGAAAATAACTAACACTTAACTAAGATCTAAGATTATATACACCAAGCTAATCAATATGGTGTTACCTTTACCATATTCTCTTTTTTCAAAATGGGTGTTCTTCCTTTATCTTATCCTCTTCTTTCATAATAGATGATTCATTCTCACAATAAACTTTCAAGTACAATCTACCAGAGTTAGTAACCAAGAAGCTCACATAGCTTAATGACTTTCCATGACATTTTATAAAGCTTCAGGACCAAAGATGGAATATACATGTAACTTAAAGACTCCAACATAGAATACACCTTAAATACACAAATATAGAAGATACAAGTAGCACAAAGACTACAATTTGTCTCTAGCTTGAGCATATTGCACTAGCTTTTAAAATGTAATAAGAAGATCAAAGGCTACAAGATTAAATTTGAAAACATAAAATTAATT
Source organism: Chamaecyparis obtusa (assembly GCA_027943335.1). Classification (NCBI taxonomy): domain Eukaryota; kingdom Viridiplantae; phylum Streptophyta; class Pinopsida; order Cupressales; family Cupressaceae; genus Chamaecyparis; species Chamaecyparis obtusa. The sequence goes on along the minus strand of BSBK01005583.1, from coordinate 424,285 downwards.
TAAAAAATAATGATCAACTCGACTAAGATTGGGTTTAAATCTCTTTTAGATAACACCACAATACTCGCAATCAACTCTAGATAATTTCGTCATATAATAACTTGTTCCAACGCAAAGATTGAAAGCAACTTGCCTCTTTTATTGATTGCAATTTGATTTACATCTAAAATCAAATTTTTATAGTGTTCCCCAAATTGAGAGAGTTTTGTTGCATTGCCAAAAGATCCTTATTTACAATGAACTCCCTCATATATGTAGGTGAAGGGCTATGAGAAAAATGAGGGACAATTCTAACTAACTTTTGACTTATTTAACATTACAATCCTAAACTATTTTAACTTAAATGTGATTACATGTAATTACATGTTCCCTTTTTTACATGTAATGTGTCAAAACTGAATTACATAATGTATGCCAAAAAGTAAACTAAGTTTATGGAGGCACGACTTCATTAACATCATCCCCTATCAAGGAGGTCTTCATGTTGAACGGTTGTCAGTGCTTGGAGTTTCAAGTCCCAATACATGGATGAGAAAATTTGAAACACGACAACAACAATGGATTCAAATCATTTTCAAATTTGGAAGACAACTTGACCAAAACCACAGGACGATGGAATAAGACCTCATAAAACTACAAGAAAGGGTAAAAAATGAACAAAGGGTATAGCAAGTTGTGATTCGGTTCTTAAGACCCAAAATTGTAAGTGCAAAGGGTGTGCAAGAGGAGTCAATATGAAACCAGGTCCTCAAGGCCCAATTATAAGTGTAGAAAGTGTAAGTTAATATGTAGGCAAGTCTAAGAGACTTGATTGCAAGTGTGTATTGAGCAGGATATGTGGGTTAGGTCTTAAGACCCACCCTGCATATGCATGGTAAAAGGACATGTTAGCTTAGGTGTAATGTAAACTCATAATTAGGTCTTTGAGACCTGATTACATCTTGGTCAATGAAATGTGGAATATGTTGGTGTTGGACTAAGTATGCAAAGGTGAGTACTGAGAGGGGAGGGGTGAATCAGTACTGTAAAACACTTTCAAACTAATTAAAATTTCCTTCTTAATCATTTACCAAATCCATAGCTTTTGCATGCATCTCATAAAAAATATAAAAGATATAACACATAACACATAACACAAATATTTGGTATCACATAAATCCTTGTTAGAGGATAAAAAATGCGGTTGGGATGACACCCACAAGACTTCACTATTGCAAAATAACTTTTTATTGGTTAGAGCTACAATGTTTAGCTATTTTTGATAGCTTACCCTGTTAAGAGTATTACCCTGGTTAAGAGTCTTTAGACTATTAAGTCTACCTTGTGAAAAGATTTTGCAATTCTAATCTAAGAACTACACTTGGTTAAAGGATTTACACAATAAGATCTGCTAGGGTCTTCTCGGTTAAGATACTTTACAATTATGATTACTCTTTAATCAGTAACACTAACTTGTTTGTTAAACTTGCATCAAACATATTCTTATTAGAATCTTTATGCTCAATAACTAATTAACTCATACTATGTAGCTTTCACAATAACAATTCAGTACTTAGTAGATTCACTTCTAAATGACATTCACTATCTATTCTTCACTATTCTGTTACTCAGTGGCGTCACTGCTCATCACCTTCTTAGTAATATACTTCACACATGCAATCTCCTCTTGCATTCATAAAACCCACAACCACATTGATCTTTACACTCTGATCCATTTATATACAATTTTAGAAGCGGTGCAAGGTATTCTAGAATCATCTCTACAAGCGGTGCTAGCATTGGCTACTCCTCCAATTCATATTCCATACTTTATTAACGCAGGAGCATCCTGGGTGTAAGAGCAATCTTGCATCACCCAAATTTTTTTTTTTTTCTATTTTTATATTCAATAAGGGCTATTTTGTGCAGAGCTGCTATTTATGGAAAGTTACTATTTTTGGTAATTTTTGTATGTGCTCAGAATGATCTGATTTCTTTCTTGGAGGTTCATTTTGGTCATATAAGTCTACTAGTAAAATTTCATTGCCAGATCAAGTGTATATTGGAAGATATTGAAGATTTTCAGTATTGGCAGCAGGGTACAGAAACTTTGAACTCAGTTTTGAAGGCTTTAGAGGCCCCAGATGAGGTCAAAATTTTGGGTGATGGGCGCTTGCGTAGGTCAAGTCTGTAGAGCGCTTCGTGGCATTTTCAAAATGGGGTTATAATAGCCGATCGGGTCAACTGGTGATGACTTATGGTCTTCGAAAGTTGGGCCACCTGAAATGGCGAAAAATAATTTTCTTCAAAATTTTTGTTCGGGTTTCAAAGGTTATCTTGAGCCGACTATGATGTAATAAAATGTAAAATAAAATAATTCTAAGTTTGGTCAGCCTTATTGGCTAAAATTCTGGAACCTTCCCAGGCGGTGGAAAATTGCCTATATAAGGAAGGCTGTATTATTGTCTTAGGCAGTTCAGAATAGTTCTGGGTAGTAGACCTGGGTATTGATTCGAGGCTTTGTCCTATAGAATATTGTAAGGGAATGCCCATGTGGCTTTACATATTGTAATTCTGAAAGTTTGTAATTCCACATTTGTGGAGATAATAAGAAGCCAATTTTCTGTTCTTACATATTATTGTTGTTGTTTCTCTATTTCTGTTATGTGTTTGTGGTATTAAGGGGAGCACCCTTCATCAAGTGGTATCAGAGCCAGGTTTTCCTGAGTGTGTAAACAGATCACCGACTGTGAGGTAGTTTGCACCAGGATCGTGGTTAGGGTTTCAGCGCGCATCGCGAAAATGCCTCCACGAAGAGAACGTGGTGAAAGAGTTGGTGCTGTGACACCTGAGGTTAGAGAGCTGTAGAGACAAGTGCGAGCATTGCAAGAAGAGATTTGTAGAGGAATGAATCTTAATGTCAGAGATGAAAGCGAGGATGAAGCCGAAGAAGAATATCAAGAAGGAGAAACTGAAGTTGTGAACCAGGAGGAAGAAAGATTTTTCGGGTGATTTCCAAGATTGGGAAAAGACCTAAGATTGAGGTTCCTACATTTTCTGGAAATCTTAACCCAGAGGAATTGATCGACTAGATCAATGAATGTGAGGAATATTTTGAGTATGAAGATGTTGAGGATCCTGATAGGGTCAAATTTGCGAAGGCCAGACTGAAAGGTCATGCAAAGATTTGGTGGCAAGAGATTCAATTGGAACGAAATAGAAGAGGGAAAGATAAAATCACAAGATGGGATCGGATGGTGGATAAATTGAAGCGACAGTTCATTCTTGTTGATTATGAGCTTGACCTACTAAAGAAAATGCAAAGTTTGAAGCAAGCAGGAAGATCTGTTCAGGAGTATATAGAGGAGTTCTATCGACTTCTCATCAGAACAGACCATGCAGAAGCTGATAAGGAGAAAGTTTCCCGATACCTTAATGGGTTAAGGCCAAGCATTCAGGAGGAGCTGAATCTGGTTCGAATGAACAGTATTGAAGAGGCATACCAGTTTTCCCTAAAAGTAGAGGAAAAGCTGAACAAGAAGTTTGAGAGCAGACAAAATGGAAGAGGTCGCGGTGGACGATCTGGTGGACAGTCATATGGTGGCCGAAATGAAGATCCGAAAAAGAAGGATGAGGCCAGTAGCAGTCAGAATCAGTGAGGAAATAATTCCAATCACTTCTAGGATTAGAATAATAGAGATCAGAGAGGAAGAGGAAGAGGACAAGGATCTGGAGGAGGTAGCTTCCGTGGAACATATTTTCACTGTGGAGAAGAAGGTCATAGGGCATTTGAATGTCCTCAGCACCAAGGCAGAATAGACAGGAGAAATGAAGGCCAGGCCAGAGTTACACATGTAGATGAAGATGCCAGATCATCAAATTCTGAAGATGCTGAAAGAGGAGAAACGTTGATTAACAGAAGAGTCCTGTTGAGTGGTGAGAATGAACCTGAACAAAGGAGGAGCCTGTTTCGCACTAGATGCAAGTGTGAGGGTAAATTTTGTGATGTGATTATCGATAGTGGAAGCACTAACAATTTGGTGTCAAAAGAGATGGTGAAAAAGTTGAAGCTCAAGAGACAAAAACACCCACATCGATATCAGATTGCCTGGGTGTAGGATGACCACAAGGTCATGGTCAGTGAACAGTGCCTAGTAAAGTTCAAGATCAGCAGGTACCAAGATGAGGTACTATGTGATATCATCTCTATGGATGCATGTCATATGTTGTTGGGTAGACCGTGGCAGTTTGACAGATGTGCTATACACGATGGTCGTGCGAATACCTATTCCCTGACAAAGGATGGAGTGCGACATAAGCTAAAACCATTGAAGGAGACTGAAGAAAAGGTATGTGGTAATGCAAGGATAACTTTTGTTGATGGAAGAAATTTCCTAGATGGTATGAGGCATGAGCATGTATGTTTTGCTTTAATTCCAAAAGTTGGTAAAGAGGAAGTAGACGATGTTCCTGTAGAAGTTGCAAATTTGTTGAATGAGTTTCAGGATATTGTATCCGATAACATGCCTGATGGATTACCACCAGTCAGGAAGATTAGTCATTAGATGGACTTGATCTCAGGAGTGAGTTTGTCGAATAAGATAGCACACAGAATGACACCTGCAGAAAGTGAGGAGTTGAACAGACAAGTACATGAGTTGTTACATAAAGGATTGATCCGTGAGAGTCTGAGTCCCTGTGCTGTACTAGCGGTATTAGCACCAAAGAAGAATGGAGAATGGAGGATGTGTACAGATTCTAGGGCAATAAATAAGATCATAATCAAGTACAGGTTTTCATTGCCACGAATGGATGATATTATGGACTGTTTGAGTGGAGCTGTGTATTTTTCAAAGATAGATCTAAAAAGTGGATATCATCAGATTCGGATCAGAGAAGGAGATGAATGGAAGACTGCCTTCAAGACAAAGGAAGGACTATATGAGTGGTTAGTCATGCCTTTTGGGCTAACCAATGCACCGAGCACTTTCATGCGGCTCATGAACGAGGTTCTGAAAGAATTTCTGGGTAAGTTTGTCATTGTTTACCTAGATGATATTTTGATTTTTAGAAATACATTGGAGGAACATATGATGCATATTTGTATGGTGTTTGAGAAGTTGAGAGATGAGAAATTATTGATTAATTTGAAGAAGTGTAGTTTTGTGAAGAGAGAGTTAGTGTATTTGAGATTTGTAGTTTCAGCAGAAGGTCTAAAAATGGACCCAGAGAAGGTACAGGCTATCCTTGAATGGCCTACTCCAAGGAGTGCTACTGAGGTAAGATCTTTTCATGGTCTAGCCAGCTTTTACAGAAAATTTATCAGAAATTTTAGCAGTATTTGTGGACCCTTGACTAAAACAATGAGAGGGGATAGAAAATAATTTAAGTGGACTAATGGGGCAGAAAAGAGTTTTCAATTGTTGAAACAAAAAGTTACTAAACAACCTGTTTTAGCACTTCCAGATTTTAATAAGGTGTTTCAAGTAGATTGTGATGCTAGTGGTACTGCAATAGGAGCTGTTATGAGCCAAGAAGGTAAACCTGTTGCTTATTTCAGTGAGAAGTTAAATGATGCCAAGAGGAAATATTCTGTTTATGATCAAGAATTTTATGCTATAGTTCAGACATTAAAGAAGTGGAGACATTATCTGCTTCCTAAGGAGTTTGTTTTGTATACTGATCATCAAGCTTTGCAATATTTGAATAGTCAAGGAAAATTGAATCAAAGACATTTGAAATGGGTTGAGTTTTTGCAGAGTTATACATTTGTTTTGAAACACAGGAGTGGAAAGTCTAATAGGGTTGCAGATGCTCTTAGCAGAAGGCAACTATTACTGACAGAAATGCAGATTGAAGTGGTTGGGTTCAAGGAACTCAAGAATTTGTATCCAGAGGATCCTGATTTTGGTGAAGCTTGGAAAGCTTGTACAGAACCTGTTACTCTAGACAGGATGAAATGGTTGGATTTCATCATCCAGGACGATATGCTATTCAAAGGGAGTCAGTTGTGCATTCCACGAAGTTCTATGAGGGAGAATCTCATCAAGGAGAAGCATAGCGGAGGATTGGCTGGACATTTTGGTCGTGACAAAACCCTTTCTTTGGTTAGTGAGAATTATTATTGGCCACAGTTGCAGCAAGATGTGAAGAAGTTTGTACAAAGTTGCAGAGTATGTCAGATGGTGAAAGGAGTGAAGCAGAATACAGGGTTGTATCAGCCATTACCTGTACCAGAGAAGCCTTGGGAGGATATCAGCATGGACTTTGTTCTTGGTTTACCGAGGACTCAGCGGGGACATGATTCAATTTTTGTGGTGGTTGACAAATTTTCAAAGATGACACATTTCATTCCCTGCAAGAAGACTAATGATGCTGTTCATGTAGCAGAATTGTTTTTCAGAGAAGTAGTGGGACTTCATGGTTTGCCAAAGACCATAGTTTCAGATCGGGACACTAAGTTTGTTGGATATTTCTGGCGTACATTATGGAAGAAGTTGAAGACAGATTTGAAGTTCAGTTCATCACATCATCCATAGACTGATGGACAGACAGAGGTGGTGAATAGAAGTTTCAGAAATTTGCTGAGATGTTTGGTTGGAGATAAGCCAACAGGATGAGATTTGATTTTACCACAGGCAGAATTTGCATACAATAATTCTGTCAATAGGAGCACTGGTAAATCACCATTCTAGATTGTATATGGAAGTAGTCCAAGAAATGCATCTGAATTGAGGAAGATAGATAAAGTAGAAATAAGTAGTGCTGAAGCTGAGGATTTTTCAGAACACTTGAAGAACATCCATGGGGAGGTGAGGAAGCATATTACCAAGATGAACACACAGTATAAGGCTAAGGTAGATGAGAAAAGGAGGTATAAGGAATTTTAGGTTGGTGATGAAGTCATGGCTCATTTACGGAAGGAGCGGTTTCCAGTTGGTACATATAACAAGCTGAAAATGAAGAAGTTTGGACCATGTAGGATATTGAAGAAACATGATTCAGGAAACGCATATGAGGTAGAATTGCCTACTGAGCTAAATATTTCACCAGTGTTTAACATTTCAGATCTGACAGAGTATCATGAAGGAGGTGTTGAAGATGAGATCACAGCAGTACAGTGGAGTATTCCAGCAACTAGTTCAGATTTCAAGGAGATTGAAGACATACTGGACAGTCATGTTGGTAGAAGTACAAGGAACAGGACATATGAAGAATATCTGGTCAAGTGGAAAGGATGACCTATTGAAGATTCATCATGGCTGACAAAGGAGGAGGTTAGCCATCTTGGTTTTCCTCTGCACACCTGAGTTGTGACAGGGTCACTTCTCAAATTACCCTAGGTGTCTGATGCAGGAGCATCCTGGGTGTAAGAGCAATCTTGCATCACCCAAAAAAAAAATATTTCTATTTTTATATTCAATAAGGGCTATTTTGTGCAGAGCTGCTATTTATGGAAAGTTACCATTTTTGGTAATTTTTGTATGTGCTCAGAATGATCTGATTTCTTTCTTGGAGGTTCATTTTGGTCATATAAATCTGCTAGTAAAGTTTCATTGCCAGATCAAGTGTATATTGGAAGATATTGAAGATTTTCGGTATTGGCAGTAGGGTACAGAAACTTTGAACTCAGTTTTGAAGGCTTTAGAGGCCCCGAATGAGGTCAAAAATTTGGGTGACGAGCGCTTGCGCAAGTCACGCCTGTAGAGCGCTTCGTGGCATTTTCAAAATGGGGTTATAATAGCCGATCGGGTCAACTGGTGATGACTTATGGTCTTCGGAAGTTGGGCCACCTGAAATGGCAGAAAATAATTTTCTTCAAAATTTTTGTTCGAGTTTCAAAGGTTATCTTGAGCCGACTATGATGTAATAAAATGTAAAATAAAACAATTCTAAGTTTGGTCGGCCTTATTGGCTAAAATTCTGGAACCTTCCCAGGCGGTGGAAAATTGCCTATATAAGGAAGGCTGTATTATTGTCTTAGGCAGTTCAGAATAGTTCTGGGTAGTAGATCTGGGTATTGATTCAAGGCCTTGTCCTACAAAATATTGTAAGGGAATGCCCATGTGGCTTTGCATATTGTAATTCTGAAAGTTTGTAATTCCACATTTGTGGAGATAATAAGAAGCCAATTTTCTGTTCTTACATATTATTGTTGTTGTTTCTCTATTTCTGTTATGTGTTTGTGGTATTAAGGGGAGAACCCTTCATCAAGTGGAGGTTATCTTGAACCGACTATGATGTAATAAAATGTAAAATAAAATAATTCTAAGTTTGGTCGGCCTTATTGGCTAAAATTCTGGAACCTTCCCAGGCGGTGGAAAATTGCCTATATAAAGAAGACTGTATTATTGTCTTAGGCAGTTCAGAATAGTTATGGGTAGTAGATCTGGGTATTGATTCGAGGCTTTGTCCTATAGAATATTGTAAGGGAATGCCCATGTAGCTTTGCATATTGTAATTCTGAAAGTTTGTAATTCCACATTTGTGGAGATAATAAGAAGCCAATTTTCTGTTCTTGCATATTGCTGTTGTTTCTCTATTTCTGTTACGTGTTTGTGGTATTAAGGGGAGCACCCTTCATCATTTATTCTCATTGGTAGATCTCACCCCATAATCATGTGTAATCATCATGTTTCAATCTCCAATGTTATGTTATGCAATCTCTCTGAGATTAGTAAACCATTTTCTATTCGGTGTCCAGATTCAATATACCTAAAGATTCTCCTTGTGTCGGCCTTCTATGCTTGGTAACACATTTTATTCTTGCTCAGTAGATGTCTTCCCTTCTTGGTTCGATGCTCGGTTTTGCCTTTCTCAATGTCTATACTTGCTTCTCCTTTACTGAAATTCCATGTTCCTTATTTTCTTTACCGAATAACTTTCTCTTCTTTACCGACTTGTCTTTTCTTTATTACCGAATGACTTTGACAAACAATATGACTTTCTCATAACTAATGACAAAAAAAATAACTCTTAGGTTTATCAATCTCCCCCTTTGGCATTATTTTGGTATGTTTGTTAAAAACTTCAAAGTCATCAACAAAATTCAAAATTTGTCCTTATCCATATATCCATTCCTCCTCGGTAAAACTTATTACTCCCCCTGAAGTAATATCTCTTGTACATATCCATATTATATACATATTTCCCCTTTTCATCATCCCTATATCCATTCCTCCTCGATAAAACTTATTACTCCTCCTGAAGTAATATCTCATGTACATATCCATACTGTATACATATTTCCCCTTTACAACTATATCAAATACACACTTTCCCCATTTTTAAACAAAAAAATGCCAAAATAAGGACTTACTTCATTTATGTTGTGGGTAGCTTGTCAAAAATAGTTTTGTACTTATCATGTTCATCCTTTACTAATGCCTTCCATGTGTCCTTAAGTGTCTATAACACCATGATTTGCTTGCTCAAATCTGTAGTCAAACTTACCATACTGCCCATGGCATTGACATCCAGTGTGCTAACCAAATATTTGGCCTTGTGAATCTATCTTTGTAGTGATTCTATGGTATCAAAATTGTTTGGAGTTCTAGTAGATCCATTCTGATCTGATTCTCTTCCTTTCTTAGCTCAAATTGCACTCCCATCAAGTGCTTCAACCTTTCATAATATTCTTTTATGGACTTAGGCTCGATGGAAATTTTAGATAACTGCTCAGTGAGCTCTTTTTCCACATTATTGTATTTCTCTCTTATCTCCTTGGTGAAATTGTAAATCAAACAAATCTGCTGAAATAATAAAAGAATTATTTGCAACTCATTTTCCAATTCATGAGCTAACTCAGAGAGAGTTACCTTTTCTAATGCAACTGATTGAAGAAGTTCTTCAATCACTTTTGTCTCCATTTCCTTCTTATGTACTTGCATCATATACTCAGTTGTATCTGTGCCAAGCTAGTTTATCTGACTTACGAGTTCTCTTAACTGACTATAAATATCACCTTTTTCATTTATTGTAGCCTCAAGTAAAATCTCATTCAAAATACCTTTTACTTGCTCCAAAACATTTTTTTTCTACTTCTTTGCTATTAGTTTATCTTGCGCAAATTTTCTTATCAATAAATATCTGAACTTAGAGAGTTCCTTTGGGTTCAAGGTTAAGATATCAACCTTAGGTATAACAATAGTTTCACTTATATCAACCTCTTTCTTAGACTTTCTCTTCTTTGATTTTCCCTTAGAACTAGATGTCTTCTTTGCATCAGATTGTGTACATGTATTCTCTTCTTCTTTTTCTTTCTTTTTACCTTCCTCTTTCTTCTCTTTCTTATTCTCTTGTTTCTCTTATTTCTTTTCTTCAACCTTTTCTTTTTCTTTCTTTATTTTATGGTCCTACTTTTGTTCAGTAGTATCTGTAGGGGTTATTGATTCTTGATTTAGACCTTGTGTAGACTCAGTCTCTATTGTCTTCTAGGTCTCCTTAGTTTCAGTATCCTGAGCTGGCTTTGTGGGGGCATTAGCTTCAGTAGGTATATCTCTTGTCACCTCTATCTCAGGAAAATTTAATACCTGCACAATTATAGGATCTTCTTCCAACAATCTTTCCTTGGCAGAATCATCAACATCCATAACTAATGTCTCTATGGTCTCAGTTGCCATAATATCTTCATCATCTTTGATTTTTTCATTAGGATCTATTCAATTGTGTCCTTAATAATAACTTCTTCTAGATTTGTTATCAATTCAACAAGTTTGGACTTGTCCTCTTGATCTTTGACTCCTTCTATAGTTACTTGATCCATAGAGAAGATCTTTCTCCAGAGATCATCAGTGTCTTTTTGGACTTCTTCCAATTTACCGATCATAATTATCAATGCTCTGCCCTTTACTCAGAATCTTTTTGAGTATTCTTGTAAGGTATCTTTGATTCCTTTCTTTGTTAGGTCTAGGATAGTGATTGCTAAGGACCTTTCTCTCATTTCTTTCTCGGCAGCAAGTGCATACTTACATTTGGCATCAAATTTTTTGATATAATTCCCCTTCAAGATTTTGTGCCACTTCAATGGGTGTCATTTTGAATTTTTGTAATGTGGTGATGACTATCTCTTTAATTCTATTCTTATCTTCATCATTCCTCTTGTCATACTTCAACTGTTTCATAACTGAATGACCTCCATATTTCTCAAGTGTCTTGAGCAATTCATCAAGACTCTTCCCTTTACTTGGTACAACCTTGATTTGTGATAGGTCATCAAACTTTGTATCAATCTCCTTTTGTAGCTTCAAATTCCTTCTAGGCCTTCATGTTGCCTTATTTTCTCTAACATAATTCTTTGTTTTTAGTGGTTCTACTTCTGCTTTCTTCTTTTCTTTTGGTGTGGAGGTAGACCTTGTATATGGTCTAACACCGATTGGGCTAGGGGTCTCCTTCTTTACTTTTATCTTCTTCCCCTTGGGCTATGAAGGCTCAACAACTTCTTCATCAACAACAACAATGCCCAAATTCTTAGATAATGTATTTATTAGTTTACTTGATTTTCTGATTGCCTTAGGTATCAATATACCTATCTTTATTTTCTCTTTTACCTTCTCATATGTTCCATACCGAGTTGAAATTTTGTCAACTAGTTTCTCCAATAGTCATTTGATTTAAATTGATGCAACATCTATGTTCGTCTCATAACCCATAGGTGGTAACCACTTGGTTCTAGGCTCTACAACTCTTATGATACATATGTCAATATCTACGTCAAAACAAATCTCATCTTTATACTCTTCTACTAACTGAGGTGGAATTATGAATCTCTTGTGCATTCTAGTTTGAAATTTAATAAAGTAGTCATCCATGATTACATTAAAATTATCTCCTATGCCTTGAATATACTCACTAATCTAATAAAAAATTAGTTTATCTTATTTCCAAGTTATTTCACCAACTGTTGGGAAAAAAAATTGAAAATAGAAGAAAATGCATACCAGGATTAGACCAAACTTCAAAGTATTGGAATTTACTTTCTTGATTGTATTCATGTTGTCATCCGGCTACTTTAACAATATCTCACACAAATCTATCTTCATGTCCTTTTTGACAATTTTGTAAGCTATGTCAACTGCTCCACATGGTACACTATCTACCCGAGATGATTGAAATATCCGGTAGGATATGATGTTGGATACAAACTTCAATTAAATATCATCTACAGTGGATAACTTCAGTCCTCTTCCATCCCATTTGGCTTGGGTAAGCTCACATATCTTGTTCTTATCAGTTTATTTATAAGCCCTTGGTCTATCACTGACTGGAAATCCCATTACTATGTGCAAGACATGTTTTTTGATTTTAACTAGTCCATCGAGCCACATGAACCGATCATGCACTCGGCTTAATAATTTTCACATCCATTCATGTTTATATATTGTCAGCACATGCATATCATGGACCAACCCTTAGTCTGCAAATTTGTGTGGTCTCTCTTCAAATTCCCATTCACACACAAATTCTTATGATGTGTGGATGTCTCCTTGACATATATCTTCAATTTTGTAGTGAATGAAGGCACGAACGTCTTCAATCAGAATTACCCTTGGCGGGATCGATGATAAGGCTCCATCTTTTTCAATTTTTGCATCAACAGTAGGAGGCAACTTATGCTTGGGATTCATAGGATCAAACTTCTCAACTATTACTAGTTTTTGTATCTTAGGTTCCATCTTGATCTTAGGAATGTTCAAAAAACACTATGGTTCCTCCTGAATAGAAAATAGAATTTATGAACTCAGTTGGGTGAACACTAGAAATACCTTGAATAATCTTTGTAGATGCTCTGAATGCTCAACTGAATGCTTAGAATCACACTGTGATCTCGTCTATGTCAAGTGCTTCAAGTTCTTGCAAAAGTGTAAGGTAAAAATGAAATAGCATACCCTCTATTTATAGTTTTTCCTTGGGTTAGGGCTTCTAATAGCTATAAAATTTGCATTAAATGCTCCTTACCTACTTCACTTCACCGATAACCGAACTACACTTTCCTTCATCGAATGGAGTAAAATAACTCAAATACTTTACTGATCAACATATGAAATGATAACTTCACAACTTATATCCAAATGGATTTTAATATGTTGATATGGATCTTTGCACTAATTCTAGGAACTGATTTAAGATAGAGTTTAGTTTATCAAATCCTACACATACCTTTGACCGATTAAGTGAATATAGGTGCACCTGATCCAATATATATGGTGCCATCACTTGTTCCAAGTTCCATTCCACCATCTTGATACTTCCTTCTCTAAGTCTTATTCATCTGCTCTCTAATCTCATCAATGTTAACTTGAGTCTTTTCACTCGGTTGGTCCTCGACCGAATCCTTATTTCAGTACTTGTAGTCCTTGGCTAGGTGACCAATATTGTGACAATAGAAACAAGTCATTTCATTATTTCTCAATGATTTCATGTTGTTCATACCATGCATCCTAAAGCAATTCACAACAATGTGACCAAATCTTCCACATGCAGTACAAGTGATTCTTGTGTTGTAGTCCCATCGTATAGTTGGTCCTTGTCAGTTGTTGTCAACATTCTATTGGTTAGGGACCCATTTCTCATTTTTCCTTTGAGACCTGCATTCTCTAGATTTATGACTATATCTCTTGTAGTTGTTACAATAACCTTCAAATCTTGGCTTCCTTGGATTGTTAATAAATCTTTTTCTACATTCAAATGCCTTATAACTATATTTATTGCAGTTGTAACAATGACCATTAAACTAAGGAGTATTCAATGAATTACCACTTTTTCTTTTGCAAACATTTGTTCTGTGTCCTAGTTTCCCACAATGATAGCATGTAGGCTTCTTTGACTTCGGTGGGGTAGCAGCTTTATCTCGGTTGGTTGTTTGATTGGAGGACTCACCCTTCTTAGTGGAGTTATTTTCATTGTATCCAAGTCCAGTATTGTATCTTGATTCTCTTTGATTTCTTATATGTTTATCCAAAATATTCAATTATTCTTCATTTCTTTTCAAGACTCCATTAACATCTCTCTTAGTTTTCAGATTATTTTTCAGATGTTCATTCTTAGTTCTCAGTTCTGCAATTTCTCCAACTTTCCTGGCAACTTCTTGATTTGCACTAACTATTTGGTCTGTCAAGTTGTAGTGAGTTTGAATCAACCTCATCATTTCCCTATCTTTCTCATCCACTCTTTTATTCATCTTCCTTCTCTCTTCTTCAGCTATTATTTTGTCATCCTCATCTTTTCCCTTTTTTTTAGGATTTCACACATCCTTACCGACTGTGCTTCTTGTTCTCTTTTAAAAATTTTCACCTAATCATCTATATTTTTGTTCTTTTCAGATAGTTCTAATATGATAGCATTAGATTCATCATAAATTCTTCCCTGTAACTATTCTTCAAGTTCTTCAACATGATCTTGAGTATCTTTCAATTGATGTGCAAGCTCGTTCCTCTTGTTGATTGACTATTTCAATTTCTTGCTCAATTCTTCAACCTGCTTATTAGCCATTTTGATTTCTATTTCCATTTTCTCAATCACCCTTTCATACTTGTAGCTTTCCATCTTTCCAGATCTTTCCTCTCTAGTGTTTAAGCTTCTTAATAAGAGATTGTGCTCTAATACCAATTGTTGGACTAAGTATGCAAAGGTGAATAATGAGAGGGGATGGGTGAATCAATACTATAAAACACTTTTAAACTAATTAACATTTAATTCTTAATCATTTACTAAATCCATAGCTTTTTCATGCATCTCATAAAACATATAAAAGATATAACACATAAGACATAACACAAATATTTGGTATCGTAGAAATCCTTGTTAGAGGATAAAAAATATGATGGGGATGACACCCACAAGACTTCACTACTGCAGGATAAAGTTTTCCCGGTTAGAGCTACAATGTTTTTCTATTTATGATAGCTTACCCTATTAAGAGTATTAACCCAGTTAAGAGCCTTCAGAATATTAAGTCTACCTTATGAAAGGATTTTACAATTCTAATCTAAGAACTGTACCTAGTTAAAGGATTTACAAACTAAGATCTACTAGGATCTACTCAGTTAAGAGACTTTACAATTCTGATTACTCTTTAATCAGTAACACTAACTTGTTTGTTAAAATTGCATCAAACATATTCTTATCAAAATCTTTATTCTCAATAAATAATTAGCTCATACTGTGTACCTTTCGCAATAACAATTCACTACTCGTTAGATTCACTTCTGAATCACATTCACTATTTGTTCTTCATTGTTTTGTTACTCAATGTCTTCACTTCTCATCACTTTCTTAGTAATCTGCTTCACACATGCAATCTCCTCTTGTATTTATAAAAACCACAACCACATTTATCTTTACACTCTGATCCATTTATATACAATTCTAGAAGCGGTGCAAGGTATTATAGAATCATCTCTACAAGCGGTGCTAGCATTGGTTACTCCTCCAATGCATATTCCATTCTTTATTCACATTGGTAGATCTCACCTCGTAATCATGTGTAATCATCATGTTTCAATCTCCAATGTTCTTTTATACAATCTCCTCAAGATTAGTAAACCATTTTCTGTTTGATGTCTAGATTCAATGTACTTAAAGATTATCCTTGTGTCGACTTGTTATACTTGGTAACACATTTTCTTCTTGCT
Source organism: Chamaecyparis obtusa (assembly GCA_027943335.1). Taxonomy (NCBI): domain Eukaryota; kingdom Viridiplantae; phylum Streptophyta; class Pinopsida; order Cupressales; family Cupressaceae; genus Chamaecyparis; species Chamaecyparis obtusa. The sequence continues at coordinate 408,674 of BSBK01005583.1, read as the reverse complement.
TGGTAGTTGTCTTCCCTTCATGTTTCAGTGATTAGTTATGCCTTTCTTGGTGCCTATACTTGCTTCTCCTTTACCGAAATTCCATGTTCCTTATTTCCTTTACCAAATAGCTTTCTATGCTTTACCGAATTGTCTTTTCTTTATTACCGAATGAATTTGACAAACACTATGACTTTCTCATAACTAATGACAAAAAAAAAAAACTCTTAAGAGTATCAGTTGGTTGGGTCCTAGAACCCAAATAACACCTATAATGCAAGGTAGTGACATGCAATATGTTCCTAGAGACCCAATCACTTGTGATATGAAACATGGCATGGAATCGGGTCCTTGATACCGGATTACTACTGATCAAAACAAATATATAATATGTTGATCAGGTCTTGGGACCTATTCAACATCTTAAGCCACCTATAAGCTTGCAATCGGGTCTTAGAGACCTGATTGCACTTGTCAATACAAAGTAACTTTTTATCAAGTTTCAAAGACTAGATGACATGTGGAATATAACATGTAAGGTGACCAATAGAACCTATAAGGAACCTATATTCCCTTGTGAAAATATTTCAATAGGGTTCTACGGACCTGATTGCACTCTAGAAATGCAAGGAATAACTTGTAATTGAGTCCCGGAACACCAATTACACATGCAAGATTAAAGATAAATACTTGTAAGTCAAAAATTAGTTTATACTTACAAATTTGCATAGGTATAAAGATAATTCAAGGGAATTCAAGAAACCTCAAAATGCATGTCTATGACCTTTAACTACAAAATAAATAAAAATTCATTAGATTATCCATTGATTCTTACCAAGAAAAAATTAGGGACAATAATTGAATTTGACTAGGAAACTTCCTTTGATCATTGAAGTGATTGAAGGGAGAAGAATCTAGAACTCCAGGTGCCTTTATCTATCCATTGGGCTATAGAATCAATAAATCAAAGAAACACAAAATAAAAAATGGATGATATATTTGTGATCCCAAAATTTGAAATTGTTGGTTCCCCTCCTCTTTAAAATTTAAGCTCAGATCTAAAACCCTTCATTTGGCTCAATCCTTCTTTATCAGTCCTTTTGATCCCACTAGATACATGGTCATCTTGACTTGCTAAGTGTCCATACCCAACTCTCATCTACCCAAAAGTTTGGAAAACCCCTAACTTTATCTACTACATTAACTTTTGATCTTTGGTAAGTTGGGTGGACCCCCAAACTACCTTACCTCTATAGTAGTTTGGAGTGCAAGATAAATCACTGACCACCAATAAAAAAATTCTACACTAGGGCCTAGACAGTCAATATATTGGGATAATAAACAAACCTGGGCTTCGTTGATCGAAGAACAAATCTCACCACCCATTGACTCTTTGACTATACTATGCAACAAATATTTTAAAGCAGGAATCTTTTCAATTCCTGGGAAAGTACAATTCTTAAATGTCAAGCATAATGAAGTAAATTTACTAAGGTGGCAACTTGATTTTAGAAATAAAAGGCTATTATTATGTTCCATCAAAATTAAATGATCTTAAAAGCCTAACATATGAAATATGAATGTGTGATAAGGTATAAATGTATCAAAGGAAATTATAGCTATGGTAAAGGAAATTATAACTAACCATAAAATGATATCAGATTTGGCATATAGAAGTAAGTAAAAGGAGAAAATAGTAAGAGGGTACTTACCTTGAAGACAAGGAGAGGCAAATGAATCTTTAGATATGATTTTGACTACTACAAAGCTGTCAGGATTGTAAAAGCTTTTGAATCTGGAGCTCTAACACCCAAAACTGCACTCTATGAAAATCTCAGACCAGAGGAAAAGGCTGACAATGGTGGCCTTGTCCTTTTACCTCTGGAACTGATCAAATATAGAGGGGACCTATAACTATCTCTAATACTTCCAAATATAAATCCAAAACTATGAAACTTGTTCCTACACACAAAGAATAAGGGAAAAAGATTATGGAATGGGGCTTGCCTTTCTCAAGACCTTGTATAGGAATGAACCTTGAAATGAAATTTAAATTGCATAAGAAAAGTACTATAAGTCAAAGTAAATGTAAGTATTCACCTTGCATGAAAAAAGCCTCATGGATGGATGTTAGGATTCGATAAACCCATGAAGATGCTTGTAAAGAATCTAGGATCAAGGATATCTTCACAAATGGAATGGATCTACAATTTCCAATCCTATATCTTGAATGAATGTATGCTTGTGGATCTTCTTTCTATCTTGATAAATCCTCTCCTCGGCCAACATGAGAGAGAAACTTTCATCAACTAGAGAATATTTCCCTTACTTGAATGGATCTTGAAGAGATGGAGACTTGGAGATCTTCAATTGCATAAATTAAACTACTAGACTTTCTTGCACTTGACCAATTGATATAAATTTATTGCATAAGGATGTCATGTAATTGCATGGATGTCAAAATAAGAGGCCCTAATGTCCTTTTATACTCATTTCAGGACTCAATATTGTCAAGCCGACCACAAATAAATATTTGGAAGAAACATTCTTGCATTAGACCTAGATCTCACTGAAGCTTAAAGATCTAGGACCATAGCGCAAATGATGGCCTTGTCCTAGCAAGGATTTCAAAGCTTAGCCAGGTCTAGGGAAGTGTGATAAGTTGCAGGGAAGAAAATAAATAAAGATGGAATCAAGCATATAGGACATTTGGACCTAGAAATCACCAAAATGGGGCCTAAAGGGTCCTAGAGCCTCCAGTTATGGGTGCTAAATTTTTAGGATGGTACATTTAGCCCCCACTTTAGAGCGATTATGAGACAAAATCATGCTTATGATAAAGTAGATCAAATGCAAAGGATAATATCATCAAGGTCAAGGAATCAAATAAATATCAAGCCCCCAAGTGACTTAAGTCCTCATGAAATCCAAAACCAAGATGAGAGAGAGAGAGAGAGAGAGAGAGAGAGAGAGAGAGGAGTGTGATTACCTTAGCCCTATAATATTTTTTTCTTATTGTGAACCACACAAGGAAAGTGCCACAAAATATGGCATTGAAATCTCTATCAAGTTGTGTTATTCTAGCTAAATCCATCAAGGATCTATCCTTAAGGAAAGTGCATCCAATAAGGGATCTAGAAAATAAATATCTATCCTAAGGGAAGGCAAGATTTGTTAGGGATCAAAAAGAAAAGAAGGATTTTTACTTAAGGAAAGTGTATCCATTAAGGGATCCAAAAGGAGATATCTCCTAAGGGAAGGTAAGCTTCCTTAGGGATTAAAAAGAGAAGGAGGATCTTTCCTTAAGGAAAGTGTATACATTAAGGGATCCAAAATACAATCTATCATAATGGAAGGTAATATTCCTTAGGGATAAAAAAGAAAACAAGGATTTGTCCTTAAGGAAAGTGTATCTAATAAGGGATCCAAAAGGTAGTTAGTCAAAGGACCAAATGAAAAGTACCATTGAATCAGTGTGTGTGTACAAAATGTGAAACATAGATTGGAGTGCATGCCCCCATGTTAAATTTATTGTAAATTCCTTAATCAAAATAATTGCTTTAAAATATAGTATACATGCATCCACAAGAAACATTTCCACGGTGAAATTCCCCCAAGAAAGGAAAAATCAAGGGAAAAGAGAGCACTAAGGGATCTACCAGTTCTAGGGTTAGTATGATCATATGATAATATGTGAAATATTATATCAAAATGAAATTTTAGCATCCCCCAAAGGTAGTAGAACTACAAGAACAATGGAAGAAAGAACATGTAAGAGTTAAGAAGAAGAATATTTTTGGGCTGGTGTCATAGAGACCAAAAATAATAGGTAGCTACCATGTTTCGTCATCTCAATCAAACAACATAAAGGCACATTTACAAATAGAGGCACAAGTACAACATAACATGTAGTGACATATAGAAGAAGTGATATACAAATAGAAGAATGTTGATGACATTATGATTCCTTTATCACCTTACCCCAACAAAGAAAGATAAGTCATTTAAATAAATCTATACAAATTACATAACAAGAAACATATCACGGGGGAAGAAAATTACAACAAGAAAACACATAGAATCTACCATACAGGAAGACCTAGTGAAGTGTATCACCCACCTCTCATCTCGGTTTATAGTGTTTAGGGAAGATGGGAAACTTGCAAGAGAAGAAACATCAAGCACAATAGATGGAACAATATCCAATTCCAAAAAAGACAATGCTATGAAGATAGGTCATCGTGTTTTTCACTAGAAGTGATAGATAACTATTGTGAAAGCATAGTTGGTAAATCATGATCAATATCAATAGTATCATAGTCATCAGAATCACTATCATGAATATTATTTTTAGCATCAAGAACATCATCATCAAGAGTATCTTCTTCATCTAGATTAATTGTAATAGAATCTAAGATATGAATAGCATTTTCATGCTCATTCATTTTAATCTTATTTAAATTCACTTCCTCTAATAGCTCAAGCATGGGTTGGTCAAAGGGAAGAAAAGAATGAAAATGTGTATGAGGTGAAGCAATTTTTTTGAAGCATGTTGACGGGCTCTAGCATGACCCTTGTGATAGTGATCATGAGCATGGCGGTTGTGTTTGGTTTTGCTGGAAATTTGGTTTGGGTCAAGATCAATCAACATCGGGTCCTTTTCTTCTTTGGTAGGAAGAATGGAAGGAACCAAACTAGGTTGAGAGATGGGTTGAGAAGTATGTGTATAAGCAATAGGAAGAGAAGGTATAGGCGGTGTATGAAGAAGTCCATGTGCAAGGTCAAGAGATGGAACATCCTTAGATTTTCTAAATTCACAAATATTACAAACCTTTTAGGCTTGGTATGATCGAAAGAGAAAGTTAGGATGGGTTTGAGTTGGTTGAGGCATGAAAGGCCAAAATAAATCAAGGTCAACTAAGTCTCAGGGGATTGGAGGCTAACAAAGACTATGATTAACAAGCATGATTTCTCCCTTATGATTAAATTTAACACATTTATGAATAGGAGAATCCACAAATTTCATGGAAGTAAGCCAAGGAATACCAAGTTTGACTTGAAATTGATCAAAATTTTGGATAATAGTGAAGGTTTTATCTATGGCTTTACCACCAACTTAAATAGGAAAGAAAATGAAACCATGGGAAGGATAAAGGAAACCATTAAAAGTTTGGATCCTAATACTGGATCTATTATAGAGATCGTGTTGTAGTCCTTTCCTATATAGATGTTATTTAGTTATCACATTCACCATGCAAGTGGGATCAATAAGGACACTATGGGAAGGAATGCCATCAACCCTTGTGACAATGTATAGGGGACCATTAGGTGCTTTAATCATCTCAGAAGAGTCAAAGATAATGTGAGGCTGAGGTGAATGTTTAGGTTTTGGTTTAGGTTTAGCTTGCTCAACTTGATTGACCACATGATTAGCTTCATCAATTTTTTCATTGTAATCAAGAAGAAGGTTGGGTAAGATCAATGGTGTTGGTTGAATGAGAAGGAAAAGGGTTAGTATAGATTTTCAAGTTTTGGTTAGGAGGTACAACAAATATTTTTCCAATCTTAGTGTCACCTTCTACATATATATCATGAGAATAAATAGGGTCTTGGATAATAGTTTTGAACTCGTAACACCTCTCAGTATCATGATCATGTTGATGACGGTAATGACACAAATATTTAGGATCAAAGTATTTAGATTTAGGTTTGGAGGGATAAATGGGTTTGACAAGAGTAAGTGTTAACACATTAGCATTAATTAACATTCAGACCTATAAATCACCAAAATGGGGCCTAAAAGGACCTAGAGCCTCCATTTATGGGTGCTAACTTTTTAGGATGGTACATTCATATAGTTGCAAGTGTCAATTCATAATATCATGTTAAAGACAAAGAAGTTGTTAAAAATAGAGAAACATATTCATGCCTATGAGAGATATACAATGAAAATAAATAAGAAGAGGCATAATCTATAGCAGTAAGGGTTACACGTATGTTATCATGAAGTCCTAGGAGGATCACATCATTTAGAATAATAGATAGTAAGATCATATTCAATAAAATAGTATAACATGAGTTACAAGATTGGTACCACATATAAGAAACATGGTGTGTAACTGAAAAAGAAAATTATAATGCATCATGGTAGATGAATCTTCAAAGCAGTATTTTGAATTACAAGAAATAAGAAAGTCATAAAAAAAAGGAAAAGTGATCTACATTTTTGTATCATAGATTTAATTTTTACTGGACATTCACTTTAGGACAACAATCAACAATAGCTACAAGAGCAATAGCCAAGTGTTGAGTGCATATCAAAAAGGGACTAAGCCACATTAATAGCATATGTAAGAACCATGAAAAAAATCAAAGCAATCAAGTTGCAATAATGTAAAAGAAAGTGAAGTGAAAGGTGTATGGCATTGAAATAAAGAGTTACTTCTCGGAAATATAGAGGGAGTAACATGACTATCCTATAAGTATAGAAGAATGTACACTATAAGGATGATGTTTTCAAGATCCTAGAGCTAAGAGGAGATGGTAATATACTCATATTTGAAGCAAGTTCTAGTACAAAATATTCAATCAGAAATAAAAGCAGAAAATGAGATCAATTACAAGTGCATGAAAATAGATTTTACCATGGAAAGGAGACTTCCATCATGAACAATAGGTCAATATGAATAGTTATCATGAGAATAGAGATAATTCTAACTTTAAGAAAACATCAATAGAATATAAAGCTAGCCATCAAAGGTTCCACATAGTTACTATAAAGGATATAAAGTAGCCTTATTTATGACAGAGCATTCAATGTGTATAGAAATATGATATTGAAGAGCATCCTAGGCATGATAAAAATCATAGACATGTGTCATAGTCCAAGTTACCAATGATCATGAGATGTCTAAATAAACCTACAATAGTAAAAGGTATATAAAATCCTCTTATTGGTGAAGTTTTAAGTAGTATAGTTATGATCAACAACAAGTCGTCAACATATAAAAGCATTAACACAAATGATAAAGATTCATATATCAATGTTTGCATACACCAAGAAAAAAATGTAACTACAAGGTACAAGAGAAAGCTTCCATGCAAATAGAAATCAATGAGTCCATAGGAAGTGATGACAATATCCAAAAATCAATAATATACTCAAGGCACAAGTAAGTTTTAATTCATATAAACTGTCATGAATATTCAAGACAATAAAAACAATAGTGATAAAGATATAAAGAGCATCACATGATTAGTAATAATGACTCAAAAGTATGGAGGTATGCATTATTGACAGATAAACACAAAGCCTGGATATGATTTTATATACTCTAGTAGATTTTAATGTATTATGGCATGTTATTGATGTCATTGCAAAAAATAGCCACAATTTTTCAAAAGGAAGAATTTAGAAAACCTCTAGTCAGTTCAAACCTTGAAATAGAGTGTAGAAGTATTGGGCTCTCAAAAATAGACACAGATCATTTGTGAGCTTTCAAACTATACCAAACAAAAGAGTATATAGAGATATAAAACATTGGAGGAAGCCGACCTGAGTTTTATTCATGAAGAGAGTGAAACCCTCATAGGTTTTAAAAGTAAGAAATACTTAATAATAGAAGAGGGGTTTTTATCTTCCAAGTCTCAGAGAGAGCTCTACATAAAACATTCATAGATGTGCCTTAATAGGGTTTTGAAGCTTACAAATGTTGTTAATAAGACACATGGTTTTGATATTGTCATAGCCAATAATGATACAAAGAAACCCTTAAGTCAGAAAGAAAAGAGTTTACAGAAGAAGCATTATTTAATCTCTTTCTTGTATATTAAAGGTGTAAATAAAAGACTCACACTCTTCATGGATACAAATTTAATATCAAGCATTTATGTGAAAATCATGACCTATATTATGAAAAAAATCCCCAAAAAAGGTTTAGATTCACACAAAAATGTCACGACCACCAAGAAATACAGGTCAACCACTAGAAAGAAGCTATGAACAGATATTTAGTAGCTATTAAGAATATATTTTTAAAGCACAATGATAGATTCAAAAGAAAAAAGACTTGTGTACCTATAAATTTATGATAGAGCCTTGCAAAAAGTTGTTCAAAGCTCCCATGAAACCCTAGTCAACGGTAGAGGAGAAATTTCCAAAAAGAGTAAAATTACAAAATGAGAATGAGACTTGTTTTTTAGGGTTTGAAGAACCCTAAGTATCCGTGTAGTGAAGGGCATTTTTGCCTTGTCAATTTTGATCAAGGCTTACCAATTAATCTTCACCGAGAGGTCAATATCATTTTTGATGTCATAGGGATAAATGTGGAATGTTTATTTTATATTAATGTCTATCAAGTGAGTTTACTTGATAGATATTAATATAAAATATGGGATTGGTTATTTTATATTAATATTTATTAAGTAAATTGCTTGATAAATATTAATATAAAAAAATAATATATATTTATTTTCTTTTGCATGAATACTAAATTGTAATTTAATAATTATTATATGATATATTTATAAATTATATAATAGTTATTAAAATAGAGTCAAAATACAAAGATCATATAGATACCCCACATGTGCTTATGGATTGGGATGAATTTTTGTTTTTTGAAGAGTTGAGAGGTGATAGGTGGGAATTTTGGTATACTTTTGATGCAGATTGAATCCTTTTGAGTTCATTTTTAGTTACACATTAGTTGAAAGGAATTTTCAGACAATGGACTATGAATATCTTCTAGTTCATTCCCTATTTTCATGGGATTGCTTCCTTCATCCTGTATGCACCCAAAAATGGTCGCCTAGACTTTGGGCCCCATTTATTTAATTTATCAATCCTGAATCAATTTTATCAATAATCGATATTTTCAACATTATCAATTTCTTGATCAAATCTTAGTTTCGATCATATATTGGATTTTTATCCTTGGGCTAACCATTTATCCTAAGTCTTTATTTAATTAAAAAGAATATTTCCTCCCCTTCTGATTAAATAAAAAGCCCACCTTTTCCTCTTATCCTAAGTTGCACAAATAAAGCATTATTCATGTTTTATAAAAAGGAGAAAAGCACTTTTTGTCTCATATGGACATAAAGTCAACTCTTATTTTCCTATTGGAGGATATGTGTGCACATGGATTGCTCCTCTTTCAAGCTCCACCGCTGATTAAGACTTTTTGCCTCTTAATCTCAATGGTCCATTTCTTTGCATTTCTTCATTTGCATATACCATGTTTTTATGCTAATGTTATGCTGCAGGTTTTAGGTGCATTTGGAGCTTTTGAGGATATTGAAGACTTGTTGCTTTCATCATTTAGTTGCATATTTGCTTTCTTAGTTGCATGATAATGACATTCATAGTATAGATTTCCTTTTATGCAATAGAATAAGCTCACATAGTCTAAATAGGAAGCATTGTAATCCATTGCTATTTCATTTCATAGATTAGTTGCATTGTACTTTCATTTCCATAGCTTAGATTGCATTCTCATTTAGATTTGCATTGCATATTTGATTCTTGGAGATATTGGCATTGTTGCCCTTGTCTTCACTTGAATCTCTCATTGTATGGTTGACTAGCAAGGTCACAAGCTTGTAGCTCTAGCTGAGAGCAAACACATCATAGTCCCTTGCAACTCCATGCATAGAGAGCTATGAGCCGCTTTGTGAGGCCTCATTCTTGAGAAACCTTGCATGTAATGGTTCATAGAAGTGCACCATTTTAGTGTGTACATTTCTGGCACCCACCGTGGGGCAGAGTAGATAGGCTTTGTCCTTTAGTTTCTTGCATTTTCATCATTTTTCGGATTATTTTTTAGAAATTTTGCAGTTTTGGTTTTCTGTCTCAGAGTATCGTGTGATACTTCTCAAAAATATCGTGTGATATACCTTTGTATAGCGGTAAGACACTTCACGCGAGAAAAGAATCGCCCGCCAGTACTGAGAAATATCGCCTGTTATTGGGTGAAGTATCGCTCGCCCATAGTGAGAAGTATCGCCCAGATTGAGGTATATCACGTGACTATAGGAAACTGTGTCCTGCGATACTGGTGAATTCTGAGAAATATCGCCTGATCTGACAGAGACTTGCATTTCCAGTTTTCTCATCCGAATTTGATTATTTTAGTTTGCTATTTTATTTTGCCGTGTTTAGATAGGTCTAACCTGCATCTTTTAGCTTAAATCTATCAGTTTATTGCATATTTACATTTGGATTTTGATTTTGCTAACCTTGTGGGTCTAACAAGTTGTGTTTGTAGGTGCTCTCATTGCTTGAAAATTGCTAAAAATGCATGTCAAAGAGGGCTACTAACAGTTTTTGCAAGGCTGCCCAAGCATAAAAACAAAAAAAGAGTTTCTTGCTTGTTTATTTTCTTTCCTTTCAAGTGTGGCATTCACTAATTGTATTAGGAATCTTAATACCTTGTGAAAGGGATCTTGAGGTGGTAGGAGAAGTATGCTCTTCACCTTTAGGTGAACCAAAAAATATTGACCCATCTTAAGGTTTTGAAAGCAAGGGAGTAATTGAACCTCTTTGCTTGGTGTGTTTGGGAGAGATTCTTGAGATAGGGGAGTATGCTCTTCACCCTTGTGGTGAACCAAAAACCTTGAACCTCAAGAGTTGATCTATTCTTTGTTTAGTTTAGGATCCTTTAGCGGGCCTGCTCTTGAGCAATCAAGAGGAACGACTCAAGTGGGGACAACCTTGTCATCATTTTCTTTGGTGGCAAGTGATTCCAACTCACTATAATCTCAAGGCTATCAAGGACTCCAAAAACCTTGGTAGACATAACACTTGTCTTCGTTTGATGTGAGTAGCTCATGGGATTGCGACCATGGGGAAAACATTGAACAAGAATGCTTAAGGTACTCTTGAGACCGCAAGGTCCTAGTCCTTTATGAGGAGCAAGAGGGGTGTTGTGAACGAAAATTCTTATTAAGAGCCATTAGATAGAAGCCACCTTATTTTAGCCGCTTATCTTCTTAGTGCAAGGATTGATCTAAGTGGTTTACCCGGATCACCTTAAGATACTCACCATATGTATCCCTTTGGTTGTGTCATTTGACATTTCTATGACAAAGCCAACATCTCTTGTGGGTAACCACTTGGTGTGAGGTGAGGGGGCATCAAGTTGTTGTTGGCATTAAGTAGGATTGACACTAGTGACAACACTTATTTGCATTCTGAGTGCAAACTGAGTAGAACAGTGCAAACCGAGCAGAACAGTGAAAACTAAGTAGAACAGTGCAAACCAAGTAGAACAATGCAAACCGAGCAGAACAGTGCAAACCGAGCAGGATAGTGTAAACCGAGTAACATTATGTCTACCGAGTCACTAGTATTTACCGAGTTCAAAACCTACCGTGTGGTTAGTATGAACCGTGCCTTCACTTCTACCAAGTGCATGACGATGCCGAGTAATGCAGTGGACGCTGAGTATCAGAAAGTCACTGAGTTAGTTTGCAGGAACCGTGTAACCATACTTGGGCCGACTTAGTAGCACTTATGTTTATTTGTCAAGCCGACTTTGTAATTGTAATTGTAATTAATTGTTTAGACTTGTATATAAACAATGTTGTAAAAATGCCAAGATACAATGAGTATGAATGTGAAAAAGAAAGAAAGGCAGAGATAAGCGAATTACAAAGGGCTACAGCAGTATAAGGAACAACAAAGACAAATTCATCACAGAAGGTGATCAGTACATCAGCGAATCTCATTCAGCAATCCAGTTGCAAAGCAAGAGATCTACTGTTTCATCCTAACAGGTGAATCAGTACTAAAATCCTTTAACCGGGTAGACTTAACAGTCTTTTGTAAAATCTCTTTACCGAGTACATACTTCTTTTGTAAGTTTGTAAAAATCCTCTAACAAGGTGGACCTAGCAGTCCTTATTGCTCCTAGCAGGACAAATCATCAGAAGTGATCAATTGTAAGCCTTAACCGGCCAACTTTATACTGCAGTACTAAAGCTTTGTGGGTTTCATCCCCACCCCAGTTTTACTTTCTTTTTGGAAGGTTTTTGGGTAACCAAATCTATGTGTCATTGTTGTGAATACTTTTAAGTTTCATGCTTTCTATATGCATAAGGATAAAGTGAACTATATGTTAATACATCTGTAATTGAAAGAAAATTTTGAGTTACTGATTCACCCCTCCCCTCTCAGTAACTTGGTTAATTCCTGAATATTTCCAACAATTGGTATCAGAGCTTGTATTGGTTCTCAAGATAAAGATTAACTAGCTTGAGCAAAGATCCAGGACAATGGAGATATTCAAACTAAACAAGGTGATTGAAAATGAAAAGCTAGATCTGGAAATGGCCATAGCTAAACTTAAAGAAGCAAAAGAACATCTTTCCCAATCCCTAAGAAGAAGGAAGGAACTTGCAAATCAGATGAATGATCAGAATTACATTGAAGAAAAGATTGAAGATCTTTTTCCCTCAGATAGCTCAGATGAAGCAAACAATGCTGTCAAAGAACTCCTAGAAAAGAATGGGTCTCTGCAGGAAGAAGTGAGAAAATTAAAAAGAGAACAAGAGCTACACTCAACAAGATTTTGTGAGATCTTAGAACAAAGAAACAAGTTGAAAGATGAATTAGATGGAAGGAACAATGAAGTCCAAAATAAAACCCTTCAGCTAGAAAACCTAATTGATCAGATCTCCCATACAAATGAGGAAATTCTGAATCTAAGATCAGAAATAGAAAGCACTAGAGAAGAATTAAGATCTGAAAAGGAAATCAATCTAAGATTGGTGGATGACCTAAACACCGAAAAACAAATCAATGAAAGAATGCTAAAAAGCCAAGAAGACTTAGATCAGCTGTATAATCAAAATCTTCATAGGCAAAAAGGAAAAGTAGGACTTGGATACAAAACAGAAGGTGAATCTTCTAAGCAAGGTACTCAAAGAAATTAGAAACCTACTTGTAATCATTGTGGTAAAATAGGACATACTTCAAATAAATGTTGGAGCAATGAAAAAGCAGAATTCAATGGAAAATGCTACAACTGCAATCAGCATGGTCATAAAGCAAATGAATGCAGCAAAAAACCAAGATTCAAAGGTAATTGTCACAAATGCAACAAACAAGGTCACAAGGCATCCGAGTGCAGATCCAAAACATTCAATCCAACAGAACAAATTATGAAAGCAATGTTTGGATGGGATTACAACACCTGGTGTAGATGTCATTACTGTGGAGAATATGGACACATTGGCATGAACTGCATAAAACATCATCTAAGGAAAAAAGATACTACCGTAAGATGCTTCAAATGCACTAAACTTGGACACATAGCCAAAAATTGCATGAATGCTAGCGAAGTTGAAGATGGAAAGAAGAATGAAGCAACTAAGGTTAGGAAACAGGTAAGACAAAAGTGGATTCCTAAATCTACCGAGCAAACCAGTCCAAGTAATGGAATGGGTGGCTCTACCGACTCAAACTAAATTCCCAAAAGAGCACTGGAACTGTATTCTCATAGAAATTTTTTTTCAAGAAGTTCCAGAACTGAATTAAAAGAAAGATCTAAATTGGCATACAAAGATGCAACAAGATCACAGGAAGGTCGGTATCAATTTTCACCGAGCAAGGTCGGTATCAGTCTTTACCGAGCGAGGTCAGAGCAATATGAATTCTCGAGTTCACCGAGTTGCGAAGTCTTTACCGAGCAATTAATTCATAGTGGGTGACAGTCTGTCAAAATTCATACCCTAATTCGTACTGAGCATTAATGATAGAGTTGTAAACAAAAGGCAAGAAATCAAACTCATTCTTCACCGCGAACTTTAGCACTTTGAGAGCAGAAAATTTCAAGAGCAATCCAGTGATTCAAATACTTTTGCGAAAAGAATTCTCTGTGAGCTACCATGGCATCATCCAGCACTTCAGCGAAGAAAGGATCATAAATGTTAGTCCAAGGGGAATGGATTGCACCATATTTCAAGCTTGTGCCCTCAATTGCAGCAGCCCTACACCCGAACGGAGCTCAATCTCAGATTCCTCCTAAGGTACTACTTATTAATGATATTCGCAATCATTTCAATTGTGCAATTCAAGAAATGGGAAACCTAGAGCTAGATATTGTGCATGAGGAATTGTGTGTGGATGGTATTCTAAAACCTGAGCACAAACATCTGGAAGACAAGGGATTAGTTCACATTGCACATTTACCTCAAAACTTTCAGGAGAAATGGGTTAGATACATTCTCAGCCATGTACATGAAGGCAAGATTTGGCTTGAGCAACCCATAGAGATCACTAAGAAGATGATTCATCAAATCACCGGTCTTCCCATGTTAAATAAAGCTAAATCTACCAAAACCCTAGGTCGGCTGGAACTGGAGAAGAAAACCCTAGCCGAGTGGGATGGTAGAGGCATGAAAGTAAGCAGCATTATTGATGCTGAATTGAAGTTTGGTACACACATAATTGCCCATAAGATATACAGTTCAAGTTGACAGAATAGTGTATCCTACGAAGCCGTAGACCTAGCATACAAAGTGGTCAAGAATAACTTATCATTTGACCTTGTAGATTTGTTGTTAAAACAGTTTAACAAGAACATGGAAAGAATTCAAACTTCCAAAAACAATCCATGTAAGTTTGGATCTTTACTGGTCTGTTTATTCTTCTACGTTCAGAAATTCTTCCCTTCTAAAGGAAAAGTAGTATGGAGAAAAGATGTGCCAGTTCTTTATGAGATAAATGAATATATTTCAGAAATGGGTGAAAATTTTGAAAGCATCATGGATAGTTATTTTGAGTCTTTCAAAGAGAAAATGAATGACAGATTCCAGATTCCATAGAAGTTGGTTGAGGATTATAAGGATGATATTTGTTTCATGGTGGACTGTGATAGAGTATACATTCAAGCAGCTAAACCGAGGATTGTACATGTAAAACCTCTTCCTTATGAGGTAAACATTGATGAAACAAAGAATATCATTGAAGCCCTTCTTAATCAGCCTGTTAATCCCAAAGCTCCATATTTTGGAACATATGATGAAGCTAAGGTGAGAATTGAATTAAGCATAAAGCTTCCACAGGCGGTAAGTAAAGGAAAGAAGAGGATAGCCAAAATGCAAATGCTAACCGAGGACAAAGGAGAAGACATTGAAGAAGAAAAGGAAAAGGATGAGAAAATAGAGGAACCAGAACCTGCAAAGAAGAAAGGAAAGGTATTCATCACTAAGGCACCTAAGCCTCCTACTGCTGTATTTACAAGGAGAAGTGCAAGAGGTAAAGCAGACAAAGCAGACAAAGATATAATATTCAAAAGGCCTCCTCTAACCCTTCAAGAGAAGATCAAACTTTTTAGAGAAGGATCAGGATCTGGAGTAAGTAATATAAAATCTTTTAAATATGAAACAAGAATGGAAACAGAACAAAAGGAAATAGAAGATGTTGTTATTGAAAAGATGGGACAGTGGAAATACTCTCCTGATGAAATAGCCCCACAGGTTCCAGCAGCTTTATTAGATCCAATAAAAATGAGATGGAGCAATGCCAAGCAAACTGTAAAAGACATATTTGATCAAACCCTGAGACAGTTAATGCCAAGCTTGAAAAATGATGAAATAAAGAAGGCATTGAAGGAGAATGAAAATAAGATGACACTGAAGTTCAATACTTGTTTGATTCTGATTAACAATATTGAATCAGTTGTGAAGGCTGCAAATGCCACATGGAAGAACATATACCATCTTCACCAACCGAGTATTGAAATAGTTATAATAAAAGACATTGAAGATGACAGTGATGAATAGGAAGAAGCCATTGAGGTAGATGATACTGTGAGGATAGCGGCAGAAGTCATTGCATCACTTCCTACCTCTCCAGTAAAAGTTTCTACATCTAGCTCGGAGACACCTTCAAGCATGGTTGTGACAACTTCAACATTTGTCCAATCACCTATAGCAACAACAGAAGCAACTACCATTTCTTCTACCGAGTTGCAGTCTCCTACTTCATCAAGTTTTCCAGCAGTAAGTATTCCAGTTTTTTATTCTACATGTGTAAATAGTTCAAGTTCTCCAATAGACAGTATACCAGTCTCTATAGCCAATCCTACTATGTCTACTGTTACTACTACTAAGGCATTAAGTACAGATAAGCCTAAGGCTCAACCGAGTATAAGATTTTTGGGTAAGCATATAGTAGAGGATATAGACCTAGATGAAGAAATAGAGATTCCAACATTAGATTTTGCAAATCTATCAGCAGACCAAATGCAAAATATAGGTGAAATCCTCCAAAGGAAAGCGAAGCAAAAGAAGCTTAAAGAGGAGAGAGACAAGGAATATCAAATCATTAAGGATGCTAAGGACATTCTGTCTGAAGCATTAGGTATTAAAGTAGACTCCTCTCAACATGTTTTGTTACAATTAGCAGAAGCAGTAAATAAATACAATGAGGATTCATCTAGGATAGAAAAGTTCATTGAAAGAGCCGAGAAGAGATTCAACAATAAAGTGCTTGAGCACATTGCTCAGCACATAGCTATTAATCAAGTCGAATTGTCTTCAGTTTTGTCAAACATTGAATCTTCCTATTCGAATGTTACCTCTCTTTTGGCCAGACTGTACAATGTTGCTGAGTTCACCAAGGATGTCAAGGATAAAATGAATAAAATTGATGAGGATTTGAAGATTAGCATACAGAAGCTACAACTTGAACCAAGTTCAAGCTCTACTCATCACATGAAAATCTCATACCTATCAAATACACAGTCAGAACTACTGAAAGAAGACACAAGGATCCGGTCCACACTACTAAACATTCAGAACATGATCCTTCCCATCATGAATACAATGTATAAGCACATTGAACATTCCAAAACATTAATTCGTGACAATCAGTTCTCAATAGCAGATCACATGATTGAACTCTTTGCAGAAGTCCAAATTGCAATCCAAACATGCAAGATTCTGCAAGAAAATTGGGACAGAACCCTGGCACTGATAATGAAGGTACATTCTAATTTTCTATCAAATTTTGGATTCTCTCTATAAATCACTTGTATATACACCTTTGGCATTATCGTCAAAAAGGGGGAGATATGTATAGAAGGAGATATGTATAGAAGAAGATATGTATAGAAGAAAAGTTAGCACATTGAAAGGGGGAGATAATTTACAAAGATAAATTTTGAAAAATCAAAATAAATCTCAGCATGGTTCATGTATATAAGTTTTGGGCAATAAGTGTTTTTGTCACTAATGCCAAAGGGGGAGATTGTTGGCATTAAGCAGGATTGCCACTAGTGACAACACTTATTTACATTCTGAGTGCAAACCGAGCAGAACAGTGCAAACCGAGCAGAATAGTGCAAACCGAGCAGAATAGTGCAAACTGAGCAGAACAGTGCAAACCGAGCAGAACAATGCAAACCAAGTAGAACAGTGCAAACTGAGAAGAACAGTGCAAACTGAGCAGAACAGTGGAAACCGAGCAGGACAGTGTAAACTGAGTAACATTATGTCTACCGAGTCACCAGTATTTACCAAGTTCAAAACCTACCGTGTGGTTAGTATGAACCGCGCCTTCACTTCTACCGAGTGCATGACGATGCCGAGTAATGCAGTGGACGTCGAGTATCAGAAAGTCACCGAGTTAGTTTGCAGGAACTGTGTAACCATACTTGGGCTGACTTAGTAGCACTTATGTTTATTTGTCAAGCCGACTTTGTAATTGTAATTGTAATTAATTGTTTAGACTTGTATATAAACAATGTTGTAAAAATGCCAAGATACAATGAGTATGAATGTGAAAAAGAAAGAAAGGCAGAGATAAGCGAATTACAAAGGGCTACAACAGTATAAGGAACAAAAAAGACAAATTCATCACAGAAGGTGATCAGTACATCAGCGAATCTCATTCAGCAATCCAGTTGCAAAGCAAGAGATCTACTGTTTCATCCTAACAGGTGAATCAGTACTAAAATCCTTTAACCGGGTAGACTTAACAGTCTTTTGTAAAATCTCTTTACCGAGTACATACTTCTTTTGTAAGTTTGTAAAAATCCTCTAACAAGGTGGACCTAGTAGTCCTTATTGCTCCTAGCAGGGCAGATCATCAGAAGTGATCAATTGTAAGCCTTAACCGGCCAACTTTATACTGCAGTACTAAAGCTTTGTGGGTTTCATCCCCACCCCAGTTTTACTTTCTTTTTGGAAGGTTTCTGGGTAACCAAATCTATGTGTCATTGTTGTGAATGCTTTTAAGTTTCATGCTTTCTATATGCATAAGGATAAAGTGAACTATATGTTAATACATCTGTAATTGAAAGAAAATTTTGAGTTACTGATTCACCCCTCCCCTCTCGGTAACTTGGTTAATTCCTAAATATTTCCAACAGTTGTGGGCTAAGTTGGTAAGTATTGAGCCTTGACTTTTTAGGATAGATTTGCTTGAAGTGTCTTCGATTGTGTGATACCAGTGCAAATGTTCTTACATACAAACAATCGGTAGCATTCATAGGGAGCTTTTTCAATTCTGATATCACAAGTGTTTGTCTTGGCAAGGTTGCTTTTGCCCTTGTTTCAAGTGTTTGAGACCATGTTTTGATCCCTTACTGTTTGCAAACCTACCAAAATTCTGCTGATATTGTGACTGAAATTGAAAACATCAACCGTCAGACTGAAAATTTTGATCAAACAGACCCAAAAATGCAAATTCTACACAATTTTGGTCAAGAGTTAAACAAATTTGCAACAGTATGGCACACTGTAAAGTGAATTATCACGCGATACTTCTCGCTTTCTAGAAATATCGCCTACTTTGAAGAGAAATATCACGCGATAGTTCACCCCTGACAGACTATTGCCTGACCTGCCTGGAGTATATCGCCCGCCAATACTAAGAAGTATCACCTGACATTGTGCGAAGTATCAGGCGGTTATAGGTATATCACCCCAGTAGCCTAGAGTATATCGCTTGGTTAAATTCTATCGTGCTTACATTTTGGTCAGTTTCAGTTACTATTAATCAGGCTAGGTCTTAGAGTAGGCTTCTCACCCTGATGTTTAAGGCCTGTCTTGACTCTAAATTTTTGGTTTTAGTCCTCCGGGATAGCATCATTTGATTTATGAAATCACTTTGAAATAATTGCCAAGTTAGAAGGTCATTCTTGGTGCCAAGGTTCATCTCTAAGATTGTTAGCTACATTCTTGGAAAATTTTAGTACTCTTATTGTCCAAATCGCTTTCATTTAAATCTCAATTTCATTTATCTTTTGGCCCAGTCCAACCTCCTGATTCAAAAGTGCAAGGGTAGTCACCCTTTGATTTGAAGCACCTCTTTGACAGTGTTGGTAAAGCCCTTTTTTTTTCTTTTTCATTTCTCTTTGGACAATAGAGGACTTTGATTATCCTAGTTTGGCGTTGACACTTTGAGAGGTCACCTTATCATTGAGAGTATCTTTCTTTCATGTCAGTTACGACAAGGTACCAAGTCAATCAAGGAAAGTGACCCCCTGTTGCCTTTAGCCAGTTACCACCCATCAAGACTCGTCGACAACCTAAGGGAAAAGGACCCCTTTTTGATTAATCTCCTAAGAGTGAATCTGAGGTTTTTTTTAATCTGGGAGCTAATCCTAGTGAAGTGAGCACCTCTTTCATACCACTTTCATCAAGCATGGACATGAGTTACACCTTTACCCGACAACAAAGAGAAGCCATGAATCAAACTCTTGAGGATATCTTCCAATGACATAGAAGAGAGTATGGTGGTTCTTCTCATGCTAGTCCACCCGGGTCACCTCCCAACAATGTGAGGTATTTTGATGCTCACCAATGAGCTGAGAGACATCATAAGCAAGCTCACTCAGATTCAGGGTCACAACACAAAGACCAGAACAACGAATCTAGTGATCACCACATAAACGCAGCTAATGCTATAAGGCATTCGAGACAATCCTCTCCACTTAAAGACACCTCTCGATATGTGAATACAAGATTAAGAAGCATTGAGAGAGAGAAGCAAGCCTACTTAGATGAACAGGCTGCTAAAAAGGAAAAATTCAGACAACTAGAGGAAGAGGAACGTGCATTGTTGGATATACTGAAAAGAGTCACCCAAGAAGAAGAAGATAGACTCTATGCACAACAACTCCAAAGCCAATTTAACAAGAGGGGAGCCAATAGTGGGACCAGCTCACCCCCATCTACCCCTTCCCCAAGCCCTAGAAGAAGATCAAGGATGCCCTCACGATCCCCAAGTCCTAGAGGGAGAAGGGCTTCAAGATATGACCATCATAGGAGACAGTCATCTCATAGACATTCAAAGAAACCCTCCCAACGAGCACATCATGGCTCACAACATGGAGGAAGTTATGCTAAATTTGATCATATGGATTTCATGACTATGCAACAAGAACCATCCTTTCAAGCATATGTGGAGCAATATGTGGAACAAAACAAAGACCAATTCTTGAAAAGTCTTATTAACAAAGGTGCTAAAGTTCTATATAATTTTGATGTTCACCAAAAGATCAAGAAATAGAGCCCTTCAACTGATGAGGTGATCCTACAAATGCAAAAGGATATAGACAGGATGAAAGCTCCCAAGAGCACGTTTCATTTGGACTCCATATGTCCTAACCCCATTAACAAAAGTGTGGTGATGGTAGACTTCCCTAAGAAAGCTGAGTTCCCAACATATGACAAATATGATGGCACTGGTGACCCTCACAACCATGTTCAACAGTTCTACATAATGAGCTTTTCCTTTCACCATGAAGACTCCTACTTGATGAGATTATTCCCAAGGAGTTTAAAAGGTCAAGCCATGGAGTGGTTCACCAACCTTTCCCCTCCAGTAAAAACATTTAAAGAACTTGTCCAAAGGTTTGTTCAGCATTTTGCTTACAACTTATCAAGGTCAGTCACAATGCTTGATTTGTGCAAACTCAAGCAAAATCAAAGGGAATCTTTTGTCACATTTTTACAATGATGGAGGCGATTATGTTCAAAATACCCAAGGACAATTCCTGAAGAGGAGAGAATTGATATCATTGTGAGTAATCTAATGCCAGAACTAAGATATGAAGTCAAGAAAATCCCATTTAATTCCTTTGATACTATGGTAGAGGTGGCATGTCGCATTGAGGATGTCCTAAAAGAACAAGGAATTTTGGCTAAACCAACAAACAACAACAATAGCCAAAATAACAATACTAATGGTAACAAGGACAAAAGGAACTCCTATTGGAACAAAAACAAGCAAGTGGTCAACGACGGAGTTGTTGACTCATCTCAAGTCAAAAATGAAGGAGTTCTTAACCTCTCTCATGCAGTTCAAGCTATAAAGCTGCAAACGTCTTCAACACAACAAGACAAACCTAAGTATCAAAAGAGATCTAAAATGGAGAAAAGACAATTTACCAAATTGGGAGAATCTTATGCAGATGTTTTTAAGACATTAGTTGCTCATAATTTGGCACACCCACAGGATCGTACAAAACATCGCATACCAGATCCTTTATCTCATTGGTGGGATGCTAAGGCTTTTTTCATTTTCCATAATGGGATTGGACATGACATAGAAAATTGTTTTAAACTCAAGCATCCTATCCAAGACCTTATTGAGAAAGGACAATTACAAGTGGATGGGTTAACCACTAATGCGGATCATAAAGCCTTTAAAGAGCCCTTGCCTAAATATGAGAAAGGAGAGAATTCTAACAATAAGAATGGCAAGGTGGCTATCAACTACACCTACACAAATGTGGAGAACATT
Organism: Chamaecyparis obtusa; assembly: GCA_027943335.1. Taxonomy (NCBI): domain Eukaryota; kingdom Viridiplantae; phylum Streptophyta; class Pinopsida; order Cupressales; family Cupressaceae; genus Chamaecyparis; species Chamaecyparis obtusa. The sequence goes on along the minus strand of BSBK01005583.1, from coordinate 386,935 downwards.
ATTAACATGCTTGAAGTTGTGGATGATAGTGTCAACATGATGAGAGGGAAAGATCCCTATGGACATAATGTGGACTCAACTCCTATGACTGATGAAAGACCCGCTGTGGTGATAAGAGGTCCTCACTCACAAAGAATGCCCTAGTCCCTCAATGCTGTCACTAGGGGGCAGGCCCAAGCGCCCATTATCATTAGAGGACCTAGCACTAGCAAGTCTAAGCAGCCCATGTCCAAAGGTGCTCCTCCCAAATTTGCCGTTGGTCTTGATTCCAATTATAATCTTATTGACCAGCTACAATGTACACCCGCGCAGATATCCATTTTTGAGCTTTTAGAATTGTCTCCTAAGCACAAGTGCATCCTTGAAGATGCTTTGCGAGCAGCCAATGTCCCTAACAACTTAGATATTCACCAATTCCAGAACATGGTCAACCATTTGGCTAGCCCTCATTACCTCACCTTCTCAGAAGAAGATGACAAATCCATCAGTCACCTGCATAATTTGGCCTTACACATCGAAGTCATGATTCATAAAACCCATGTCAGGCGTGTACTAATAGATGGGGGTGCGGGGCTCAATATTTGTACCCTGAGTTTGTTGCTGGCTCTAGGATATTCTGAGAACATCATTGACACAAGGAAAAGGATCACAATCAAATCATATGATGAAGAAGAAAGAAGTTCTAAGGGATTGGCCATTTTACCTATTCGCATTGGTCCAGTAGAAAAGGATATCTTATTCCAAATTGTTGATGTTGGACCTCTAGCCTACAACATTTTGCTAGGTAGGCCATGGATTCACGAAATGCAAGTAGTCCCATCAACATATCACCAGTGTGTTAAGTTTCCCCATAACGGTGTAGAAATTTGCATCCCTGGAGATAGTGCTTTATCAGTTAATAAAATTTTTGCGGGATCACATGTACCTTTGAATAGGGAAGCTGACAGTCCTAGTAGTTCACTTGAACAATGCAAGCAGAAGTTCAAGACCACAGATCTTGGGATGGGAGATTATAAAATTGATTCTTTTACAAACATGCCAATCTCTCCTAGGTCTTATGGGAGACCATCACCAAATGTGAAGCCTTCGTCATCAGCAATGACATTATTTGGGAAATTTGTTGAGTCTTCAGTCCCCATTCAGGAAGAGAAAGAGGAAGTTGCCATAAGGGACTGGATCTATCACGAGGAAAAGTACAAACACAATGAGAATTTTGCTCCTCCACCTAAAACTTATGGGAAAGGGTACACAATGGTTAAGAATATGGGGTATCCTGGATATGGTCCCCTTAGCCATAGGCTAGATGCTAAAGCTGAGCCTCTTGATCATGCTCTTTTCGGATGAAAGACCAAGTCCATGGTTGGCTTAGGTTTTGAGAATAAAAAGAAGAAAGGTGTCCCTGTCCCAGCTGCGACGGACAGTGACAATGACTCAGACTATACCCCCGATCTTTCTAATCAACAAGATGTGTCTGATGATTGGGTGCCCTCAATGAATCTCCTTTGGGGAGATTCCACAGATTTGATACTTAACAGTCCTACTATCCTAGCTGTGACAGATAGTGATTGTATGACTGCTAGATCGACAAAGAAAAGTGTTACTGTCCTAGCTACGACGGATAGTACCAATACTAGCACTAGAGAGGGGGAAACCCTTCCTAACCTTGAGGCTTCTACATCACGAGGCCCAAATGATGACTCAGACACAAACTCCCATGAATATGAATGGGACTCACTTTCAGATGCAACAGTTGATCTGGACGTAGCTATTGTCCATGCTTATAGTACCCCACCCGATGCAGCTAACAAGCCTAGTGTAGGACTAGAGGATTGCACTCCTCAAATTGCCTTAGTGGACGATGCCTCGTTTGATAGGATGAGTCCTAATTCGGGTATCTTAGGAGAAGACTTGATGACCTCCGATTATATGGTCACCAGAGATGACACCTTTCGCATAAACAACATTGAACCAGTCATTGACCTACCCCTTGTTCACTTTGACCTAATTGACTGGTCTCAGCACCATCAAGAGCCCACATTCCTCACCTTTTAGAATGATTACAAAATTGCCTACTATCTGAATGCTCTTGAACCTGTGGCTTCTTCCACCAGTGAACCAACAACTAGCATGACAGAGCCTGATATTAAGTACCTCAGTCTCAAAATAAAAAAGAAAAAGAAAAATAGGTCTGATGGCGAAAACCACTTTGTGGCGGTGTCAGAACCAAAAATAGTAAAATGAAATGATGCATCCGAGGGTGAAAACCTCTTTGAGGCACCTAAGGATGGGGTACTTAATAACTTGTCAAGTTATTTCTAGGATAGATCATCAGTATTGATTGAGCCAACAAAGCTAGTCAATTTGAACATAGAAGAAAATCCTCAAATAGTCCATCTTGCTCAGTCTTTATCAGAAGAAGAGACCAAGGCATATGTACAGTTTTTATAGAAAAAGAAAATTAATTTTGCATGGACCTATTCAGACATGCCAGGGCTTGACACGAATCTTATAATGCATCACTTATCCATAGCTCCAGGAGTCAATCCAGTAAAACAAAGACTCAGAAAAATGCATCCACATGTAGCTCTACTTGTCAAAGGGGAATTAGAAAAACTTTTGAGAGCTGGATTCATTAGAGCCATCGATTATGCAGAATGGATCTCAAATATAGTACCAGTTTCCAAACATAATGGGTCCATTCGTGTATGCACAGACTTTAGAGATTTAAACAAAGCATGCCCAAAGGACAATTTTCCACTTCCAAACATTGACATGATAGTGGACATGACGGCGGGCTATGATATATACTCTCTAATGGATGGTTTCTCTGGGTATAATCAAATCAAAATAGCTCCTAAAGACCAAGAGAAAACAACATTCACATGTGCATGGGGAATCTATTGCTGGAACGTCATGCCATTCAAATTAAAGAATGTAGGAGCAACCTACCAAAGAGCTATGACAACTATCTTTCATGATATGATGCACAAAAACATGGAAGATTATGTGGATGATACCCTGGAAAAATCAAGAAAATGGGACACACACCTCGATGATCTGGAAGTAATTCTAGATCGCATGGAACAGTTTCAACTCAGATTGAATCCAAAGAAGTGCGCATTTGGCGTCACCTCAGGAAAACTTTTAGGATTCATAATATCAGCAAAAGGTATCGAGGTTGATCTCGAAAAGGTCCAAGCAATTCTAGATATGCCACCTCCTCGAAATATCAGCCAAATGAGAAGTCTTCAGGGATGTCTTCAATCAATTAGGAGGTTTATTTCTCAACTTGTAGATAGAGCACAACCCTTTAACAAGACATTGCATAAGGGTGCTTCTTGTGTTTGGAATGAGGATTGTCAAAAGAGCCTAGATCAGATCAAACAATACTTGGCTAATCCTCTGATTCTAATGCCTCATATTCCAGGGAAACCATTGATCCTATATATTTCAGCTACAGACACTTCCCTGGGGGCATTATTGGCTCAATCAAATGATACTGGGAAAGAACGGGCCATATACTATATCATTCATACTCTAGTCTCCTACGAGATCAATTACAATAATATTGAGAAGTTTTGTCTTGCAGTGGTGTTTGCTTCTCAAAAGTTGCACCACTACATGCTTGCTCACACCATACATTTGGTTTCCAAAATTGATCCTCTTAAATACTTGCTTAGTAAGGCTGCCCTCACGCGTAGACTTGCTAAATGGATGATAGTCCTAACAGAATTTGACATAGAGTATGTTGAAAGGAAGGCAATAAAAGGGCAAGCTATTGCTGACCAATTAGCTGATTTCTCAATTCAGGATAGTATGCCAGTCCAAGTGGAATTCCCAGATGAACATATCTTGTATACAACTACTCGCACTTGGAAAATGTTCTTTGATGGTTCCCGCATGCAAAATGGATCAGGTGCTGGAGTGTTATTTGTTTCTCCACATGGGTACAATATTCCAAAGTCTTACAAACTATTATTCCCATGTACAAATAATATTGCAAAATATGAAGCTTTAACCAATGGCTTGAGAATGGCTATAGAATGGAACATCACAGAGTTACATGTCTTTGGGGATTCCCACTTAATCATCAACCAAGTCAATGAAGAGTATCAAACCAAGGATGACAAATTGATACCCTACAAAAAGATGGTTGATTCTTTGAGATGCTACCTCACCTTTGTGACATTTCAACAAATCCCTAGGACAGAGAACAAGGCTGCAGATGCCATGGCCACATTAGCTTCACTTCTTCAGTTGGAGACACATGAATCCAAATTTGAATTCCTGGTGGAAGAGCTACACCATCCCATCTTTGACTCATCTGAAAGCCATGTCATTTGTACCATTATCACACATGAGTCTTCCTGATATGGTGCTATCTATTCATATCTTCATGATGACATCATCCCCAACACATTCAACCACTCTGAACACTGAAACCTCATCCGTAATGCCTCTCACCACACCCTCATCTCTGGTGATTTATATAGGAGGGGTTTAGATGGGACACTCCTTAGGTGCTTGGAAAAGGAGGAATCCAACCAAGTGTTAGCTGACATCCACAAGGGCATTTGTGGTGGACATTCTAATGGTCTTGCCATAGCCTGAAGGTTGCTTAGGGCGGGATATTATTGGCCCACAATGTAGATAGATGCAGTCACCTTTGCTAAGTCATGTGAAAAATGTCAGAAACACAGAAACCTGATTCATGCTCCAGGTAGGGAGCTGATCCCTTCTATTTCTCATTGGCCATTTCAGCACTGGGCCTTTGATCTGGTTGGGCAGATTCATCCCAACTCATCAGGTGGACACAAGTTCATTATTACTGCCATTGACTACTTCACAAAATGGGTGGAAGCTGTGCCACTTTATGTTGCTTCAGGAAGGACCATTTCTTTGTTCATATTGAATCATATTATTTGCCGATTTGGAGTGCCTTTTGAGATCATTACTGACAATGGAGGTTAATTTAAGAATAAGGACCTAAAGCATCTATGCAAAAAGTTTAAAATCAAGCAACATTGGTCCTCCATCTATTTTCCACAGGGAAACGGACAGGCAGAAGCTTCTAACAAAACCATTCTTAAGATTCTTCATAGGACAGTGCACAAGAATGGTAGGGATTGGCACTTACAAATCAATCCAGCACTATGGGCTTATAGAACAAGCATTCGCACACCTACAGGAGCCACTCCTTTTTCTCTCACCTATGGCGCTGAAGCGGTATTGCCTTTAGAAGTTGAGATACCATCACTCAGAGTCTCACTCAAAGGTTTGATTACAGATGAGGATTACCGTGCCATGAGGCTACAGGAACTAGGAATTCTAGATGAGAAGCGTAAGGCTTCCTTTGATCACATGAGAGTGTATCAAAAATGTATGTCCAAAGCATTCAACAAGAAGGTTCGCCCTAGAGAATTTCAAATAGGTGATCTTGTTTTGTGAGAGAACCCTAAGAACCAATAGAACAGAGAGCAAAAAGGCAAGTTTGAACCTAACTAGCTTGGACCATATGTCATCACAGCTGCTTTTGGTACTGGTGCGTATTTATTGTCAGATCCTTATGGAGAACAGCTCCCTGATCCCATCAACATTGTGTACCTCAAGAAGTTCTATCCTTGATGCTCATTTCTGTCTAGGGGAATCCTTTGTATAAATCTTATTGATCCTGAAAAAAATACCAAAAATTCATATATGATGCTAAAAAAATCCTAAAAAGCATAAAAAGTCCTGAAAAAATACAAAAAAATTAAAAAGTTCAAAAATCCAAAAAAAAAGAAAAAATTGCAAAAGATTCCAAGTGGTGAAAACCTAGAAACAGGTGCTACTTGAGGCCTTTGCACCCCTATTTGTTAGCATGCGTCCTCGGCCCTTAGCCACTTTCCTTGATGCCTTGACCTTATTTGGCTTAGTCTGGAATTGGTCTTTGTCTTTGTCTAGGGGGCATAACTGTTAGCATTGGTCTTTTAGGTGCGTTTGTCTCTTGGGGCATTTCACAACAGGTGTTTTTCAACACCACCCCAAAATAGTGTTTTTTAACACTACCCTTGGGTCGAGTGTTTCTTAACACTTATCAGATGTCTTACTCAATAGTCTAAGTATGATGCGATATTTCTCATTTGTAGATGTGATAACCAGAGTTTGACTCTATGACCAACACACACGCACTTAAACAATCAACTCGCTGACGATATGATGACTTTATTTTTCTTTGTGTGCTGTCTATGAGGATTTCTTTGATGAGTGGTCTCTCCTTGAGAAGTTTTTGATGATGCATAGCTAGAAGACTGAGGGAATGAGAACATGTTTTCTTGCTTTATCTACTTATGGGTATATTTTGTTGATCCTACCTGTCATAAGCATTTATGCTAGTCCTACTTGACACTAAGGATTGACAAGGTATTATCCTTGACTATTTTGCGAGTGCATGCTTCTAGCTATCCTAACTTTCATGTGTCTTGATACAAGCATAATCTCGCCATATCAAACTTAGGTGATCTCACTGCATTAGTCATCTTGACCTATATGTCTTTGATGCCTAGGTGAGATTTCCACATTCCTATCTGATATAGATCATATTCAGATCCACATAGTTATGCTAGTGTGCATTGTATGATCTTACGACGCTACCAATAACACTCGATGATGATAATTAGATATCTATAAGCATTGTGACCTTGCAAGTCAACCACTTTCATAGTAGCTTGCATTTTTAGGGTCATGATAGTCTAGTTTTGCATTTCTTGCATATGGAGAGGGCTCTCCTCTTTTATCTTATGTGGACCTATCAGTCGACTGCGCTCACCTTTCCTTCTTCTTGATCATGTCTTGCACTCCTTGTCTTTTTCATCTCACACCTGTTCCTGTTCATCACAAGGGGTTAATCATATCATCATATCTATATCAAAAACTGTCATTTTTAAGAAACATGAGTCTATATCATACACATGAGAATTAAACATACATCTATGAGAGAGAACATACATAAGTATTTTTGAGCAAAATGACAAGACAATATACATAAACTGATACATCCATCACAAATGAGACAAATACACATGATACATCGAACATCCAATAATCTCATAAATCTATATACAATGTCATGATATACAATACAATATGAGATCCCAAAATCTGGATCAAAAGTCTCAAGATATGTCCAAAACAACCTAAGACCTAACCCTAAGACTCGCTACCACCCTCGTGAGGAGCTCATGGTGGTAGAGGAGGCATAGCTCTCCTATCGAGTACCACATCTGATACCCCTGCCCGCTGAGAGTATGATGGTGCTCTCTCACCCTCTAGAATGGCCTGCAGATAAAGTCTGTGATAGTAGGCTGCTCTCACTGACTCCCATCGGAGCTCCAGTGCCTCTGCCTGTGCCATCGCCTTACAGCGTGCTATCTCTGCCCTAAGATCAGCTATCTGTTGATCCCGCTCTGCCCTCAGATCTAGTAGCTACTAATCTCTCATGGCTATAGTAGTCTGAAGCCACTGTATCTCTGCCTCCTGAGCCTGTATCTGAGCTCTCAGATCCTCTCCCCCGCAGGCTGATCCTGCTGTGCCTCTGCCTGCCGGCGAGCTGGTCTCACCTCCTCCTCGGGCGTCGCTGATCTCTATCCCCATGACCATTTCTAGTCACCTGATCTCAACCCCTCTCCTCTCTCCATCCTCCTCCCTCTCCCCCTCCCGCCATCTCCTCCATCCCCTCCCTCTCCCCCTCCCGCCATCTCCTCCATCCCCTCCCTCCCCTCCATCCCCTCCGTCTCCTCCGTCTCCCCCATCGTCCCCTCCGTCTCCTCCTGGTGCTGGTACCTGTGCATCTGGTACTGTAAACTGAGAGAATGGCACCCTCCACCGCTCTGCTCTGTAGGTTCCATTAGCCCCTACATCTGCCATATCTAGAAAATACTCCCAGGGCTCGCTCCTGATACCTGCTGTCTCTGCGATAGCCTACTGATAGTCCAACATGGGTAGCCACCCATGACCCTCCTTGTCTCTGGCCTTGACATATGTGGTAATCTCTATCGAGACTCGCTGCTACCTCCCAAACTACCGCCATACCCGAGTGATGCAGAATCTCTCGACTATCTCTGCATACCGACCTACCAGTGGCCAACTGCACAGCATATAACTCAGCTCATCAGCTGCATCTCCCTAGAACTCCACCTCCCTGTATGGCCTCCATGTGAATGAGGCTATCTCATCCAAAATCCACCGGTAGTATGTCACATCCCCAGAATGGGCATGTGATATGAACCCAAGGTACCTATAGATGAAGGGGTACCTCCTCTCCCTCGGCTGAACCCTGGGACGTACCACAGTGATGTGCTCCCATGCCCACACCTGCACTAGGATGGCACCGCACGCCCATGTCCAATCATCTCTGTAGATGATCTCGTGTAACTCATGGTACATCTCTACCAATATGGTAGGACCCCATGCCATCCGCCGAGGCCTACCGACCAAGTCAACTAGTAACCATGCCCATCCGAGCAGGAATCCCTTCTGACTGCGATCAGTCATCAGGATCTGTGAAATAATGGATGCCACTATACATGACACTGGGTAGTCTCGGCCAAAATCATCTATCAGCCTCTCCCAGCTGATATGCCTATCCAGAATCGTGACATCCTAGAACATCTCCTGAACCAGTCGGCGCCCCTCAATGGCATCCTGATCATAGTACACCTGTGCCAACAAATGAATCATGTCAATTTTCATCATATGGAAATATTACATTTATGATTATATCTCAAAACATGATATACTCACCGGCTCGCCATGACATGGCACACGTAAGATCCTGTAGACGTCCTCTAGAGTGATCGATGCCTCTCCAGTAGGCAGGTGGAAGGTGTTGTACTCACTATGCCATCTCTCAGCAAGAGCAGTCAACAACCCATGGTCCACTCGGATGTATGAATATCTCAACAGATATCTGAATGCCATCGCTCTGATATCGGCATTGCCCGGATCATCCAGATCTCAAACACACCGCAACCCAGTCACCTTCGGCGCTTTGATGATCAGCGCCGAAAAGACCTCCTGCAAGCCAAAACCAAGCCAGTTGTTAGCACATATCATGATGGATGTCTAAAAACTTAGTCTAAAACATCTCTAAAGTGTAACATTGTCTAGACCCATGTCATTTTTGCTAAAAAATGCATTAAATATCAAATTTTTTAAACTGGGTCATATTCTTTTTTGGAGAAGTATCGCGCAATACTTCTCCCTATAGCGGGATGATAGACCTTATGCCGCGTGATCTTTCACCCAGTATCGTGTGATACCGGTGCCTTAGGTAGCGCGATACTTTGGGGACCCACGAAGTATCGTGCAATATTTCTCCCCAAAGGGTGCGATACTTCTAAAATATCATGCGATATTTCGCCTAGCAAAAAAATTTTGAAATTTAAAAACTTGAAAAACGTGCTAAAAAAGCTATTAAATGCGAAAAATGACTCAACAAGCTCGAGTTTTTCGAAAACTTACCGGGGCAGGATAGTGTGGTGGCCGGTTGTGCAACCGGGCGCGCTCAAATTGATGCCTATGGATGGGAACTCCTGCCTGTTGGGCCATTTTCTCTCTCTAAAGTTCTGAAAATTTTCAAATCACTAAAAGACAAATGATTTTTGAAAATGACATTTTGACCCCTTTTATAGCCTTTTGACTTTTTTCACCTCATTTTCAAAACACCTCAGAATTGCGCAAAAATTGCACCCCTAGCTAATTTCGACGTCTTGGATCCATTTTCAGACTCGAAATCGAAATCCGAGGTCATCTTCATAGTCAAAATCACATTTCAAAATCTTCCCTTCTTCTGCGCAGTTGACTGATCTTTTGAGACCTAATCCTTCGATCTTTGTTGGGGCATTGTCGTTTCTTCATTTCCATGTCTTCCAAACTTCTAGTCTTTCATTCATATTCATTCCATTCCCTCCTTTCTCACGTTTGACTGCATCTTTTCAGTCAGGCTGGGGCATGTTTTATTGCCTAATGATTAACCTATTGACCTTTACATTCGATTGTGATTTCATTCTGATTTGATCAAATCCTTATCAATCCGCTGTTCTCCTCTCTACCTGATTTCGATTTCGATTTCGAGGGGGCAGTACCTATGGGATTCTCATCCCTGATTTCCTTGATTTTCCTAATTCAGACATCTTTTGTGAGTTGTCACTCAAATTTGAGATTCTTATCTCTTACTTTGAATGTGATCCCGAATCGACCTCATGTTCAAAGGCCTTTTTTATGCTTTGTCCAGATATGATCCCGAATCGACCTCATATTTGAGTTGTTTTGTGATCCCAGATCAATCTCACATTTCAATTCTTTTTTGACTGCATGTGTTCTCAAATTGATCACACATTAGTCAAAGAGGGGCAAATGTATGCACCCAAAAATGGTCGCCTAGACTTTGGGCCCCATTTATTTGATTTATCAATCTTGAATCAATTTTATCAATAATCGATATTTTCAACATTATCAATTTCTTGATCAAATCTTAGTTTCGATCATATATTAGATTTTTATCCTCGGGCTAACCATTTATCCTAAGTCTTTATTTAATTAAAAAGAATATTTCCTCCCCTTTTGATTAAATAAAAAACCCACCTTTTCCTCTTATCCTAAGTTGCACAAATAAAGCATTATTCATGTTTTATAAAAAGGAGAAAAGCACTTTTTGTCTCATATGGACATAAAGTCAACTCTTATTTTCCTATTGGAGGATATGTGTGCACATGGATTGCTCCTCTTTCAAGCTCCACCGCTGATTAAGACTTTTTGCCTCTTAATCTCAATGGTCCATTTCTTTGCATTTCTTCATTTGCATATACCATGTTTTTATGCTAATGTTATGCTGCAGGTTTTAGGTGCATTTGGAGCTTTTGAGGATATTGAAGACTTGTTGCTTTCATCATTTAGTTGCATATTTGCTTTCTTAGTTGCATGAAAATGGCATTCATAGTATAGATTTCCTTTTATGCAATAGAATAATCTCACATAGTCTAAATAGGAAGCATTGTAATCCATTGCTATTTCCTTTCATAGATTAGTTGCATTGTACTTTCATTTCCATAGCTTAGATTGCATTCTCATTTAGATTTGCATTGCATATTTGATTCTTGGAGATATTGGCATTGTTTCCCTTGTCTTCACTTGAATCTCTCATTGTATGGTTGACTAGCAAGGTCACAAGCTTGTAGCTCTAGCTGAGAGCAAACACATCATAGTCCCTTGCAACTCTATGCATAGAGAGCTATGAGCCACTTTGTGAGGCCTCATTCTTGAGCAACCTTGCATGTAATGGTTCATAGAAGTGCACCATTTTAGTGTGTACACATCCAACCTTGATGATCTGTATGAGTTTTAGAGATTTTTTATTCTATTTTTAGTAGTTTGATATCATTTTTGAGTGCCACATGGATTGGATACTAGAGTCTAGGAGACTTTGAGGTGGTCAATTGCATGTTTCAAGTAGTTTGACCCCTCCTTTCACTTCAATTTTATTCATGCTCGACCCTTAGGGGTTTTGAGATATATACTCTTTCTTTAACATGTTTTAGGGGTTCTTTCTTCTTGCTCAATTTTTGCATTATGTACATTCAAGCATTGTTATATTGAGCACATTGATTTTTAGGATTTGTAACAGGATTGTCCCTTGGATTCAGAATAGAGATACAAAGCCTTATTTATTATTTTGAATATCAGATTTGTGGATGTGTTTATATGCTTTCAATGATTTTAAATTATGGAAAATCTTTTCCCTTTTCATAATTGTTGAAGTTTAAAACCTTCTTAGGATATGATATTGTGACTGGGTTATGAGGGTTATTCTTTATTTAAGATTTATTTTGGATGAAAATTTTTGTGAGAGTTTTGAGGATTGGAAAATTCTAGTGTGTCACCTTTTAAATTTTTATTTACATTTCTAGGTATCTTTCTTATCTATTTTCCTAAAAAAGTTAGTTTTTGATGATCACAAAGAGGAAGTCAGGCCATGATCCATAGATTCACTCTCACGACATATAACCCACAATTTAAGAGTGTTTCCATGTTTCAAAAGGAGAATATATTTCATATTTGTTAAGGGTGCAATCTTGATTGACAACACTCATATCATGAAATGTTAAGATGCCTATGGACCTACTCCTACAAAAAAGATGGAATTATGGAATCAATTAACCATTTTTATTTAGAACTTCAAAGATGAAGGAATCATTCTTCTAGGAATAGTAATGGAAAATGGTGTGTTTATGTGGAAGAATAGAAGGTTGGGTTTTAGCTAGATAGCAGAAAATTTGCATAGAATTTTCTTTAAAGGTGATATGGGACAATTTGCATATAATTTAAAATCCTCCATTGTGTCAATCTCTGGTTTAGATCATTTCCCCATATTGCTTGAGGTTTTGGTGGAAAACAAACCCTACTTTTGTCCTTTTAAATCTGAGAATATGTGGATGAAGCATGAAAATTTACTAAGGATTATTTTAGAGTGGTGGTTAGAAGCCCAAATCAATGGATCTAAACTATTTTTTTTGTAAGAAAACTAAAATTTATAAAGAAAAATTTACTTAAATTTGATTAGAGAATAATTCAAAAATATCTTTGCCTCAAAAAGAAATCTATAGGACAACATTAAAGAGTTGAATGAGGATGTGATTCAAAATGGTATGGATGCATATTGGTTCATTAGATAAAAATAACTATTAAAGGAATATAATGAGGTATTAGAAAAATAAAAAAATAAAAATTGGAGACAAAAATTAAGAGAAGTCTGGTTAGAGGAAGGAGATGGGAATACCAAATTATTTCATAAAAATGCAAAGAAAAGAAGAAGCATTAGCATAATACAAAAATTAAGTGATGAAAATAACATCTCAATTGAGGATCCTGTAGAAATAAGTAAAAAGGTAGTTCAAATTTTCAATGATATTCTGAATAACGTAGAAGGGTTAGATTACAAAGCTAAGAAATCAATGTTAGAAGGAATACTAAAGATTATTTTAGAGGATAGTATTCTTAATTCCAAAATGGATGAAAAAGAAGTAAAGAAATATCTCTTCCAACTCCATCTAGATAAGGCACCAGGGCCAGATGGATTTCCAGGCACCTTTTTTTTCAAAAGTGTTGGCATATTGTGGGGACAATTTTGACAGAGGCATTGGAGGTAGCTAGGAATGGGGGTAGATTTTTGAGAGAAATTAATAATATATATTTATTGCACCAATTCCCCAAAAGGAGAAGGCCACATTGTGATAATAATTTAGCCCAATCTCATTACGCAATACAATTTATAAAATTGTGGCCAAGGTTTAAGCTAATAGACTCAAGGTCATTTTAGCATGCATCATATCTTAAGAGAAGATAAGATTTGTTCCAAGAAGGTCAATATTTGATGGGGTATTAATAGCATAGGAGGCTATCCACTCAATTCAAAAGACAAAGGAACCCAATATGATCATTAAAATGGATATAAAGAAGGCTTGCCACAAATTTGATTGAAGATTCTTATGTAAGTGTATGGAAGCATTTGGATTCAACAGAGTATGGATAAATTTATTTCTTTATCACATATCATCCTAAATATTCAGTGCTCATAAAGAATAGATATCCACAAGGTTTTTTTAATTTCTTGAGGAGTATTCACCAATGGAATCCCCTTTCTCCCTTTTTATTTATAATTATGGTAGAGGCTTTAGGAAAATCACTACAAAAAAGTCAAAATTGTAATCACCTAAAATTTGTCTAGTAGAACCTAAGCCCCTAATTTTGATCAAGTCCACCTCAAGAAAAATTCTAAATCTCAAAGGCATAATTTACTAGACATAATTATGTAAGCAACCTGAATAATCCCCTTTGCACAATTAAAATCAACCATAAATCATTTCTAATATTAAAACTTGGAAAATTATTTAATTGTCAAAAACTTCCTTTTAATATAAAGTCCTAGCACTTTTATTAAAAAGAGCACTTTGTGCAACTTAATCTTGATTAAATGTCAATTAAAAGGGGATCTACTATTTTTTCATTTTCTCCAACCAAGCTTGACCAATAAAAAATCTTGGATCCTCTCACATGGATTGATATTTCTCACCACTCATCTCTACATAACATCTTTTGTCTCTTAATCTCCACCATTCATTCTTGAAGAAATTCCTTTAAAATGAAGCTCTTCCTTGGATTAAGGGCCCATTTCTTTTGCATTCTAGGTTCCAAGATTCTAAGTTCCAAGTCTCCTTCTTGCATCCTTTCATTCTAGAGTAATCTTTCCATTTTGAGTTACTAGTTGCTTTCATTATAGTCTCTTGCATTCTTAGCTCTCTTGCATTGTTAGCTTAGTTCATTTTCTAGTGTAATCTTGCATTGTTATCTAGATGATACTCCTAAAGCATTATTTTATTGTCATTAGTATTGTCAAAGTTATATTGCATTTTCAAAGTTAGTCGGTAAATGAAGAAGGACTCATAGGACTCAGTCAGTAAAGCAAATAGAGATGTCGGTAAAGGAAGATACAATTTTAGTAAAGGCAAATGAATGACAGGCACCTAGCAGAGAAAGAAACACACCAAGAAGTGTATGATAGTTACTGAGATAAGAGAACATGTTACTGAGTAAGAACAAAACATGTTACTGAGTAACACGGGCCGACATAATAGATTATGACAGATACATTGAATCTGGACACCGAGCATAAAATGTTTTACTGATTTCAAGAAGATCATTTGGTAAAACATTAGAAATATAAACAAATATGATTGTGCATGATTACAAGGTAAGATACACCAATAAAAATAAAAGGAATACATACATTGGAAATGAAATCAAAGATACCACTGTTTAAGGAGAAGAATCTAGAACATTTCTACCACTTCTAGATCAAGTATATAAATAACCATGTATGCAGATCAAAGAGGGAGAGTGGATGATGAGAAGTTAGAGAAGAATTTGATGGTGATGAAATGTTGAAGTGAAGATGCTGAGTAATAGATAAATTAGAGTAGAATAGTGAAGGTGAATCATACTTGAGGTTACCTGATAGTCTACAACTGATTGAATAACTTGATGAGCTAAATGGACAAATGAAAGAGAATGATTGAAGGTCACAGAGCTACTAAAGTGACATGTAAGATGACTAAATCATTCAATATGTTGTCATTGATGTCAACTAGTTTTGACTATACTTATCATGTTAGTTACAAACATCTAAAGAAGACAAATGATGATGGAAAGATATATCTACATGGAGAAAGAGATGGATATGGAGATGTGGCTAAGGTATACATTGGGTAGCTTATTGATGAGCCTATGGCATTATGTTGTTGAATTAATTCTATTACATGAATTTTTTATGTATTGAAGATCAGAATTGAACAAGTTAATGTGGTCGGTAATTGAAGATTTTTGTATACACAGAGCTAATGCATTGTATACTGAGTGACAATAATAACTGAGTTAGTATTCAGTGACACATTTTGTATTAACCAAATGGATGAAATAATTAAATGCTATAACAACCGACTAAATTGATGAGCTGGAAAATTGTGTATGATTCCAAGGTAAAGGATAAAGTTAGCTATATGAATCTAACAACTGACAAAATACAGAGATGATCGAATGGAAGAGATTGAAACATGTTAGAGACACATCTACTGAGGAAGCTTGAAGTGACAAAATGAATGATGGAGATTAAGAGGAAAAATATAATGGAGGATATGAAAACAATTTATGATGTCTATTGAAAGAGACATGAGATTCATTATTGAATCTCGGATAATCACATCTGCAGGAGAATTCACATGAAAGGAAGTTTTTCATACACCATTGATCAAACTGGTTACAAACATAACTAAGAAGAACTGTAGACATAACCGAGCGTCAGAGTATTATTGATTGATCTGAATAAGTTGAAGGATATGAAGGATTGAAGTGATTATTGATCAGGAGAGGAATTTTAAGCTTAGCATAGATCTAAAAATTTGCAAATATTAGTTGTATTTGAATCAGGTCGCTACTGTATCAGTTTAACCATTGTTACAGCTAAATATCTTCACCGAGTGGACTTAACAATCTTATTTGTATTTCAATATGATATTCCATGAATGTTGATGGTTTTATTTTTTACCCCATGGTGAATGTTGGTCAAGAGTTAACTGGTAGTGATAAATCCTTTAACTAGGTCACACCTTATAGTGTACATTGTAACCTTTAACATGGTTGGCTCCTAACCGAGCTCACTTCAGAAGAGTGAAATATTTTGGGTTACTGGTCCCAAGTGGTTTTTCCCTTAGCAGGGTTTCCACGTTAAAATCCTTATGTTATGTGTTATTTGATGTGATTAGATTGATAGTTTACTTTACACATTTCATATCAAGATTAATGGGTAGATACAGTATTGAATTTTTTGGTATTCGGTAAATGAACAGAAAGATTAGTATTGTTATCTTATCGAGTTGGTTATTTGATTGTAAAGTTTGGAATATATACATCTGAATGAATGTGGGACTGTAGGATAATTGAATTAACTGATTCCCCCCCCCCCCCTCTCAGTTATCTAACAATCGGTATCAGAGCTTGTGTTCTTGGAGAGGAAGTTTGAAGGACTTGAGATAAAGATCACAAGATGTATAAGAGAGAGGTGAAAAAGATGAACAAAGATAACTTCTCGACATGGAAAAGCAGAATGAGAGTGCACATATCTGGAATTGGAGAATTTGCAGTATTTTACCTATAACATACTTACATACAACCATCTATTGGACAATTGATTATTAATCAGTTAAGAGATAGACATGAACACAACATGACAATGATAGAGATTGTTGCTGCCCTATCTGATGAAGAATTCAAAGATGTCAAAGCATGTACTTCAACAAAAGGAATGTGGGACAAACTTACACTAGTCTATGGAGGAGATGCAAATGTGATGAGAGAAAGAGCTGAAATCCTTAGAGGAAGATTTGATGATATGAAAATGAAATAAGGAGAAAAAATTTCTCAATACAGTAACCGAATCAAGGAGGTTGTCAATGCTATTTGAGGAGCAGGAGGTGTTATTAATGAAGACACTGTTATGAGTAAAATTCTTCAAACTTTTCTACCAATCTATGCTATTAGAATCTTTGCAATCCATGAAATGAGATTTGCACTGGATAATGTTCTTACGCGTGATAGTCTGATCGGTAAATTGACTACTTTTGAGTTGAATAACTTTGATAATAGTATTGTACTGAGTGTTGAGTCTACATTTATGTCATCTTTGAAAATTGGAAAGTCAAGTAGTAAACATATGATAAGAAATGAAAGTGACAGTGACAGTGATGAAGATGGACTTGATGAACTTGAAGCACTTATGGCTAGAAGGCTATAGAAAGGTAAAGGAAGGTATAAAGGGAAATTACCTCTAGCATGTTTTAATTATAAATAAATTGGTCATATTGTAGCTAGATGTCCTAACAAAAAAGATGATGACAAAGACAATGACCAATCTGGTGAAAGAAAGTTTGACATAAGAGATAACCGAGATCATAGAGGCAACTGACACTATGATAGAAGAAATAACCAAGATTAAAAAGACAAAGGCAAGAAGGAATGTTACCTTGTTGGAGATGATGATGATGATGACACTGACACCAAAACTGATGAAGACATTAAGGTGGTATTCGTAGCTTTGAAAGAAGATTCAGAAGAAGAAGAAAGGTATGTAGAAACAACACTTATTTCTAAAGTTTGCAAGAATTATACATAGATTATTGATAGTGGTTGTACACATCATATGACTGGTGATGAGGATAAATTTGAATATCTTGAACACTATAATGGAGGATCTGTTAAAATGGGTAATGATACACCTTGTCAAGTAAAAGGAAAAGGATCTATCATGTTGAATAATAAGATTACATGTGAGAATGTGTATTGGGTGAAGGGACTTAACTATAACTTGTTAAGTGTAGCACAGTTGAATAAACCAAGTCACTAAGTTGCATTTGAAAGAAGAAAGGTGAAAGAAGAAAGGTGAAGATCTATGATGAAACAGGGAAACTGGTCGGTACTAGTGAACAATCCAAAGGTAATCTATTCTATCTTGACAATGCTAAAACTTCTTGTTTGATGGATAGGACTGAAGATGTGTGTTTGTGGCATAAAAGGTTATGTCATGTGAATTTTGACAATAGGGTTAAGATCAGTAAGAAAAGAAAATTTAGAGGCTTATCGAGCTTATCTAAACCTGACCATGTCATGTACAAACAATGTCAAATGGGAAAGATGTCAAAATCTAGTTTTAAGAGCAAGACCTATTATCTAAAGTTTTTTTAGAATTGGTTCATACCGACTTATGTGGTCCTATGAGAACTTGGAGTTATTATGGGGACATATACTTTATTTTATTTATTGATGATTATTCTAGGATGATGATAGTTATGTTTTCAAAAGATAAATCTGAAGCTTTCAAAATGTTTATATGGTATAAAGCTAAAGTAGAAAAGGAAACTAGAAAAGAGTTAAAATGCTTAAGATCTAATAGAGGAGGTGAGTTTATTTCTGATGAATTCACTAACTTTTGTAATAAGCATGGAATTAAAAGACAAGTTTCTGTACCAAGAACACCACAACAGAATGGTATTGTTGAAAGGAGGAATAGATCTATAGTTGATTGTACTAGAACACTGATGATTGAGAAAGATGTTGCACAAATGTACTAGAGAGAAGTTGTTAGCATTGTTGTATACACATTAAACCAAGTACAACTGAAGAAATATTCAAACAAGACACCTTATGAGTTATGGTTTGGGTACACACCTAATGTAAGTTATTTCAAAAAATTTGGAAGTAGATGTTATATTCTGAAAGATGATAGAAATGGGAAATTTGATTCAAAAGGTGATGAAGGAATATTATTAGGATATCTAATAAGAGAAAAGTTTACAAATGTTTGAATAAGGTTTCTAACAAAATGATTGAAAGTGCTAATATGAAAGTTGATGAGTTTACTGAGAAAAATGATGAAGAAAGCAGGAAAGAACCAGAAGACTACAATAGATTTATATTCATTGAGTTACCTGATGGTCTACCTGAGTACTAGATTGAAGCTACTGAACAAAAGGCCAAGAACACCAAGAAAAATAATAAAGACACCGAGCATCAGCCTATAGACACTGAGAATTAGGAAATTGCTACTGAGGAAGAAATTGAACCTGCAACAACTAAGGAACAAAGAAGAAAACAAGTATTATCTAAATTTATGAGAAGAAACCATCCACATAACCAAATTATTGGAGATAAGCAAGCTGGCATGATGAAACAAAGTAAGTTGAGACAGAACACATGTTTAGTTTATGAATTTGAACCTAAAAATGTTAGAGATGCACTTGAGAATGAGGAATGGATTAAAGCCATGAATGAAGAAATTGAGTAGATAGAGAAAAATAAAACATGGACATTGGTACCAAGACCGAGTGATAAAAATGTAATTGGAACCAAATGGATATTCATAAACAAGATGAATGAGAATGGTGAAGTCACTAGGAATAAAGAAAGACTTGTATGCAAAGGATATGCACAAGAAGAAGGTGTTAGCTTGTGGTGACTGATCAAGAAAGTACTGTACATATTTTCAGCTATTTTTGGGCCGACATGATTGTAACTCATTCTAACCCTAAAGCAGAAAAATATTGTATAATATGGCTTAGGGTTAGGGATTTCATTATGTATGATTTTAATACTCATGGTAGAATTGAGTTGTAAGGGATTACAAATTATAATCAGGTTGTAATCACTGCATAATAATAATAATATTGGACTCCATGTTAGTGGACATAGCCCTGGGATTGGGTGAACCATGTTAAATCTTTGTGTCTTGTGTTCTCTTCTGTGTGGTTTATTATTTTTTGATAGTGGTTATATTTGCAAGTAATTGTTATTTCTACCTTGTTAATCCTAACAAGTGGTATTAGAGTGAGGTTTTTTTTAGTTATCCTCTACAAGGAGAGCTCATGGTTTAGTGGGAGTCTCACGGTTGAGTGGGAGAAATGGCAGACAAGGGTAGGCTGAAGGTTGACAAGTTTAATGGGCAGAACTTTCAGTTATGGAAAATGCAAATGGAGGACTATCTCTATCAGAAGGATCTATGGCAGTCGTTGGAAGGAAAAGCCAACAAACTAGCAAGCATTTCTGATGAGGACTGGACAATTCTTGATAGAAAGGCTCTTGGTAGTATTCGATTACGCCTGGCACAATCAGTGGCATTCAATATTACATAAGCAACGACAACTGAAGATTTGATGAAAACCCTAGTGAAGTTGTATGAAAAGCCCTCCGCTTCAAATAAGGTATTTCTCATGAAGTGTTTGTTTAATATGAAAATGGTGGAAGGTGGGTCAGTTGTTGATCATTTAAATGAGTTTAATACTGTTACTAGTTAATTGACTTCTGTCAATGTTATTTTTTATGAAGAAGTCAGGGCTCTCTTGATTTTGTGTTCTTAGCTTGAAAGCTAGAATGGCTTGGTGATGGCTGTTAGTAACTCTGTTTCTGGTTCTAATACCCTAAAATTTGATGATGTTATTGGTGTTATTCTGAGTGAGGAAATTCAAAGGAAAAGCTCAGGTGGATCCACATCAGGTAGTGTCTTAAATGCACAAAGAAGAGGTAGAACCAATGAGAGAGGAAACAACTTTGGAAATCATGGGAAATCAAGAGGAAAATCAAAGGGAAAGAGGTCTGAATCCAAAGGGCCAAACAATTGCGGGTATTGTGGAAAACTAGGTCATAAGAAGAAAGATTATTGGTCTTAGAAGAATAAAGGAGATAAACAAGAAGGTAACAAGGAGGTAAATGTGGTAAGTAATAAACCCGAAGAGGATGCCTTGCTTCTTTCTTTAGAAAGTATTGATGATTCATGGGTTTTAGATTCTGGGGCTTCATTTCATGCTACACCCCATAGAGGTTACTTTCTTGATTATGTCCAAGGGGATTTTGGGCTAGTTTACTTGGGAGATAATGAACCCTGTCAGATAGTTGGAAGGGGAAAAATTAAGATTAAGTTGAAGAATGGGAATCATTGGCTACTACAAGAGGTAAGACATGTTCCAAGGTTCAGTAGGAATTTAATTTCAGCAGGACAACTGGGTGATGAGGGTTGCATAGTTACTTTTAATGATAGAAATTGTAAGGTTTCAAAAGGTTCCTTAGTAGTAGCAAAAGGTGTGAAAGTAGGCACCTTATATCTTTGTACAGGTCATACTATTCCTTCTACTTTAATTGTTTCAGAAGATAATGAATGTTCAGGGAGAGTGGCTACAGTTGAGCAGGAAGAACATCAAACCATTGCTGTAGATTTTGACATAGCACTGTGGCACAACAGACTCAGGCACATGAGTGAAAAAGGTATGAAATTACTTCATTCAAAGAAAGTTTTACCTGGTTTGAAATGTGTCAATATGGATTTCTGTGAAAGTTGTGTGTATGGAAAACAAAAGAGAGTTAGTTTTGTAAAGAGTGGGAAGGAAAAGAAAAATGAGAGATTAGAGGTTGTGCATACAGATGTATGGGGACAAACTCAAGTATCTTCCCTTGGTGGCTCTATGTATTATGTTACATTTATAGATGATGCAACAAGAAAAGTATGGATTTATTTCCTTAGACAGAAATCTGAGGTATTTCAAATTTTTAAGAAATGGAAATGCTTGGTTGAGAATGAGACTGGTAAAAGGTTAAAATGTCTCAGATTTGATAATGGTGGTGAGTATTGCAGCACAACATTTGAAGATTATTGTTCCTCTAATGGTATTCATAGGCAAAAAACTATACCAAGGACTCCACAAGAAAATGGAGTGGTTGAACGCATGAGCAAGACAATAATGGAGCGTGCAAGGAGTATGAGGTTGCATGCTAGGTTGCCCAAAAACATGTGGGTAGAGGCTGTGAATATTGTTGTTTATTTAATCAATATAGGCTCCTCTACTCCTTTGGACTGTGGTATTCTAGAGGAAGCATGGAGTGGTAAGAAGGTGAGTTATTCTTTTCTAAAAAATTTCAGTTGTGAAGCTTTTGCACATATAGATTCTAAAAATAGAACCAAGCTAGAAGCTAAGTGAAAGAAATGTGTATTTTTTGGATATGACATTGATGAATTTGGTTATAGGCTTTGGGATTTTGGAAATCATAAAATTGTAAGAAGCAGGGATGTCATATTCAATGAGAAGGTGTTGTACAAAGATCTGTTGTAGCAGCATGAGAAGAAAGAAAATGATTATGTAATACTGGATGATTTTCCAAAAGATGATGTTCTAGTAGTTCCTTATGCTCTGCAACAATAGAAATAACAAATAACATAAACCCCAATAAATGTTAGATGATCAACAAGGCTAAGTAGACCTCCAGACAAATTCTCTCCCTCCTTGTATTCTATTTTATTAACAGATGCTGGTGAACCTAAATGTTATAATGAAGCTGTGCAAGTGGATACAAAGCTTCAGTGGGAGTCTGCAATGATAGATGAAATGGACTCTTTGCTACAAAATCAAACATGGGATTTATGTAAGTTACCTGCAGGTAAAAGGGCTTTATAGAATAAATGGGTTTACAGGATAAAAGAAGAGGATGGGGGTAAGAAAAGATTTAAAGCCAGGTTAGTTGTAAAAGGATTTGCATAGAAAAAGGGTTTTGATTTTGATGAGATATTTTCTCCCGTTGTTAAAATGACTTCTATCCATACTATTTTAAGTATTGTGGCTACTGAAGATTTGCATTTAGAGCAGCTTGATGTTAAAACAACTTTTCTTCATGGTGATTTGGATGAAGAAATATATATGGTACAACCACAAGGATTTGAGATCAAGGGTAAGGAGAATTTGGTGTGCAGACTATAGAAGAGTTTATATGGCTTGAAGAAAGCACCTTGGCAATGGTATATTAAATTTGACACTTTTATGAATGAGCATGGATACAATCGGTGTCATTCTCACCATTATGTTTATTTTAAGAGGTTGGATGATGATAGCTACATTATTTTATGTTTATATGTTGATGATATGCTTGTAGCTAGGTCTAACATGGATCACATTAAGGGGTTGAAACAACAGTTAGCACATTCATTTGCTATGAAGGATTTGGGGGCAGCAAAACAAATCCTTGGTATGAAAATTGTAGAGATAGGAAAAATAGGAAGTTGTCTCTATCTCAGGGTGATTATATTGAAAAGGTGTTGCAATGTTTCTCTATGGAGAATGCCAAATTTGTCAGCACACCTTTGCCTAGTCATTTGAAATTGACTAAGGAGATGTGTCCTAAGACATTAGAAGAAGAGGCTAAAATGTCCAAGGTACCTTATGCTTCAGCTGTAGGGAGCTTAATGTATGCTATGGTATGTACTAGGCCAAATATTGCACACGCAGTGGGAGTCATTAGTCGATATATGATTCACCCTAGTATTGAGCATTGGAATGCAATCAAATAGATTCTCAGATATTTGAGAGGTACATCTAGTAAGTGTTTACACTTTGGGGGATCTACTACTACTGTACAAGGTTATGTTGACTCAGATTTGGTAGGAGATATAGATAGTAGGCCAAGTACTACAGGCTATGTATTTACTGTTGGTGGGACAAAAGTGAGTTGGATTTCTCGACTACAAAAAGTGGTTGCTTTATCCACTACAGAGGCAAAGTATGTTGCTGCTACAGAGGTAGCCAAGGAGATGATATGGCTTCAATTATTCATGGAAGAATTGGGACATCCACAGATGGATAATTTTCTGCATACAGATAGCCAAAGTGCCATTCATCTTGCAAAGAATTATGCTTTGCACTCAAAGACAAAACACATATAGTTGCGGTACCATTTCATTCGATCAGTTTTGGATGATGGGAAGTTAAAGTTGGAAAAGATACATACAGATGATAATCCAACAAATATGTTTACAAAGGTAGTAACAAGGGAGAATTTGAACTCATGTTCAACTTTAGTTGGTCTTCTAGACTGAACAAAATAAAGAAATAGCTGAGTCCAGGGTGGTTCGATCCAATGGGAGCCTCATATGGTAGCAGTATTGCTACATGATCAGTCTCCAAGTGGGAGGTTTTTTTAGTGTGGATACTGATCAGTCACCAAGTGGGAGATTGTTAGCTTGTGGTGAATGATCAAGAAAGTACTGTACATATTTTTGACTATTTTTGGGCCGACATGATTGTAACTCATTCTAACCCTAAAGTGGCAAAATATTGTATAATATGGTTTAGGGTTAGGGATTTCATTTTGTATGATTTTAGTACTTGCAGCGGAATTGAGCTATAAGGGATTATGAATTGTAATCAAGTTGTAATCACTAGATAATAATAATATTGGACTCGTTGGTGGACATATCCCAAGGATTGGGTGAATCACGTTAAATCTTTGTGTCTTGTGTTCTCTTTTGTGTGGTTTATTATTTTTTGATATTGGTTATATTTGCAAGTAATTGTTATTTCTGCCTTGTTAATCCTAACATAAGGTATTGATTATGGTGAAAATTTTGCACCAGTTGCTAGACTTGAAGGAGTTAGAATACTACTTGCATATTTTGTACACAAAGGATTCAAAGTATATCAAATGGATGTTAAATATGCATTTTTCAATGGAATACTTGAGGAAGAAGTTTACATAGAACAACCTGAAGGATTTGTTGATCCAAATAAGTAGAATATGTTATGCAAATTGCACAAAGCATTGTATGGACTGAAACAAGCACTGAGAGCATGGTATGAAAGACTAGATGCTTATCTTATTAGTATTGGATTTGTGAGGACTAGTGACAATAGCAATTTGTATTGGAAAGGTGAGACTGATGACAATATTTTGATTGTTGAAATTTTTGTTGATGATATTATATTTGGAGGAAATGATAATATTTGCAAATCATTTGTTGATGAAATGAGAAAGGAATTTGAGATGTCAATGTTTGGAGAGATTAAATTCTTTCTAAGATTGCAAATTCTACAACAAGATGATGAGATATTCATAACACAATCAAAGTATATAAAAGAAGTGTTGAAGACTTTTGGTATGGAAGATTAAAAAATAGTAGGTACACTGATGGTCACAGGATGAAAATTGACAAAGGATGATTAGTCAACTAAGGTAAATCAAACATTATATAGATCAATGATTGGGAAACTAATGTATGTTGTGCATAGTAGACCGGATATTGCACATGTTGTTGGGATTGTAGCAATATTTTCTACTGATCCTAAAGAATCACATATGACTGTTGTTAAAAGGATTCTGAGATATTTGAAGAAAGCAGAGGATTATGGTTTATGGTACAAGAAACAAGACAATTTTGAACTACAAGTTTACACGGATGCAGATTGGGCTAGAAATATAGATGACCGGAAGAGCACAATTGGTGGAACATTCTTTTTGGGAGAAAGGTTAGTTACTTGGATAAATAAGAAAAAAACATGTATTTCTCAATCTACTACTAAAGTGGAATATGTTGTTGTTGCTGCTAATTGTTCAAATATTGCATGGATAAAACAATTGTTGAAAGGCATGAATGAAGTGATCACTGATCTAGTGATTATATATTGTGACAACATAAGTGCTATAAACATTTCCAATAATCAGGTGATGAATTCAAAGACAAAGCATATATCTATTAAGTATCACTATTTGAGGGAAAAAGTACAAGAAAAGAAAGTGAAACTGGAGTTTGTGAAATCTAAATTGCAGACATATTCTCTAAACCCTTACCGAATGATACATTTGAGTACTTGGGGACTAGACTAGGGGTCCAGTCCCTGTCTATCGGTCACTAAGGTGATTAGAAGGTTGCATCAACCTATACTTTATGAGAAAATCAAATAATGTTGATGCAAAATTGTTCACACTTTAGGTTTTCTAAGGTTGTGAAAACTAGAACAAGGAAATTGTATATTTGTACACTAAGGTACATCATCTGAACTGAACAATAGAAATGTATTTGGCTATTGGAGAGTTGTTTATTTCTTTTTGGCATTGTTGTCAAAGGGAGAGATAGGTTTCATATGAAATATTATTAAAGAGAGAGAAAGTCTAATATCTATCCAGTGGGACAGAGTATCACAAAGGAAGAAGAAGATCAACTCTGCATGGAGAGTTTGCTTGAAATGATGACATGATATGTAGTGATTAAACATATTAAATATACAAGCTAGGGAGAGCTTATTGAGCTAGAACATTTACTGATAGAGTTTTAGTACAAATGTTTGGTATGTTATGGCATATTTCATATTTGTGTTGCCATTAATGCCAAAGGGAGAGATTGATAATCTACAACTGATTGAATAACTTGATGAACTGAATTGGAAAATGAAAGACAGTGATTGAAGGTCACCAAGCTACTAAAGTGACATGTAAGATGATTAAATCAGTCAATATGTTTTCATTGATGTCAACTAGTTTTGACTATACTTATCATGTTAGTTAGAAACATCTGAAGAAGATGAATGATGAAGGAAAGAGATATCTACATGGAGAAACAGATGGATATGGAGATATGGCTAAGGTATACATTGGGTAGATTATTGATGGGTCTATGGAATGATGTTATTGACTTGATTGTATTACATGAATTTGTTATGTATTGAAGATTAGAATTGAAGAAGTTAATGTGGTCCGTAATTGAATATTTATGTATACACCGAGCTAGTACAGTGTATAGTGAGTGATAGTAATAACTGAGTTAGTATTCACCGACACGTTCTATATTAATTGAATAGATGAAATAATTAAATGCTCTAATAGCTGATTAAATTGATGAGCTAGAAAATTGTGTATGATTCCAAGGTAAAGCATAAAGTTAGTTATGAGGATCTAATGGATGACAAAATTCAGAGATGATCGAATGGAAGAGATTGAAATGTGTTAGAGATACATCTACTGAGGAAGCTTGAAGTGGAAAAATGAATAATGGAGATTAAGAGGCAAAATCTAATGGAGTAGATGAAAATGTTTTATGACATCTATTTAAAGAGACATGAGATTCATTGTTGAATCTTGGATAATCACATCTGCAGGAGAATTTGCATGAAAGGAAGTTTTTCATGCACCACTGATCAAACTGGTTAGAGACTGAACCGAGTAGAATTGGAGACATAACTAAGCATTAGAGTATTATTGACTGAGTTGAATAAGTTGAAGGATATGAAGGATTGAAGTGATTATTGATCAGGAGAGGTATTTTGAGCTTAGCATAGATCTAAAAATATGTAAATATTAGTTGTATTTGAATCAGGTCACTACTGTATCAGTTTAACCATTGTTACAGCTAAATCTCTTAACCGAGTGGACTTAACAGTCTTATTTGTATTTCAATATGACATTCCATGAATGTTGATGGTTTTCTTTTTGACCTCATAGTGAATATTGGTCAAGAGTTAACTGGTAGTGATAAATCCTTTAACCAGGTCACACCTTACAATGTGCATTGTAACCTTTAACAGGGTTGGCTTCTAACCGAGCTCACTTTAGAAGAGTGAAATATTTTGGGTTACCGGTCCTAGGTAGTTTTTCCCTTAGCAGGATTTCCATGTTAAAATCCTTGTGTTATGTGTTATTTAATGTGATTGGATTGATAGTTTACTTTACACATTTCATATCAAGATTAATCGGTAGACACAATATTGATTTTACTGGTATTCGGTAAATGAACATAAAGATTAGTATTGCTATCTTACCGAGTTGGTTATTTGAATGGAAAGTTTGGAATATATACATCTGAATGAATGTGGGACTGTAGGATAATTGAATTAATTGATTCACCCCCCCCCCCCCCTCTCAATTGTTACCAAGTACAAAAACTGAATTGTTATTGAACTGTACTGAAGTATAGAATGAGGTAAAATGTTATTTAGCACATTGACTCTGAACAACATTTGTTAATGAATTACTAAAAAAATATTTAGTACTAAATTATATTGTAATCAGAGTTATAAAATTCCACTATTGCATAGGCCCTAATAGGTCTTATTTTGTAAATTCTTTAACATGGTACATCTCTTAGATTAGAGATTGTAAAATCATTTAGCAAGGTAGACTATATAAGTCTTTTTGTACTCCTAATAGGGTAAGCTATCAGAAGTAGCTAAACATTGTAGCTCTAATCGAACAACCTTTTTACTGCACTAGTAAAGGATTGTGGGTACCATCCCCACCATATTTTTTCTCTCTAACCAAGGGTTTCTATGAGACCAAAAATTATTGTGTTATGAGTTATGTTTTCATGTTTAGAATTTTATGTTTTATAATGTGACATGCAAAGTTTTCAATTTGGTAAATGGTCAGAATAGTTGATAGAAGTTTGTATAGTATTGATTCACCCCTCCCCTCTTAGTACTTAACTTTCCATTACATATCCAACAATTGGTATCAGAGCTTGGACTCTTGATATAAAGGTTTAACCACCTGAGAGTGAAAAGATCATATAGCCATGAAAAGTTATAAGCAAGCTAAGAAGATTGATAATCTTGAATTTGAATTGGAAAATGCACATGAGATGCTTGATGATCTAGGAATTTAATTGGAAAAGTCATTCAGGGTAATAAAGTGTTTATCTGATGAGTTGTAATATACACAAGAACATGTTGAGATACTTGAGACATCATCTGAAGGGATTTTGAATGATGAATCTGAAACAACTATTGCAGAAATGGTGGAAAAGAATAAAACACCACCAAGAAGTTGAATCTGATAAAGAAAGATCAAGAGACACAAGGTATTAGAATGGGTGAAATGCTTGTATCAAAGAGATCAGTTGAAGATACAAAAAGAATGGAAAAATAAGACAAGAGAAAAGTTGAGGAAAGACTAGCTAAAAAGGATAATGAGATCATGAGAATGACATAAACACATTATGCTATGACTGACCAACTGGTGAATGAAAATCAGGAGACAACCAAAAAGGAATTTGAGAATCAAGCATTAATGTCTAAGGTTGAAAGATTGACAAGAGAACTGAAATCACAAAAGGAAGAAAATGAAGTAATGAAATGGAATGAAGAAACATTGAGGATGTTGGATGAACAACTTAGAGGTCAGAGACAACCGAGAGATAAAACTAGATTTGGGTTCATTGAAAATAACAATACTGAGAAGAGAGAGTCCTCAAAACAAGAAGACAACTGAGATGCTTCTACCCCACCAAAGACAAAGAAGCCAATTTTCTATCATTGTGGGAAACCTGGTCATACAACTAATTTATGTAGGATCAAAAGAGGTAAACCACTGAGAATTCCTAAATTTGATAGTTATTATTATAATTTCAATAAGTATGGACATCAAGCATTTAAGTGTAGATCAAGGATTTCTAACTGTTGGTGTAATTAATTATTCCTAATTACACTTTAATTAATCTTACTTAGGTTAATGCATTGCATAGTAGTTTGTGATTGAGACACCTAGGAGTGTGCACATCTAATAAGCACATGGTGTAGGAGAAATTCCACTTTTGGTGTGATAGTTGTCTTCACATACCTCGTTGTGTGTGAGATCCACCTTTCGTGCTCTTATCACATTATCATCCTAATCCAATGCACATACTTTATTTCATATTGGAGGATGATCCACATTTGGTGGACATGTGATTACACCTAGCATAGGTGATAGCTTATCAGCTCCCTATCATTCTCTCTTATCACCTTTCCTATATAAGGAGGCCTATTATGTAATCATTTCACTCATAATCATTGAGCATTGATTAATTCATTGGATCTATTCAATCCATCCTTGCATTCATATTTTCTCTCTTGTGCTTTTCTTCAACCTCTAGATCCTTGGTTCAATATTTTCTATTTGCAAATTCTTACATGGTATCAGAGCCATTGGAGCGTTTTAGATCAACTAATTTGAAGAGATCTTGTTGCAAGCTTTGAAGGTCCAAATCTCAGATCTGGCAACCAACATGTGATAGAGGTGTCTTGGAGCAGATTTGATCTCACCATTGCGTCTGGGAGGCTGTTTTGATTAAAATCAACTACAAACTTGCCCATATTCGACAAAAGTCCAATTCGAGGCAAAATTTTTTTGCAAATCGGACCGTATGGCCCGATTTGCCTCTGCGGTATGATTTTTCAAATTTTTTTTTAAAAAAAAATTCCTATCATTTTTCAAAAAAAATTTATGTAAAAATATTGGGCTAGGTATGAGCCCCCATGTTAGCATTGAGTAGAGGATATTCTTTGTCACGTTTGCATCATACTGACATCACTACCAATGACAAAGACTGTGCACGGGAACCATCGGTCACGCAAGCCCGAAGGTGAGCTCAATACCGCAGCCCAGCAAGCGCTTTTGTTTTATTGTTGGTGGTTTGCACATTTATAAGGCTAAAATCCTAAAGCATGGGCAATGTGGGATTAAAATCCCACATCCCCACCTGGCCTCCTCCGTAGCTCCGCTCATCAGACTGCCGCCCTCCGGTTGCTGCAGAGCCTCCCCCGCCAGCATTCTCCATCGCTTCCTCAGCCCAGCGGAGCATTACCACCCCGCCACGTGATAGCCTCTACCAAGCCCACATCTATCGAAAGGGCTCCCTCTACAGCACATCAAAGCGCCACGTGGACTGTGCCCTGCGATAGCCACGTGGTGCCCAGTCACCGCTGAGGACACTGCAGACCCCGCCATCTCAACACTGCTATGTAGCTAGACACGTCACCTTGACACATCAGTAGATGAACTTCATGTCACCTTGCCATGCAATAATTCATACAGTATGGAAAATTACGGTCTACCCAGTCACTCGCCTCGTTAGCCAAGGAGGGCTTTTTTTGCTAACGTCACCTTTTGCACGAGATTAAATTTGACAGTCGTCTAGCCGTCAAAATAGGGTGAAATTAGCTTTCTGGGATGGCTATATGACCATCAAATTTAACATAGTGACTTGTTGACGTCAGCAGGGTTTGGAAATTTATTCTGCCTTCATCATTTGCATTTTGGTTTTTGTAGTCCAACTTTGAGAGGGCCATAACTTGGTCATCCGGGCTCCAAATCGGGTGCAATTTTTTTTGAAATTGGGTAGAATTTCCTAAATTTTCCAATGGTGGTGTTGATTGTGCATTTTGGTTTCCTCATTTGTTAGAAATTGCAGATCTTATTGACTATTCTTTTCTGTTCCTAATTTCTGCAACTTCCAGGGCTTTGTTTGGGCACATTCGGTAATATTTTGAGGTGAATTTTTTTTTTGAAAGTGTATGATTTTTCATCTACTTTCTAGATCTGCAATCAAATTTGAGTGATTTTGGGTAGACATATCACTTTCAGCAATAGGTCATTTTGGGGCTATAATTGCACTTGGTTAATCCTTGGATTTCAGTTTTCTGGTTTGCATCAGTCATTTGAAGGAGTTATCAGTAGTTATCAATCATTATTTGGTGTTAATATGGATAATTCAAAGGTTAAAATCCTCACTCCATATAACTACCATGAATGGAAAGTATCTTTAAGTGATCATTTGTTGAGTCTTGGATTGCTTAGAATGACTCTTGGGCAGGATCAAGAACCTCAAACAGGTGCTATAGAAAGGAGAAAATGGTTTGATCGAAGGGATAAAGCACTTGGCTCTCTTAGATCATCCATTTCTCGCGACTTGCACTTTCATATTGCATCTTGCACACATCCTCATGATGCTTGGATCACATTGGAAGGACTCTTTGGTAAACCTGATAGGATGAGAAAATTCATATTAGAGAATGATCTCATAGGTCTTAATCCTAGTGATTTTGACAATATTCAAGATTTCTTGTCTAAGTTCAATGCTATTAGATTGGAGCTTTCTTCATGTGGCATTGTTAAAGGGGATGAATAATTGATCTTTTCTATTCTTTCCAAGCTTGGTCCTGATTATTCAATCTTTGTTTCTACATTCTATGCTACTATGGATGATCTTGGTAGTGCATACAAATTTCCCTCTCTTAATGAATTTGTAGCGCAACTCACAAGGGAACAAGTAAAGCTGGCACACATGGGTCAGTTGAAGCCTTCCACACATCAAGCATTGATTGCAAGTTAGTCTACTTCAAAGGCTTCTAATGGCAAAGGAAAGAAACACAATAAGGATCCTAAGCCTCATGACAAAGGTAATGAATCTTCTTCACCAAAAAGTACTGAATCCAAGTCCTCTTCAAGAGAGGAATCATCTAGAAGAAAGAGAGATAAATGTGCATATTGTCAAAAGCTAGGACATGATGAGCATAAGTGTTTTCAAAAGAAGATTGATGAGCTAACTCACATTATTCAGAAATTTCCCTCATCAGTGTCTGCTCCTTCTTCTACACAATTGGCAGCTTCTACATCTTCATCATCATCCAAAGATAAAGGTAAAGGACAAGCACTCATGGCTTCCATACATCCTAAGCAAGGTAAATGGCTTCTTGATTCAAGTGCATCACATCATATGGCATCTTCTATGGATATGTTTTCTTCTATTGAGCCTTGTAATTCTCCTAATATTTTGATGGGTAATGTATACACCTAAAAATGGTCATTTAGACTATTAGCCCCTTTTGCTAAATTATCAATTGCTTGTTCTTGATCAAATCCTAGCTCTATCATTTATTCAATTATTTTCTATGGGCTAACCATTTTATCCTAAGTTTTTATTTATTTAAAAGGAATATTTCCTCCCCTTTTAATAAATAAAAAGCCCCCACTTTTCCTCTTATCCTAAGTTACACAAATAAAACATTATTCTTATTCTATAAAAAGAGAAAAGAACTTTTTGTCTCATATGGACACAAAAGTCAACTCTTATTTTCCCATTGAAGGATATGTGTGCACATGGATTGCTCCTCTTTCAAGCTCCACCATTGATTAAATCTTTTTCCTCTTAATCTCCATGTTTCATTCCTTCTCATTTCTTATAAAAGGAGAGCTCTCTTCTTCATTCTAGATCCTCAACTTTTTATGCTAATGTTATGCTGCAGGTTTTCTAGGTCACTTTGGAGCTTTTGGAGATTTGGAGCATTCTTGGCTTTTTGCATCTACATGTTATCATAGTTTCATTTCTTGCATTTTCATGACATTCATAGCTTCATACTTAGCTTAGTTTCCTTTATGCTTTAGATTAATTCATCTAGCTTAATTAGGAAAGCTTGGTAATACTTGTTCTTTCCTTTTCATAGCATAGCTTATACTTTCATTTCCATAGACTAGCTTTCATCTTTTAGTCTCATAGATTAGCTTGCATTTCATTGCATTCATTTGATTCTTGGGGATATTGGCATTCTTTCCCTTGTCTTCATTGAATCTCCCATTGCATGGTTTACTAGCAAGGTTATCGGCTTAATAGCTCTAGCTGAGAGCATTCTTAAAAACCCTTGCACTCCATGCCTAGGGAGCTATGGATCAATTTTTGAGACCTCATTCTTGAGTGTTCTTGAATGTAATGATTCATAGAAGTGTGACACAATTATAGCACATAGGTAACAACACATTCATGAGATTTTGTGGGAAAGGTTCTATTCCTATGGGAGAGGGGACATTTAATGATGTTCTTTGTGTACCATCCTTGACCACTAATCTCTTTTCTATTTACCAAATCACACATGGGGCACAAGGTAAAATTGTTGAGTTCACTCCTAATTATGTCTACATTAGGGACATGGAGACTAGAGATGTCATAGCTATGGGATTTGTTGATCATACATCACGCTTGTATTCTTTTTTTAGTTTTGTTGATAATGATGATGATATTCATGATGTACCCATCCCTTTCCCAAGGGATAATTATGAGGAGAACTTTGGGCACTTGAATCATTTTGTTGTTGAGACAAGTGTTGATCTTCCTACTCCTCCACCTCCTACTTCTTTAGACATGGGCTCTACTATTCAGCAGGATTATCACAATGTTCCAAATCTTCTAGAGTGTGATGATTACTTGGATGCATCTTCAACATTTGTTGATTCTCATGATGCAGATTTGGAAGACATACATGAGGGGGTTTCTCTTTCCCTTGATGATAGTTTCATCATAGATGGGGACACTTCTTCACCTTCTTTGGAGATTTGTGTACTTGATTCTTCTCCTTCTTCACTTGATTTGTCACATGAAGTGATAGATTCTTTGAGCTTGGAGATTCCTACTTAGTCTTCAGAGATTCATTCATGGAGACCTACATCTTCTTCCTCCTTCCATTTGCACAAGGATTGGCTTCTTCATCATTTGATGTATCTATTTCTTCCTAAGGGGAGACATGTTTCTTGTAAGCATTGGTTGAACTATTGTTTGTAGGTACTCTTCATAAACATGGGAGCTTCTACATTATGGGGGGGATATCATGTCTCCAACTATCCTTCTTATGGGGGGATACTTCTTTGTATATACATGATGTATGTAGTTCTTGGGGGGTCTTGAGCACTCCATCCATCCATGCATCTTGTTTTCTTCTCTCTTTTTGGGGGAGGGTTTTTCCCATGAGGTTTTCCCTCTTTCTCCACTTTATGAGAGTTATGCATTTCATGTATCTTGTACATGGGTACCTAACATGGCCTAGTTTCCGAGACCCATCTTGCATTGTGAGTTTAAGTGCATTCCCCTAAGTTGCACTTAAGGGGGGATGTTGGTGTAATTAATTATTCCTAATTACACTTTAATTAATCTTACTTAGGTTAATGCATTGCATAGTAGTTTGTGATTGAGAAACCTAGGAGTGTGCACATCTAATAAGCACATGGTGTAGGAGAAATTCCACTTTTGGTGTGATAGTTGTCTTCACATACCTCGTTGTGTGTGAGATCCACCTTTCCTTCTCTTATCACATTATCATCCTAATCCAATGCACATACTTTAATTCATATTGGAGGATGATCCACATTTGGTGGACATGTGATTACACCTAGCATAGGTGATAGCTTATCAGCTCCCTATCATTCTCTCTTATCATCTTTCCTATATAAGGAGGCCTATTATGTAATCATTTCACTCATAATCATTGAGCATTGATTAATTCATTGGATCTATTCAATCCATCCTTGCATTCATATTTTCTCTCTTGTGCTTTTCTTCAACCTCTAGATCCTTGGTTCAATATTTTCTATTTGCAAATTCTTACACTAACAATACAAGGAAGCCAAAATTCAATATTTATTGCAATACTTACAATATATATGGTCATAATTCTAAAGATTGCAAGTCACAAATAAAGAATGTCAAATGGGTAACTAACCGACGAAATACAACAAACAACCAACAAGGCTCAACAATACCATAGGACTATAACACAAGAATTTCATATACATCATGTGGGAGATGTGGATACATTACAAAAAATTGCATATTGATGCATGGTAGAAATAAGAGAAGATCATGGAGAACTCCTAGAATGACATGTTTCCATTGTCATAAGGTAGGCCACCTAGCCAAAGATTGCAAGCACTGAGATAAGGCTCCAACTGAGGAAAAGACAAATGACACAACACAAGTGAATGTTGAAGAAGTAAGAAACCAGATAAATAAAATATGTACAAGGAAATCTCTAGATGATGGAACATCATTTGGATCAGTCAATGGAACCTCATCCTCTGGATCAGGTGCACCTATCTACATCTAATTGATTAAAGGTATGAGTAGGAACTGTGAGTTAAATTTCAATCATATATTAGTTCTTAACATTTGTGCAGAGATCCATATAAGCATATTTAGATGTATTTGGGTATATATTGTGAAGTTACTATTTCATGCTTGATTGGTGAAAGATAATGTTATTTTGTTTTATTCGATAAAAGGAAGCATAGTTTGGTTATCAGTGAAAAGGGAGCCGGTGAAAACATTAATCGCTAAAATTCTAGCTATTGGAAACCCTAATCGAGGAAAAGGTATAAATAGACCCCTTTGTTAGTCATTTTCACCTAACATTTTCAAAGAGCATTTGAACGCATTACAGAGTCAAGTCATACAAGAGAATTTGAGTGATTGTTGAGCTAATTCTAAATAGATTTAAGAACATTTGAAAGTATTTGAGTGATTTCTGGTGTGTTCCCTAGTTGTGAAAACATGATCAAGTTGTTTCACATGAAACCCTACTTCAATCAAGTGGTGATATATTTGAATCAATGGTGCCTAAGATAAGAATCTTGTTTTTCTTAAGAAGCTTGATCTTGTCAACCCTAAATACAAGCTTCCTCTTGCAAAATTCATCAAACCAGATAAGATGGGAGCACTATCATCTATTCCACCAAGAGTTATCTTGATCGAAGACATATGTGCTTTCATCCACTGCAAAATTGAGGAAATTTGTCAAGTTGGTATTGATACATCTTTCTGCTGGAAATATAGTTGGGAAAAGATACTGAGAGGGGGGGGGTTGAATCAGATATCACCTACTTTAACTTTTAACATTGTATAAAAATTTTGCATAGCATCAACAATACTTCCTCAAAACAAAGTAACTAACATACTAAGCAACATTCATGAAAGTACTCATAACACAATAATTTTGGTTACCCAGAAACCCTTGAAAGGTAAAACTAGGGTGGGGATGACACCCACAAATCTTCACTACTGCAGTAATAAGTTTTCCTGTTAGGGCTTACAAAATTTGATCAAAATGTGATCTATCCTATGAGGGGTCTGCCCTATTTAGAGCTCAAAGACTTATACAGTCTACCTTGCTAAAGGATTTAAAACTTACAACAAAGTAAACACTCAGTTAAGAGATTACAATAGGTATGTTAGGACCACTCGATTAAGAGATTTACCCTGATACACTTGTTAGAATGTCTCAGTACCTGATCCTTCAGTTTGCACTATATGCAGATTACAGATCTTCTCTTTACAGTATTGTATTGATCTCTTCTATCAGATTTATCTCTATTATGTCCTTTCACTACTTAACTTAGTCACTGAACTCTGTCTGAATGTTTCACCAAAATTGAATGTGCCTCTCTGCTCATTCCTTCATACCCTTTGCATCCTCTCTTTCACTCTCTCTTACTTTTTAGGGTTCAGATCTTATACTTATATATAAACAACAAAACATCTTCATGATTCAAGATCTATGGTTCAGATTAACTCCTTTTTCCGCTTAAGCCTTACTAATTTTTTATTGGCTCTAAGTATTACATAGGGATCAATGATTGCAAAATAGATGCATAATTACCTCTGTAATTACCTCAACAAACAAAATACAAAACATGAATGTTGGCCAAAATGATTTACCTCGATCACTATGCCATAACAAACTCATATGTCATTTCTGGCTAACTCAACAAATGATGTTCCTGATACTCGACATTCACTGTACTTGGCATATGTTGATATCTCTGTCGCTTGGTAATCATTGCATACATGGCTCGACAAAACTTGACTCGGCTAATACAAAAATGCATAGTGACCATAAGTTTACTCAGTAGTACTACTGCTCGGTAAGTATACATTACATAACTCAGCCTTTAGATAATGACTCGGTCATAGTGATGAACGACCATCATTGCCTAGATAAATGACTAAGTATGAGTCACTAATAGTCAACAAAACTATAAAGATCTACACTTTCCAGAGTCTGTACGAGAATGGGAAATTGAAGGATGAACACATCCGCTTGGAGACTAATGGTTTAATGCATTCCCTACATATTCTGAGTGTATTCAAGACCAATTGGATGAGAATCATGTTAAGTCAAGTCTACGATCAGTTTATGTGGTTAGATCAACTAGTCAAGATCACTAAGGATGATCTACACATTATAATTGGATACCCAATCGGTGATAGTCCAAAGGAAAACAAGTAGACCAAAAATAATAAGTTATGTGAATTGACACAAGCTAAATGGGACAGAAGAGGTCTTAATTTATCTACTTTGGAAGACCCTGAACTAAAATTTCCATGCAATGTCATATCATACCGAATCTTCCAATCTTCCTAAGTGGAAAGTATACCATGTGGAGTAGTGGACTTAGCATACAAAATTATCAAGAAGGACATGAAGATTGATCTGTGTGAAATTTTGTTGAAGCAATGTGATGACACCATGAACACTATTCAAAAAGAAAAGACCAACACATTGAAGTTAGGTTCTCTGTCAGTATGTATATTCTTCTACTTCCAAAACTTCTTTCCACCTATCAGTAATGTAATATGGAATGTGAAGAAATTGATTATCTATTAGATTAATGAGTACATCCAAATTTTAGGAGATAAATTTGATATTGTGATGAATGACTATTTCACTAAGTTTCAAACAAGAATGCATCAGAAATTCAAAATTTGACCTTAGTTAGTAGAAGACCATCGAGATACCATATGTTTTGAAGTTGCCACCAACACATGTATTGTGAAATTTGTTGAGCCAAGGACTATCTAGCTATAACGGATGGGATATGAAATTGATATTGACACTAGATCACAAAAAATTGAAGCCCTTCTAGCTAAACCTATGGATAAGAGAGAAAATATATATGGAACTGATGAGGAAGTGAAGGAGAAGATAAAACTAGGTATCTTGATACTTAAGGCTCAAATGAAAAAAAGCAGAATGATCAGCGATTTATCAAAAAACCTTGGAGTCACTATTGAAGAAGATGATTCATGTCCATCTGAAGTCAAGGGAAATAAACCAAAAGTGAAAAAGGAATCACCGAGCCCCAAAGGAACATGACCACTAACAAGGTCTACAACTACACCAAGGGAGAATAGGAAACCTGAGCTTGAGCAACCGAAACCTAAAACTTATGTAAGAGAGAAGAAAGCATCTACCAGACTGAGAAGAAAGCTAAAAGTGCAAGAGGACAATGATACTAAGTCTGAAGATTTGAGTAAATTCAAAGTTGTGTAGAACCAACACTCAAAACCAAAAAAATTACATGAATTTCTAGAGAATATTAAGAAGTATGGAGGGTTTGGAGGAATTAAATATGCCAAGTATGATACAAGGAGTGTTGAAGATAAAGAAAATATAGAGGAGGCATTTGTCTTCACATTGCACAAATTCAAGAGTATACCTGTTGAAATTGGCAACCGACTACCTGATGAACTTTATAAGAAGATTGATGCAAGATGGAAGCATGCAATGACATCAGAGAAGAAAATGAGGGAAAGATCCATAGCAATAATTGTACCCAAGTTTTCGGTACCTGAGAACAAGGAAGCACTGAAAAATCACTCTAATAGACTTATTGTCAAAGGAAGATCATTAAGGATCATGGTTAGAGAGATGAAAATAGTTCAGAAAGAAACTAATGAAATATGGAGAAAATGATTCTTTCCAGACCAATCAAGAGAGACTGAGTTACACCAAGGTAAGTCGGATCTTATTGACTTAACACAAGAAAATGATGAGGTCATAATTGAAGACATCACAGATAAGGACCCTGCTGAAGAAATAAGACAAGATGAAAATGCCATGGAAACCAAAGATAAGGACATCGAGTATATGGAAACTAATGATATAGATACTTCTAAATTGATGGATGAAGATCCAGTGCTACAACAAGTATTTGATTTTCCTGAGATTCATGAAGTTATTTCTGAAGTTGTTAAAAAAATCCCTACTGATGCACATGATAAGTCCACCAAACAACAGAAGTAGACTAAATAGAAAGAAACTGAGGAACCTAAATCAACTGAGACAACCACAGAACAACATACCAAGAAGGTTCCCTCTACCAAGACTACATGAGAACAAAACAAAGAGAAAGAAAAGGAGAAGCAAAAGGAGCAGAAAGACGAGAGGAAAGAGGAAAAACAAGAAGAGAAGAAAGAAGAGAAATGGGAATAAAAGAAAGAATACAAGAAAGAAGAGAAAAGAGAAGAAAGAACAAAAGAAACTGGCCACATCTAATGCAATGAAGGCATCACATTCCCCAAAACTTTCTATTGGTGAAAGAATTCAAGTTGAGAAGAAGAAGACAAAGAAAAGGAAACATGAGAAAACCAAAGTTGACTTGAGCCAACCAATTATAATACCAAAGGTAGACATATCTTTACTAAGCCTAAAAGAATTATTTGAATTCAGAGATCTACTCATATGAAAGTAGCCCAAGACAAAATGTTGGCTAAGAAAAAAAAGATAGGTGTATTTCAAAGTGTCAAGGATATATTGCAAGAAATTGTTCCTAATGCAAATATCAATGAGAAGGAAAGTCTATAGAGTCAACTGGAGGAGTTGGTGAAGCAATTAAAAGAACCTGGTACAGAGACCACTGAGTATCTAATGCAAATAGAGAAGAATACAATGGAGCATTAAATTATTGAAGATATATATTGAATAATGTTGCATTGGATAAGGTAACACTTTCTAAGTTAATCACAGAGTTGGAAAATAAGTTGCATAATATTCTTTCATTATTTCATAAGATTTACATTTGATATCAAATTTCATTAAGGAGATTAGAAAGAAGGATAATTCGATTGAGAAAGAGCTAACTAAGTAGTTGATGAATGTTACAACCGAGCCTAGATCACTTCAAGTTTATTACCCAAGGCTAAAACATTTGATGGGATAACAAAATAAGGATGGAACTTCTTGAGCTGCAAGTAATTTTGATTCCCCGAGTTGAATCATTGCATAAACATATACAAAAGGCCAAAGAATTGGTCAATACCCTTGACATTAGTGTTATGGATAGCATGATTGGATTAGTAGCAGATATTGGTGAACAAATTGTTGTACTACAAACATTGAAGGAATCATGGGAGACATCACTGGATGATGCAAAGAAGAGGTATAAACATATTTTTGATAAGATTCAACCACCTAATCAAAGTAAGTAATTTTGTTTTTGGCATATTTGTCAAAAAATGGGGATATATATATATTGTACAATATATTAGTATATAGGAAGTATTGTCACAAGGG
This sequence comes from Chamaecyparis obtusa, assembly GCA_027943335.1. Lineage (NCBI taxonomy): Eukaryota > Viridiplantae > Streptophyta > Pinopsida > Cupressales > Cupressaceae > Chamaecyparis > Chamaecyparis obtusa. The sequence continues at coordinate 346,121 of BSBK01005583.1, read as the reverse complement.
GAGACAAAATTTTGATGACTTTGAAGTTTTTAATAAAGATGCCAAACTAATGCCAAAGGGGAAGATTGATACTTCTAAAGAGTTTTTTTTTTTGTCATTAGTATTGTTAAGTCATATTGCATTGTTAAAGTCATTCGGTAAAAGAAGGAGTCATAGGAATCAGTTGGTAAAGAAAATAGAGATGTCCATAAAGGAAGAGACAATTTCGGTAAAGGAATATGAATGACAGGCACCGAGTAGTATATGATAGTTACCAATCTGAGAGAACATGTTACTGAATAAGAACAAAATGTGTTACTGAGTAACATAGGCTGACATAACAGATTATGGTAGATACATTGAATATGGACACCGAGTATAAAATGTTTTACTAATTTCAAGAAGATTTTTTGGTAAAACATTAGAAATGTAAAGAAATATGATTGTGCATGATTACAAGGTAAGATCCACTAATGGAAATGAAATGAATATATACATTGGAAATGAAACCAAAGATACTACCATTTAAGGGGAAGAATCTAGAACATTTCCACCACTTCAAGATCAAGTATATAAAGAACAATGTATGAAGATGAGAGAGAGAGAGAGAGAGAGAGAGAGAGAGAGAGAGAAGAGCAGTCAGAGAAGAATGTGATGGTGATGAAATTTTGAAGTGAAGCTACATAGTAACAAAGTAGTTAGAGCATAATAGTGAAGGTGAATCACATTTGAGGTTATCAAATACAGAAATTGAATTGTGATTGAAATGTACTAAAGTACAAAATCAAGTAAAATGTTATTGAGCACATTGAGTTTGAACAAAATTTGTTGATGCATTACTATAGACATATTTAGTACTAAATTATATTGTAATCAGAGTTGTAAAATCCCACTATTGGGTAGGACCTAATAGGTCTTATTTTGTAAATCTTTTAATAGGGTACATCTCTTATATTAGAGATTGTAAAATCCTTTAGCAAGGTAGACTGTATAAGTCTTTATGTACTCCTAATAAGTTAAGCTCTCAAAAGTAGCTAAACATTGTAGCTCTAACCGAGCAACCTTTTTACTGTAGTATTAAAGGATTGTGGGTACCATACCCATCACATTTTTCCCCCTTGACCAAGGGTTTCTATGACACCAAAAATCATTGTGTTATGAGTTATGTTTTCATGTTTAGATTTCTATGTTTTATGATGTGACATGAAAAGTTTTCAATTTGCTAAATGGTTAGAATAGTTGATAAAAGTTTTTATAGTACTGATTCACCCCTCCCATCTCAGTACTTAACTTTCCATTACATATCCAACACTGGCTTTCTTTCATTATAGAATTGTTAATCTTGCATTCTAGTTTTCATCATAGCTTTGCATTTGTATTTAGATCAATCTTAGAGTGGTGAATGCAAGTCTTCCATCTCTTCCACAATTGAAATGTTTTTTTGGGAGTAGTCAAGTCACTAATCCTTCATGCCAATCTGATGAGCATTTTGAAAAGGATTAACTAGGAAGCAATAAGCCACTTTTGAGGGTTTAGTTGTTCATTTGATGTGAACTCTTATAGCTAAATTATTAATTTAATGGTTTATTGAGTGTTGGTTGCATTCCAATTGAATACCAATATTTAACCACACAAAAATAATGGCATCATCAAAGGGATTAGAGTTACAACTTCAATCCCAATGTTTGTCCATCAACAATTTGCGGATGACACTATGCTATTTGGAAAAGGAGAAAGAGAGGAAGCTAGATATTTTAAGAGGATTTTAAAAACTTATTCGAAGACTTTAAGGAAAAGTATTAACTAGGAGAAACCAAACATATTTTTATTCTTGGTAAAAGCTAGATCTCAAAGGAAAATCTTAAACAGTTTATGATTTAAAGAAGGAAAGTTACCATGTTCTTACTTAGGTATCCCTTTAGATAAAACATTGAGATATAAAAAGATTTTGGAAGGAGTGGGAGTAAACATGGATAATAAGTTGAATGCATGGAAATCAAGATGGTTATCTTGAACAAGTAGAATAACATTGTTAAAAGAAACATAATCAATGATAGCTATTTAGCTCATGTCTTGTATCTCCTTATCAGCAAAAGCATATGGTAAATTGATTAAAAAAAATGAGAACCTTCTTTTGGCAGGGAACTAAAATTAAAAGTATTTTTTTTTTTAATTTCTTGGAATAAAATCTGCAGACCTATAGATGTTGGAGGAATGGGAGTTAAAAATCAATTATGGAAAAAAAATCTTTAGGAGATAAATTATTTTAAAAACTTTACAAAGAACCTAACATGAAACGGGTTAGGAATATAAGAGGTAAATACTTCTCAAAACTAGATCATTTAGAAATTTTTAGGCTCACAAAATTCCCCAGAGGATCTCACATATGGAATCTTATTTTATCTTGTAGGAAGATTATAATAGATTAGATCTTGTGGAATATAGCCAATGGGGAAAATGCACTTTTTTGGAGGGATTCGTGGGGACTTTATCCAAAAATTGAGAATCTAATAGACACAAGTAGAATTATAGACAAATGTGAAAGCTCATGGGGACAATGCTTTAAAGATTATGTTATTTTGGATCAAGTCAATTATTTAAGATGGCATTGGAAATCATGGGAGGATTTACATCTACCACAAAAATATTTAGCACAATTAAAGAGAATTTTAGAAAATAATCTATTAGTATTTAGACAAGAAGAAAATCAAATAATTTGGAATGCATCTAAATCAGGAATCTATAATGCAAAATATGAATATAGAAGCATGATTGAAAATAAAAGATTTCAAAAGACCGACATCCCTATTCATTTATGTTGTATAATAAGTTGTGTCTACCAAAAGCAAGGATGTTTTCTTGGTTAGCTCTCTAAGGTAAGTTGTTGGATTACGAAGAGGGGGGGGGGGGTGAATTAGTAATCCTTGACTCTTTGTACCTTAAAAAATTTTCTCTGATTAAATTTGGTGTCAACTCGGTCAAACATAATCCAACATTTAATGACAATAGTAAATTAACTTTATCAATCAATAATAACATTCACATAAATAATTCAACTCATATAACACCAGTATTTAATGTGGAAACCTAGATATGGGAAAAACCATTGTGGGAATTGTCACCCACTAAAGAAAATACCCTTCTGAAGTATACTCGGTTAAAAGCTGATCTGGTTAAATATTAAAATACACACTATTAAATGTGACTCAGACAAGGGATTTGCCTCAGATCTATTTGGATCTTCACCCTGTTAGGAGTGGCTTGGTTAAAGGTCTTCAAACACTCTTTAGAATGTTACCTTTTGCAAGGATTTTACAATAAGACTGTTAAGTCCACTCGGTTAAGAGATTTTTTCGTTACAAATGTTAATAAGCAATAGTGAATAAATTAACCTGTAAATCTACAACTATCCTTTACACAATCAGATCCTTTGTGCACTCTTTGTCCTCACTTCAATCCTTCACTTTCCATTGGCTTCAACACTTCATCATTTTTTTCTTTCTGACTCAGAATTCAACCTTTTTCCTTCTTCAGTGCATCATTCAATGACTCAATAAGCCTTCAACTTGCCATCCATTTGTTCATACAAATCCATCCTTTATATAAACATTATTTTAACACTTAATCTCCTTTATCACATTTTCCTTTAATTAATTTCAACCATCTGATCAACCTCATAAACTATTTCAATGAGTTTTGAGCACAATTAAATGTTTTACCATCACCTCGAAACTTGAACTTTTCTTGAAACTTGTTCCTTCTCTTTTTTATGCTTAGATCTGTACCATAAATCATCATCTTGAATTTTCTTGATTGTATATTTCTTCAACTAACTCTTCCTCATCATTAGAATCTTTCAACTCATCATAGCTCAACATTAAATGTTGTTATGATCCTTGTATTTAATTTTTGTTCCTTTCTCAGTGACTAAGTTCATTTCTTCAACTAAATTTTAGTTAACTTCGCTCGGCAACTGAAACATTTTTCTCGGTGTCTTGAGTTCCTTTTCCTTTACCAAAACTTACTTTCCTTTTACCGAATGACTTTTTTTGCTCAGTAGCCAAAACTATTTTGCTTATCGACTTGACTAATATTCTTTACCGACTTTATATAATTAAATGTTAGGTAGAAAAAAATGATATCATCATAACCTTAACATTTTCCAATCTGTATTAGTTACCCAATTAAGCTCTTCAACTTCACAACATTTCACTTATTCTTCTTCTTTACTCATTCAAACTTATATCATACTCTAAATGATATGGAAATACAATATAAATCAGATATGAATTACTTGACATCAATTACAAGATAATAACTGATCTAAACTTTCTACTATCTTGTATACCTATGATCTTAGTCAGTCTTCATTATCATCACCATCAGTTATAGTAACAATCTCCCTCTTTTTCATTGGTGGAAATACACTAACAATCTTTATTGTTCAATTGATGATGGCAACACTTACTGTCAAGTTTTGTACTCCCTATGAGTTGTAACTTCTTCTTTTCTTGATCTCCTTCTGTACATCTTCTCCCTCTATCACTATTCAATCTTTTTCCTCTTTGCAATATTTAGTAACTTATGCCTTATAGTAGTCTTCTCCCTCTTTGACAACAATTCCAAAGACACATACTCCTAAAAAAAATTCTCACGCAGTGAATCATACCTAAAATGTATTGATTTCTCATTGCAGACATAAACATCTTTTCACAACTTCAGGCATCACCCAAAGAGTGAACACTAGCATCAACTCACAAAATAGATATTCTGATGAAATTATGAATTGATGCAGCATACATATTGCCTTAGTGAATATTGGATAGGGGAAAAACCCCTAACTTACCTCAAAGATACTCAAAAACATCCTTTGGTAGTGGTTTGGTAAATATATCAGCTATCTTCTCCTTTGAATTCACATACTCCAATATCACATGCTTGTCTTGAACATTTTATCTCAAGTAATGATACTTAATATAAATGTTCTTTGTCTTTGAATGCATCACCGGATTCTTTGATATATTAATAGCACTAGTATTATCACATTAAATTGTAATTGGATCAGTAATATTTTCTTGCATACCTTTAATTAATTGTTTGATCCACACAATGTTTGAATAATTCATAGATGCATCAAGATACTCAGCTTTGGTAGTAGACTGTGAAATACAACTTTGTTCCATGTCACTAATATTTCTCCTAAAAAGAAAGCTTTGTCACTTGTACTTTTGCTATCATCAATGTTTCCAGCCTACTTAGCATTAGCATATACCTTTAGATCAAAATATCCTCCTTTCTTGTATAGTAGACCAAAATCTCCAGTCCCTTTCAGATATCTAAATATTCTTTTGATTGCAGACTTTTTTGTTTCCTTTGGATTGGTTGAAAATCTAGCAACAATACCAACAACATGAGAAATATAAGGCCTACAATGAACAACATACTATAGCTTATCAATCATGGATTGGTAGAGTGTTTCATTCACTTCCTTTATCTCATCTTTCTTTGATAATTTACAACTAGTAGCCATCAATGTACCGACCGGTTTTGATTCTTCCATACTAAATGTCTTTAGGATCTCCTTGATATACTTTGACTGTGTTATGTAGATCCCATCTTTAACTTGTTGAATTTATAGTCCAATAAACAATTTTATCTCTCCTATCATGGACATCTCAAATTACTTTCACATCTCTTCAGCAAATAATTTAGACATTGATTCGTTTCTTCCAAATATAATATCATCAACAAAAATTTAGCAATCAAAATCTTATCAGTACTATCAAATTTCAAATACAAATTGTTGTTGTCACTTGTCCTTTGAAATTTGATCTTGATTAAATATGAGTGTAATCTTTCATACCATGCTCGGGGTGCTTGCTTCAAACCATAGAGTGCCTTGTGTAGTTTGCATACCATATCCTTGTTAGAATTGTCAACAAATCCTTCAGGTTGTTCAATGTAAAATTATTCTTCAATAATTCCATTAAAAAATGTAGACTTAACATACATTTGATAAACTTTTAATCCTGTTTAGGCAGCATATGCAAGTAAAATTCTTACATCATCTAATCAGGCAATAGGGGAAAAGGTCTCACCATAGTTAATACCTTCTTCTTGTGCATACCCTTTGCAGACCAATCTTGCTTTATTTATGATCACATCTCCATTCTCATTGAGATTTTTCCTGAAAAATCCACTTTGTGCCAATCACACTCTTATCCTTAGGTCTTAGTACCAATGACCATGTATTATTCTTTTCAATCTGATCAATCTCTTCTTTCATTGCATTAATCCAATCTTCATTTTCAAGTGCATCCTTAACTAATCTTGGCTCAAAATCAGAAATCAAACATGTATTATCTTTTAACTTACTTCTTGTCACAACTCCTACTTTCTTGTCTCCAATAATTTTGCTTGATGAGTGGTTTCTTCTCACATATTTTTCTAATACAAGCTTAGTAGACTGTTCATCAGTATTTTCATCTTTCGGTGGAGGCTCAACTTTCTCCTTGGTTTCTTATTATTGTAGTTCAGTTGCATTACCCAAAATACCTTCCTTTACATATATGAATATTTGATAATCTTTAGGTTCCTTTTTGCTATCTTCTTCATTTCTTTCTGCAAATTCATCAATCCTCGCATTTTCACTTTCTACAATTTTTTTAGTATCCTTAATCAGACATTTATAAGCTTTTCTATTTGAGGAGTATCCTAGGAATATACCTTCATCTCCTTTAGAGTAAAAATTTTCATTCCTAGCATATTTTAGTATGTAACACCTACCTCCAAAAATGTTAAAGTTATTAACATTCAGTGTATGTCCATACCAAAGTTCATAAGGGGTTTTGTTTTTACCTTTCTTTAATTATAGTCAGTTGAGTGTGTAGACAACAATATTAATAGCCTCTCTCCAGAATGTTTGTGCAACCTTTTTGTCAATCAACAATGTTCTAGCACAATCAACTATAGATATGTTTCTTCTTTTAGCTACACCATTTTTTTGTGGAGTCCTCAGTTCAGACACTTGTCTTTTGATTCCATTTTCATTGCAGAAGACAGTAAATTCATCAGAGATAAATTCACCTCCTCTATCTGATCTTAAACATTTCATCTTCTTACACGTTTCCTTCTCAACTCTTGCCTTATACCATTTAAACATTTGGAATGCATTAGACTTTTATTTTAACATTACAGACATCATTTTTGAGTAATCATCAACAAACAAAATGAAATACCGATCACCATAATAGCTTTGAATTCTCATAGGGCTATAGAGATCACTATAAAATAATTCCAAAATAACATTAGATGAGTAAGACTTACTTGAGAAACTTGAATTTATCATCTTACCAATATGACATTCCTTACACATCACTTTAACAAGTTTACATAATTTCGGTAGACCTTTGACTCTATTCTTTTTGCTCACCTTAATCATGTTATCAAAATTTACATGACAGAGTCTTTTATGCCATAACCAAACATCCTCAACTTTAACAAACAAGAAAATCTTTGCAGCAGTATCAATATAGAATAAGTTGCCTTTGGATTGTTCATCAGTTCCAATCAAATCTCCATCAACACCATAACTCTTCTCTTTTTTGTTTTGAAATTCTAGTCGGTGGCCAATGTTGTTCAATTGTGCAACACTCAACAAGTTGTAGTTCAGTTATTGAACCCAATAAGAATCATCACATTTGATATTCTCATTCAATATAATGGATCCTTTTCCTTTTAAAGAACATGGAGCATCATTTCAAAATCTAACAAATCCTCTACCATACTCTTCTAGGTTCTCAAACTTATCAATATCACCAGTCATGTGATGTGAGCAACCACTGTCAATTATCCATGGGCCAGTTTTGCTAACACAAGAAATAAGGGCTTTTTCATATTCATACCTCTCTTCTTCTAAATTATCTTTTAGAGAAACATAGACAACTTCCACACTTTCTTTTGTGTCATTAGATTCATCATCGTACTCCTTCCTCGACTAGGTAGCATGATTTCTTTCTTTTGTCCTTGTAGTCTCTAAACCTTCGGTATTTGTTTTCCTTGTCACTTTTATCATTCATGTCATTGTTAAGACATATAGATGCAATATGGCTAATCTTGTTGTAATTAAATCATTTCAGAGGCAATTTAGCTTTATACTTTCCTTTCCCTCTCGGTAGCCTCTTACCCAGCAATGCTTCCAACTCTTTTTATTCTTTCTCTTTAGTTAGGATCCTGACATAATCACTTCCACATAAAATTTTGTGATTCTCTCTTTCTCTTCTTGAATTACCAATGGTTAGAGATGACTTAAAAGTTGTTTCAATAGTTGGTAGATTGTTATCATAATTACTAAGTTCAAATTCTATCATCTTACTGATCAAAGCATTAAGAGTAACAATGTTATTCGGTATGGATCTCAGTTCTTGAATTGTAGAGACTCAAATGGAATATTTGGATGAAAGAGTTCTCGGTATTTTTCTTACCACTTCTTCTCCAGTTAATGATCCACCAACACCTCCGATGGCACTAAAAACTTCCTTGATTTTGAAACTATATTGAAAAATTTTCTCTTCATCTTTCATTCTCATCTCGTCAAATTTTCCTCTAAGACTGTCAACCTTTTCTTTTTGTACATGCAGATCACCTCCATAAATAAGTGCAAGATTATCCCACATCTCTTTTGCAATAATATAGTCATTAATATCATTGAATTCAACATCGGTTAGGGAGGAAGTAATTTCAATCATTACCAAGTTGTGTCCCTACTTTTATCTCATCTGATCAAGTGTCATAGGTCTAGGAGGCGGTGGAGTGTAGTCATTATCCAAAAGATTAAGTAAAGAATCTCCAATTCTAGATAGGTATAACCTCATCCTACTTTTCCATGTAGAGAAACTCTCCTTGTTCAACTTAGGTACTATCCTATACATCTTTAGATCTTTTACTCAAGTCTTTCAATCTTATCCATTTAGAGTACTTAGCTCTGATACCAATTGTTGAATTACAGAGAAGGGGGGGGGTGAATCTGTAATCCTTTATTTTTTTTACTTTAAAAAAATTTCTCTGATTAAACTCGGTGTCAACTCAATCAGACAAAATTCAACATTTACCAACAATAGTAAATTACTTTATCAATCAGTAATAACATTCACATAAATCATACAACACATATAACACCAGTGTTTAACGTGGAAACCCAGCCTTGGAAAAAACCACTCTGAGAATTGTCACCCACTAAAAAAAACTCTTCTGAAGTATGTTCGGTTAAAATCCAATGTAGTTAAAGATTACAATACACACTGTTAAATATGACCCGGTCAAGGGATTTGCCTCAAATCTGTTAGGATCTTCACCCTGTTAGGAGTTTCTTAGTTAAAGGTCTTCAAACACTCTTTAGAATGTTACCTTTTGCAAGGATTTTACAATAAGACTGTTAAGTCCACTTGGTTAAGAGATTTTTCTGTAACAAATGTTAATAAGCAACTGTGAATAAATTATCCTATAAATCTGCAACTATTCTTTTCATAATCATATCCTTTGTGCGCTTTTTTCCCTCACTTCAATCCTTCACTTTCCACTGGCTTCAACACTTCATCAAATTCTTCTTTCTGACTTAGAATTCAACCTTTTCCTTCTTCACTGCATCAGTCGATGACTCAATAACCCTTCAACTTGTCAGTCATTTGTTCATACAAATTTATCCTTTATATAGACATTGTTTTTCCACTTAATCTCCTTTATCACATTTTCCTTTGATTAATTTCGACTATCTGATCAACCTCATAAAGTATTTCAATGAATTTTGAGCTTTGTTAAAAATTTTACCATCACCTTAGAACTTGATGTTTCTTGAAAAAAATTCCTTCTCTTTTTTCTGCTTACATTAGTACCATAGATCATCATCTTGAATTTTCTTGATCGTAGATCTCTTCAACTAACTCGTCCTCATCATTAGAATCTTCTAGCTCATCATAGCTCAACATTAAATGTTGTTTTGATCCTTATATTTAATTTGTGTTCCTTGTTCGGTGACTAACTTCTTTTCTTCAACTAAATTTTGATTAAATCCGCTCGGTGACTGAAACCTTCTACTCAGTGTCTTGAGTTCCTTTTCCTTTACCGAAACTTACTTTCCTTTTACCGAATGACTTTTTCTGCTTGATAGCCAAAACTGTTTTGCTTATCAACTTGACTAATCTTCTTTACCGACTTGATATAATTAAATGTTAGGTAGAAAAAATTATATCATTATAAAATTAAAATTGTCTGATATGTATTAGTTGCCCAATTAAGTTATTCAACTTCACAACATTTCACTTCTTCTTCTTCTTTACTCATTCAAACTTATATCATACTCTGAATGATATGGCAACACAATATAAATCAAATATGAATTGCTTGACATCAATGAAAAGATAATAACTAATCTAATCTTTCTACTATCTTGTATACCTCTGATCTTAGTCGGTCTTCATCATCATCACCATCAGTTATAACTTAACATAAGCTATTAACAATAGAATGGTTTAGAAAGAAAGGTTTTCATGGTCCTTCAATGTGTGTCATGTGTAAAAAGAGGAGGAATCTATTAGTCACATTCTTATTCAATGCCTATTTGCACAAAAAGGTTGGTATTCGCTTTGTGTTAGACTTGGATGGTATTCAACTCTACCAAAGGATATCATGTCATAGATTAAAGATTGGCCTAAACTTTATTCTAATAGCTTATTTGCTAGTTTATGGATAATTTCCCCTTCTTTATTGATTTGGGAACTCTTGAAAGAAAGGAACCACAAAATTTTTTAAGAAAAGAAACTAGAATGATCAATGGGAAAATAAATTGGATATGAATATGGTAGAAAATGTGATTTCAACATCTATAACTTTCTTATATAAGGAAACAAAATATACCATTTGGTATGATATGATAAAAAGAAATTGGTTTGGATTAACAACGGCTATTTTTTTAGGAATAATTGACAATAATAGAAAAGACAACATATACCAATGTAAACATATTCCATTCAAACAAGGATGGGTAAAGTTGAATTTTGATGGAGCCTCAAGAGGTAATCATGGTGTCTCTAGGGATGGATGTGTTATTCACTTAGAGTATGGTAAAGTGTTAGCAAAATTTGTAAAACTGCTAGAATAAGATATGAACAATATTGTAGAATTCAAGGCGGTGGTGGAAGGACTATAATTATGTAAGGAATTAGGATTCAAAAGGGTGGAAATTGAAGGTGAATATTTCTTAACTATCAATGCTCTTAGAACCAGGCCGACTCTTAATTGGAGATTAAAGTCCCTTCTTAATAAGGCTTTGGAATTACTAGTTTTTTTTTAGAATATTACTGTTAATCATATTTATAGAGAAGGGAATGGTAAAGCACATAAATTGGCAAATCTAGAGGTGGATGGACAAGATATTAAGGTGATTAATGATAGTTAAAATTTAGCTTCTACTTTTCTTTATTAAGATGAAGGAATATTGTAGGGAACTTCAAATTCAAAAAACACTTTTAAGGGAGGCATTTTTCAATTTCAAATAGAATTCATAATGGGAGTAGATGAACATTTTTTAATAGAAGATTAGACTATCTTTTATAGAACCATTTGAAAGTGATTCTTTTATAGGGTATTTCAATTTTGAATCACTCATTTTGGGAGTAGACAATTAGTCTTTTTCACGGGCCTAATCTCTTTGGTATAAAACCATTTATTGTCAGAAACGACGGTGTCTGGTTCTACTCACTCTATCATATTGTAGCATGTGATAAATATATAAAGTTTAGGTTGTCATACCTTTTCTTTTTTATGCTTATTTTTTGTTGCTTGTTGTTTTGTTGTGCTTTCTATTTTTATTCTTTTATCTTGTTGTTTTGTTGTGCTCCGCTTAATACCACAAACACATAACATAAATAAAGAAACAACAACAATAATATGCAAGAACAGAAAATTGGCTTCTTATTATCTCCACAAATGTGAAATTACAAACTTTAAGAATTACAATATGCAAAGCCACATGGGCATTCCCTTACAATATTCTGTAGGACAAAGCCTCGAATCAATACCCAGATCTACTACCCAGAACTGCCCTAGACAACACTACGGGCCTTCTTTATATAAGCAATTTCCACCGCCCGAGAAGGTTCCAGAAATTTAGCCCTAAGGGCCGACCCAACTTAGAATTATTTTATTTTTCAATTTATTACATCAATGTCGGCTCAAAATAACTTTTGAAACTCGAACAAAAATTTTGAAGAAAAATTATTTTTTGCCATTTCAGGTGGCTTCACTTCCGGAGACCATAAGTCATCACCAGTTGACCCGATTGACTATTATAAACCCATTTCGGAAACGTCACGAAGTGCTCTACAAGTTTGACCCGTGCAAAGTGCCCGTCAAAATTTTTTTGACCTCATCCGGGGCCTCTAAAGCCTTCAAAATTGAGTTCAAAGTTTCTGTACCCTGCTGCCAACACCGAAAATCTTCAATATCTTCAAAACTAGACCTGATCTAGCCATGAAACTTTGCTGGCAGGCTAATATGACTGAGATGAACCTCCACATGTAAAATTAGAACATTCTGAGATCGTAAGACCAACTTACTAAAAATAGCAAGTTTCCATAAATAGCAACTCTGCACAAGATAGCCCTTATTGAATACAAAAATAGAAATATTTTTGGGTGATGCAAGATTTCCCTTACACCCAGGATGCTCCTGCATCAGACACCCGGGGTAATTTCAGAAGTGACCCTGTCACGACTCAAGTGTGCAGAGGAAAACCAAGATGGTTAACCTCCTCCTTTGTTAGCCATGATGAATCTTCTACATGTCACCATTTCCATTTGACCAAATACTTTTCATATGTCTTGTTCCTTGTGCTTCTGCCAACACGACTGTCTAGTATGTCTTCAATCTCTTTGATATCTGAACTGGTTACTAGAATACTCCACTGTGCTGCTGCAACCTCATCTTCAACACCTCCTTCATGATATTCTGTCAAATTTGAAATGTTAAACACTGGTGAAATATTCAGCTCATTAGGCAATTCTACCTCATATGCATTTCCTGAATCATGCTTCTTCAGTATCTTACATGGCCCAAACTTCTTCATTTTCAACTTGTTATATGTACCAACTGGAAATCGCTCCTTCCACAAATGAACCATGACTTCATCTCCAACCTGAAATTCCTTATGCCTCTTTTTCTCATCTACCTTAGCCTTATACTACGCATTCATCTTGGTAATATGCTTCCTCACCTCCTCATGGATGTTCTTCAAGTGTTCTGCAAAATCCTCAGCTTCAGTACTACTTATTTCTCTTTTATCTATCCTTCTCAATTCAGATGCATTTCTTGGACTACTTCCATATACAATCTGGAATGGTGATTTACCAGTGCTCCTATTGACAGAATTATTGTATGCAAATTCTGCCTATGGTAAAATCAAATCCCATCCTGTTGGCTTATCTCCAACCAAACATCTCAGCAAATTTCTCAAACTTCTATTCACCACCTCTGTCTGTCCATCAGTCTGTGGATGATGTGATCAACTGAGCTTCAAATCTGTCTTCAACTTCTTCCACAATGTATGCCAGAAATATCCAACAAACTTAGTGTCTCTATCTGAAACTATGGTCTTTGGAAAACTATGTAGTCTCACTACTTCTCTGAAAAACAATTCTGCTACATGAACAACATCATTAGTCTTCTTGCAGGGAATGAAATGTGCCATCTTTGAAAATCTGTCAACTACTACAAAAATTGAATCACGTCCCCGCTGTGTCCTCGGTAAACCAAGAATAAAGTCCATACTAATATCCTACCAAGGCTTCTCTGGTACAGGTAATGGCTGATACAACCCTGTATTTTGCTTCACTCCTTTCCCCATCTGACATACTCTGCAACTCTGTACAAACTTCTTCACATCTTGCTGCAATTGTGGCCAATAATAATTCTCACCAACCAAAGCAAGAGTTTTATCATGACCAAAATGTCCAGCCAATCCTCCACTATGCTTCTCTTTAATGAGATTCTCCCTCATAGAACTTCTTGGAATGCACAACTGACTCCCTCTGAATAGCATATCATCCTGGATGATGAAATTCAACCATTTCATCCTATCTAGAGTAACAGGCTCTTTACAAGCTTTCCAAGCTCCACCAAAATCAGGATCCTCTGGATACAAATTCTTGAGTTCCTTGAACCCAACCACCTCAATCTACATCTCTATCAGCAATAGTTGCCTTCTGCTAAGAGCATCTGCAACCCTGTTAGACTTTCCACTTCTGTGTTTCAAAATAAATGTATAACTCTGCAAAAACTCAACCCATTTCAAATGCCTTTGATTCAACTTTCCTTGACTATTCAAATATTGCAAAGTTTGATGATCAGTATACAAAACAAACTCTTTAGGAAGCAGATAATGCCTCCACTTCTTTAATGTCTGAACTATAGTATAAAATTCCTGATCATAGACAGAATATTTTCTCTTGGTATCATTTAACTTCTCACTAAAATAAGCAACAGGTTTACCTTCTTGGCTCATAACAGCTCCTATTGCAGTACCACTAGCATCACAATCTACTTGAAACATCTTATTAAAATCTGGAAGTGCTAAAACAGGTTGTTCTGTAACTTTTTGTTTCGACAATTAAAAACACTTTTCTGCCCCATTAGTCCACTTAAACTCTTTTCTATCCCCTCTCATTGTTTCAGTTAAGGGACCACAAATACTGCTAAAATTTTTGATAAAATTTCTATAAAAGCTAGCCAAATCATGAAAAGATCTTACCTCAGTAGCACTCCTTGGATTAGGCCATTCAAAGATAGCCTGTACCTTCTTTGAGTCTATTTTTAGACTTTCTGTTGAAACTACAAATCCTAAATACACTAACTCTTTCTTCACAAAACTGCACTTCTTCAAATTAATCAACAATTTCTCATCTCTCAACTTCTCAAACAGCATACGAATATGCATCATATGTTCCTCCAATGTCTTGCTAAAGATCAAAATATCATCTAGGTAAACAATGACAAACTTACTCAAAAATTCTTTCAGAACCTCGTTCATGAGCTGCATGAAAGACACGACTAACAACTCATACAGTCCTTCCTTTGTCTTGAAGGCAGTTTTCCATTCATCTCCTTCTCTGATCCAAATCTGGTGATATCCACTCTTCAGATCTATCTTTGAGAAATACATAGCTCCACTCAAACAGTCCATAATATCATCCATTCGTGGCACTGGAAACCTATACTTGATTGTGATCTTGTTTATTGCTCTAGAATCTGTACACATCCTCCATTCTCCATTCTTCTTCGGTGCTAAAACCACTGGTACAGCACATGGACTCAGGCTCTCCTGTATCAATCCCTTCTGTAACAACTCATGTCCCTTTCTGTTCAACTCTTCACTTTCTGCTGGTGTCATTCTGTGTGTTGCCTTGTTTGGCAAACTGGCTCCTGTAATCAAATCCATCTGATGAATGATCTTCCTTACCGGTGGTAATCAATCAAGTACATTATCAGATACAATATCCTGAAACTCATTCAACAAATCTGCAACCTCTACAAGTACATCCTCTACTTCCTCTTTACCAGCTTTTGAAATTAAAGCAAAACACACATGCTCATGCCTCATACCATCTAGGAATTTTTTTCCATCAACAAAAGTTATTCTTGCATTACCACATACCTTTTCTTCAGTCTCTTTCAATGCCTTTAGCTTATGTCGCACTCCATCCTTTGTCAGGGAATAGGTATTCGCACGACCATCATGTACAACACATCTGTCAAATTGCCATGGTCTACCCAACAACATATGACATGCATCCATAGATATTATATCACATAGTAGCTCATGTTGGTACCTGCCGATCCTGAACTTTACCAAGCACTGTTCACTGACCATGACCTTGTGGTCATCCTGCACCTAGGCAATCCAATATGGATGTGGGTGTTTCTATCTCTTGAGCTTCAACTTTGTCACCATCTCTTCTGACACCAAATTGTCAGTGCTTCCACTATCGATAATCACATCACAACATTTACCTTCACACTTGCATCTAGTGCGAAATAATCTCCTCCTTTGTTCAGGTTCATTCTCACCACTCAGCATGACTTTTCTATTAATTAGTATTTCTCCTCTTTCAACATCTTTAGAATTTGATGATCTGGCATCTTCATCTACATGTGCAACTTTGGCTTGGCCTTCATTTCTCTTGTCTCTTCTGCCTTGGCGCTGAGGACATTCAAATGCCCTATGACCTTCTTCTCCATAGTGAAAACATGTTCCACAGAAGCCTCCTCTTCCAGATCCTTGTCCTCTTCCTCTTCCTCTCTGATCTCTATTATTCTGATTTTGAAAATTATTGGAATTGTTTCCTCTCTGATTCTGGCTGCTACTGGCCTCATCCTTCTTTTTCGGATCTTCATTTCAGCCACTATTTGACCGTCCACTAGATCTTCCACCACGACCCCTTCGATTTTGTCTGCTCTCAAACTTCTTGTTCAGCTTTTCCTCTACTTTTAGGGAAAACCAGTATGCCTCCTCAATACTATTCATTCGAACTAGATTCAACTCCTCTTGAATGCTGGGCCTTAACCCATTAAGGTATCGGGCAACTTTCTCCTTATCAGCTTCTGCATGGCCTATTCTGATGAGGAGTCGATAGAACTCCTCTGTATACTCCTGAACAGATCTTCTTGCTTGCTTCAAACTTTGCATTTTCTTTAGTAGGTCAAGCTCATAATCAACAGGAATGAACTGTCGCTTGAATTTATCCACCATCCGATCCCATCTCCTGATTTTATCTTTCCCTCTTCTATTTCACTCCAATTGAATTTCTTTCCACCAGATCTTCGCATGACCTTTCAATCTGGCCTTCACAAATTTGACCCTATCAGGATCCTCAACATCTTCATACTCAAAATATTCCTCACATTCATTGATCTAGTCGATCAATTCCTCGGGGTTAAGATTTCCAGAAAATGTAGGAACCTCAATCTTAGGTCTTTTCCCAATCTTGAAAATCGCTCGAAAAAGTCTTTCTTCCTCTTGGTTCACAATTGCAGCTTCTCCTTCTTGATATTCTTCTTCGGCTTCATCCTCTCTTTCATCTCTAACATTAAGATTCATTCTTTGACGAATCTCTTCTTACAATGCTTGCACTTGTCTCTGCAGCTCTCTAACCTCAGGTGTCACAACACCAGCTCTTCCGCCACGTTCTCTTCGTGGAGGCATTTTCGCAATGCGCACTGAAACCCTAACTACGGTCCTGGTGCAAACTGCCTCACAGTCGGTGATCTGTTTACACACTCAAGAACTCCTACTCTGATATGACTTGATGAAGGGTGCTCCCTTTAATACCACAAACACATAACATAAATAGAGAAACAACAACAATAATATGCAAGAATAGAAAATTGGCTTCTTATTATCTCCACAAATGTAGAATTACAAATTTTCAAAATTACAATATGCAAAGCCACATGGACATTCCCTTATAATATTCTGTAGGACAAAGCCTCAAATCAATACCCAGATCTACTACCCAGAACTGCCCTAGACAACACTATGGGCCTTCTTTATATAGGCAATTTCCACCACCCAAGAAGGTTCCAAAAATTTAGCCCTAAGGGCCGACCCAACTTAGAATTATTTTATTTTTTAATTTATTACATCAAAGTCGGCTCAAAATAACTTTTGAAACCCGAACAAAAATTTTGAAGGAAAATTATTTTCCACCATTTCAGGTGGCCTGACTTTCAGAGACCATAAGTCATCACCAGTTGACCTGATTGACTATTATAACCCCATTTCGGAAATGCCACGAAGTGCTCTACAAGCTTGACCAATGTAAAGTGCTCGTCACCCAATTTTTTGACCTCATCCGGGGCCCCTAAAGCCTTCAAAATGGAGTTCAAAGTTACTGTACCCTGCTGCTAATACTGAAAATCTTTAATATCTTCAAAACTAAACCTGATCTAGCCATGAAACTTTGCTGGCAGGCTGATATGACTGAGATGAACCTCCACATGTAAAATTAGAATATTCTGAGATCGTAAGACCAACTTACTAAAAATAGCAAGTTTCCATAAATAGAAACTCTGCACAAGATAGCCCTTATTGAATACAAAAATAGAAATATTTTTGGGTGATGCAAGATTGCCCTTACACCCAGGATGCTCCTGCATCAGACACCCGGGGTAATTTCAGAAGTGACCTTGTCACGACTCAGGTGTGTAGAGGAAAACCAAGATAGTTAACCTCCTCCTTTGTTAGCCATGATGAATCTACTACAGGTCATCCTTTTCATTTGACCAAATACTCCTCATATGTCCTGTTCCTTCTGCTTCTGCCAACACGACTATCTAGTATGTCTTCAATCTCCATAATATCTGAACTGGTTGCTGGAATACTCCACTGTGCTGTTGCAACCTCATCTTCAACACCTCCTTTATGATATTCTGTCAAATCTGAAATGTTAAACATTGGTGAAATATTCAGCTCATTAGGCAATTCTACCTCATATGCATTTTCTGAATCATGCTTCTTCAGTATCTTACATGGCCCAAACTTCTTCATTTTCAACTTGTTATATGTACCAACCGGAAATCGCTCCTTCCACAAATGAACCATGACTTCATCTCTAACCTGAAATTCCTTATGCCTCTTTTTCTCATCTACCTTAGCCTTATACTACACATTCATCTTGGTAATATGCTTCCTCACCTCCTCATGGATGTTCTTCAAGTGTTCTGCAAAATCCTCAGCTTTAGCACTACTTATTTTTTCTTTATCTATCCTTCTCAATTAAGATGCATTTCTTGGACTACTTCCATATACAATCTGGAATGATGATTTACTAGTGCTCCTATTGACAGAATTATTGTATGCAAATTTTGCCTGTGGTAAAATCAAATCCCATCCTGTTGGCTTATCTCCGACCAAACATCTCAGCAAATTTTTCAAACTTCTATTCACCACCTCTATCTGTCCATCAGTCTGTAGATGATGTGATGAACTTAACTTCAAATTTGTCTTCAACTTCTTCCACAATTTACACCAGAAATATCTAACAAACTTAGTGTCTCTATCTGAAACTATGGTCTTTGGAAAACTATGTAGTCTCACTAGTTCTCTGAAAAACAATTCTGCTACATGAACAACATCGTTAGTCTTCTTGCAGGGAATGAAATGTGTCATCTTCAAAAATCTGTCAACTACTACAAAAATTGAATCATGTCCCCGCTGTGTCCTCGATAAATCAAGAACAAAGTCCATACTAATATTCTCCCAAGGCTTCTTTGGTACAGGTAATGGCTGATACAAACCTATATTTTGCTTCACTCCTTTCCCTGTCTGACATACTCTGCAACTCTGTACAAACTTCTTCACATCTTGCTGCAATTATGGCCAATAATAATTCTCACCAACCAAAGCAAGAGTTTTATCATGACTAAAATGTCCAGCCAATCCTCCACTATGCTTCTCTTTGATGAGATTCTCCCTCATAGAACTTCTTGGATTGCACAACTGACTCCCTCTGAATAGTATATCATCCTGGATGATGAAATCTAGCCATTTCATCCAATCTAGAGTAACAGGCTCTTTACAAGCTTTCCAAGCTCCACCAAAATCAGGATCCTCTGAATATAAATTCTTGAATTCATTAAACCCAACCACCTCAATCTGCATCTCTATCAGCAATAGTTGCCTTCTGCTAAGAGCATCTGCAACCCTGTTAGACTTTCCACTTCTGTGTTTCAAAATAAATGTATAACTCTGCAAAAATTCAACCCATTTCAAATGCCTCTGATTCAACTTTTCTTTACTATTCAAATATTACAAAGCTTGATGATCAGTATACAAAACAAACTCTTTAAGAAGCAGATAATGCCTCCACTTCTTTAATGCCTGAACTATAGCATAAAATTCCTGATCATAGATAGAATATTTTCTCTTGGCATCATTTAACCTCTCACTGAAATAAGCAACAGGTTTACCTTCTTGGCTCATAACAGCTCCTATTGTAGTACCACTAGCATCACAATCTACTTGAAACTCCTTATTAAAATCTAGAAGTGCTAAAAGAAGTTGTTCTGTAACTTTTTGTTTCAACAATTGAAAACTCTTTTCTGCCCCATTAGTCCACTTAAACTCTTTTCTATCCCCTCTTATTGTTTCAGTCAAGGGATCACAAATACTACTAAAATTTTAGATAAAATTTCTATAAAAGCTAGCCAAACCATGAAAAGATCTTACCTCAGTAGCACTCCTTGGAGTAGGCCATTCAAGGATAGCCTGTACGTTCTCTGGGTCCATTTTTAGACTTTCTACTGAAACTACAAATCCCAAATACACTAACTCTTTCTTCACAAAACTGCACTTCTTCAAATTAATCAATAATTTCTCATCTCTCAACTTCTCAAACACCATACGAATATGCATCATATGTTCCTCCAATGTCTTGCTAAAGATCAAAATATCATCTAGGTAAACAATGACAAATTTACCCAGAAATTCTTTCAGAACCTCGTTCATGAGCCACATGAAAGTGCTCGGTGCATTGGTTAGCTCAAAAGGCATGACTAACCACTCATACAGTCCTTCCTTTGTCTTGTAGGCAATCTTCCATTCATCTCCTTGTTTGATCAAAATTTGGTGATATCCACTCTTCAGATCTATCTTTGAGAAATACATAGCTCTACTCAAACAGTCCATAATATTATCCATTCGTGGCAATGGAAACTTATACTTGATTGTGATCTTGTTTATTGCTCTGGAATCTGTACACATCCTCCATTCTCCATTCTTCTTTGGTGCTAATAGCGCTAGTACAGCACATGGACTAAGGCTCTCCCGAATCAATCCCTTCTATAACAACTCATGTACTTGTCTGTTCAACTCTTCACTTTCTGCTGGTGTCATTCAGTGTGTTGCCTTGTTTGGCAAACTGGCTCCTAGAATTAAATCCATTTGATGACTGATCTTCCTTACCAATGGTAATCAATCAGGTACATTATCAGATACAATATCCTAAAACTCATTCAATAAATCTGCAACATCTACAGGTACATCCTCTACTTCTTTTTTACCAGCTTTTGGAATTAAAGCAAAACACACATGCTCATGCCTCATACCATCTAAGAATTTTCTTCCATCAACAAAAGTTATTCTTACATTACCACATACCTTTTCTTCGGTCTCCTTCAATGGCTTTAGCTTATGTCGCACTCCATCCTTTGTCAAGGAATAGGTATTCGCACAACCATCATGTACAGCACATCTGTCAAACTGTCATGGTCTACCCAACAACATATGACATGCATCCATAGATATTATATCACATAGTACCTCATCTTGGTACCCACCGATCTTGAACTTTACCAGGCACTGTTCACTGACCATGACATTGTGGTCATCCTGCACCTAGGCAATCCGATATGGATGTGGGTGTTTCTGTCTCTTGAGCTTCAACTTTGTCACCATCTCTTCTGACACCAAATTTTCAGTGCTTCCACTATTGATAATCACATCACAGCATTTACCTTCACACTTGCATCTAGTGCGAAATAAGCTCCTCCTTTGTTCAGGTTCATTCTCACCACTCAACAGGACTCTTCTATTAATTAGCATTTTTCCTCTTTCAGTATCTTTAGAATTTGATGATCTGGCATCTTCATCTACATGTGCAACTCTGGCCTGGCCTTCATTTCTCCTGTCTGTTCTGCCTTGGCGCTGAGGATATTCAAATGCCCTATGACCTTCTTCTCCACAATGAAAACATATTCCATGGAAGTCTCCTCTTCCAGATCCTTGTCCTCTTCCTCTTCCTCTCTGATCTCTATAATTTTGATTTTTG
The DNA here is from genome assembly GCA_027943335.1 of Chamaecyparis obtusa. NCBI lineage: Eukaryota > Viridiplantae > Streptophyta > Pinopsida > Cupressales > Cupressaceae > Chamaecyparis > Chamaecyparis obtusa. The sequence goes on along the minus strand of BSBK01005583.1, from coordinate 324,267 downwards.
AAATGATTGGAATTATTTTCCTGTCTGATTTTGGCTGCTACTGGCCTCATCTTTCTTTTTCGGATCTTCATTTCGGCCACCATATGACCGTCCACTAGATCTTCCACCACGACCCCTTCCATTTTGTCTGCTCTCAAACTTCTTGTTCAGCTTTTCCTATACTTTTAAGGCAAACTGGTATGCCTCCTCAGTACTGTTCATTTGAACCAGATTCAACTCCTCCTGAATGCTTGGCCTTAACCCATTAAGGTATCAGGCAGCTTTCTCTTTATCAGCTTCTGCATGGCCTGTTCTGATGAGGAGTCGATAGAACTCTTCTGCATACTCCTGAACATATCTTTCTGCTTGCTTCAAACTTTGCATTTTCTTTAGTAGGTTAAGCTCATAATCAACAGGAATGAACTGTCACTTCAATTTATCCACCATCCGATCCCATCTCCTGATTTTATCTTTCCCTCTTCTATTTCGCTCTAATTGAATTTCTTGCCACCAGATCTTCGCATGACCTTTCAATCTGGCCTTCGCAAATTTGACCCTATTAGGATCCTCAACATCTTCATACTCAAAATATTCCTCATATTCATTGATCTAGTCGATCAATTCCTCTGGATTAAGATTTTGAGAAAATGTAAGAACCTCAATCTTAGGTCTTTTCCCAATCTTGGAAATCACTGGAAAAAGTCTTTCTTCCTCTTGGTTCACAATTTCAGCTTCTCCTTCTTGATATTCTTCTTCGGCTTCATCCTCGCTTTCATCTTTGACATTAAGATTCATTCCTTTATGAATCTCTTCTTGTAATGCTCGCACTTATCTCTGCAGCTCTCTTACCTCAAGTGTCACAGCACCAGCTCTTCCACCACGTTCTCTTCGTGGAGGCATTTTTGCGATGCCCACTGAAACCCTAACCACAGTCCTAGTGCAAACTGCCTCACAGTCGGTGATCTGTTTACACACTCAAGAACTCCTACTATGATACCGCTTGATGAAGGGTGCTCCCCTTAATACCACAAACACATAACATAAATAGAGAAACAACAACAATAATATGCAAGAACAGAAAATTGGCTTCTTATTATCTCCACAGATGTGGAATTACAAACTTTTAAAATTACAATATGCAAAGCCACATGAGCATTCCCTTACAATATTCTGTAGGATAAAGCCTCGAATCAATTCCCAGATCTACTACCCAGAACTACCCTATACAACACTACAGGCCTTCTTTATATAAGCAATTTCTACGGCCCGAGAAGGTTCCAAAAATTTAGGCCTAAGAGCCGACCAAACTTAGAATTATTTTATTTTTCAATTTATTACATCAAAGTCGGCTCAAAATAAATTTTGAAACCCGAACAGAAATTTTGAAGGAAAATTATTTTTTACCATTTCAGGTGGCCCGACTTTCGGAGACCATAAGTCATCACCAGTTGACTCAATTGACTATTATAACTCTATTTCAAAAATACCACGAAGCGCTCTACAGGCTTGACCCGTGCAAAGCACCCGTCACCCAATTTGTCGACCTCATCCGGGGCCTTTAAAGCCTTCAAAACTGTGTTCAAAGTTTCTGTACCCTGCTGCCAATATCAAAAATCTTCAATATCTTCAAAACTAGACCTGATCTAGCCATGAAACTATGCTGGCAGGCTGATATGACTGAGATGAACCTCCACATGTAAAATTAGAACATTCTGAGATCGTAAGACCAACTTACTAAAAATAGCAAGTTTCCATAAATAGCAACTCTCCACAAGATAGCCCTTATTGAATACAAAAATAGAAATATTTTTAGGTGATGCAAGATTGCCCTTACACCTAGGATGCTCCTCCATCAGACATCTGAGGTAATTTAAGAATTGACCTTGTCACGACTCAGGTGTGCAGAGGAAAATCAAGATGGTTAACCTCCTCCTTTGTTAGCCATGATGAATCTTTTACAGGTCGTCATTTCCATTTGACCAAATACTCTTCATATGTCCTATTCCTTATGCTTCTGCCAACACGACTGTCTAGTATGTCTTCAATCTCCTTGATATCTGAATTGGTTGCTGGAATACTCCACTATGCTGTTGCAACCTCATCTTCAACACCTCCTTCATGATATTCTGTCAAATCTGAAATGTTAAACACTGGTGAAATATTCAGCTCATTTGGCAATTCTACCTCATATGCATTTCTTGAATCATGCTTCTTCAGTATCTTACATGGCCCAAACTTCTTCAGTTTCAACTTGTTATATGTACCAACTGAAAATCGCTCCTTCCGCAAATGAACCATGACTTCATCTCCAACCTGAAATTCTTTATGCCTCCTTTTCTCATCTACCTTAGCCTTATACTACACATTCATTTTGGTAATATGCTTCCTCACCTCCTCATGGATGTTCTTCAAGTGTTCTGCAAAATCCTCAGCTTCAGCACTACTTATTTCTCCTTTATCTATCCTTCTCAATTAAGATGCATTTCTTGAACTACTTTCATATACAATCTAGAATGGTGATTTACCAGTGCTCCTATTGACAGAATTATTGTATGCAAATTCTGCCTGTGGTAAAATCAAATCCCATCCTGTTGGCTTATCTCCAACCAAACATCTCAGCAAATTTTCCAAACTTCTATTCACCACCTCTATCTATTCATTAGTCTGTGGATGATGTGATGAACTGAACTTCAAATCTGTCTTCAACTTCTTCCACAATGTACACCAGAAATATCCAACAAACTTAGTGTCTCTATCTGAAGCTATGGTCTTTGGCAAACCATGTAGTCTCACTAATTCTCTGAAAAACAATTCTGCTACATGAACAACATCATTAGTTTTATTACAGGGAATGAAATGTGTCATCTTCAAAAATCTGTCAACTACTAAAAAAATTGATTCATGTCCCCGTTGTGTCCTTGGTAAACCAAGAACAAAGTCCATACTAATATCCTCCCAAAGCTTCTCTGGTACCGGTAATGGATGATACAACCCTGTATTTTGGTTCACTTCTTTCGCCGTCTGACATACTCTCCAACTTTGTACAAACTTCTTCACATCTTTTTGCAATTGTGGCCAATAATAATTCTCACCAACCAAAGCAAGAGTTTTATGACGACCAAAATGTCCAGCCAATCTTCCACTATGCTTTTCTTTGATGATATTCTCCCTCATAGAACTTCTTGGAATGCACAACTGACTCCCTCTGAATAGCATATCATCCTGGATGATGAAATCCAGCCATTTCGTCCTATCTAGAGTAACAGGCTCTTTACAAGCTTTCCAAGCTCCACCAAAATCAGGATCCTCTGGATACAAATTTTTGAGTTCCTTGAACTCAACCACCTCAATCTGCATCTATGTCAGCAATAGTTGCCTTCTGCTAAGAGCATCTGCAACCCTGTTAGACTTTCCACTTCTGTGTTTCAAAATAAATGTATAATTCTGTAAAAACTCAACCCATTTCAAATGCCTCTGATTCAACTTTCCTTTACTATTCAAATATTGCAAAGCTTGATGATCAGTATACAAAATAAACTCTTTAGGAAGCAGATAATGCCTCCACTTCTTTAATGCCTCAACTATGGCATAAAATTTCTGATCATAGACAGAATATTTTCTCTTGGCATCATTTAACTTCTCACTGAAATAAGCAACATGTTTACCTTCTTGGCTCATAACAACTCCTATTGCAGTACCACTAGCATCACAATCTACTTGAAACACCGTATTAAAATTTGGAAGTGCTAAAACAGGTTGTTCTGTAACTTTTTGTTTCAACAATTGAAAACTCTTTTCTGCCCCATTAGTCCACTTAAACTCTTTTCTATCCCCTCTCATTGTTTCAGTCAAGGGACCACAAATACTGCTAAAATTTTTGATAAAATTTTTGTAAAAGCTAGCCAAACCATGAAAAGATCTTACCTCAGTAGCACTCCTTGGAGTAGGCCATTCAAGGATAACTTGTACCTTCTTTGGGTCCATTTTTAGACCTTCTGCTGAAACTACAAATCCCAAATACACTAACTCTTTCTTCACAAAACTGCACTTCTTCAAATTAATCAACAATTTCTCATCTCTCAACTTCTCAAACACCATACGAATATGCATCATATGTTCCTCCAATGTCTTGGTAAAGATCAAAATATCATCTAGGTAAACAATGACAAACTTACCCAGAAATTCTTTCAGAACTTCATTCATGAGCCGCATGAAAGTGCTCGGTGCATTGGTTAGCTCAAAAGGCATGACTAATCACTCATATAGTCCTTCCTTTGTCTTGAAGGCAATCTTCCATTCATCTCTTTCTCTGATCCAAATCTGGTGATATCCACTCTTCAGATCTATCTTTGAGAAATACATAGCTCCACTGAAACAATCCATAATATCATCCATTCATGGCAATGGAAACCTATACTTGATTGTGATCTTGTTTATTGCTCTGGAATTTGTACACATCCTCCATTCTCCATTCTTCTTTGGTGCTAATACCGCTGGTACAACACATGGATTCAGGCTCTCCCGAATCAATCCTTTCTATAACAACTCATGTACTTCTCTGTTCAACTCTTCACTTTCTGCTAGTGTCATTCTGTGTGCTGCCTTGTTTGGCAAACTGGCTCCTGGAATCAAATCTATCTGATGACTGATCTTCTTTACCGGTGGTAATCAATCAGGTACATTATCAGATACAATATCCTGAAACTCATTCAACAAATCTGCAACCTCTACAGGTACATCCTTTACTTCCTCTTTACCAGCTTTTGGAATTAAAGTAAAACACACATGCTCATGCCTCATACCATCTAAGAATTTTCTTCCATCAATAAAAGTTATTCTTGCATTACCACATACCTTTTCTTTGGTCTCCTTCAATGGCTTTAGCTTATGTCGCACTCTATCCTTTGTCAGGGAATAAGTATTCGCATGACCATCATGTACAGCACATCTGTCAAACTGCCACGGTCTACCCAACAATATATGACATGCATCCATAGATATTATATCACATAGTACCTCATCTTGGTACCCACCAATCTTGAACTTTACCAGGCACTATTCACTGACCATGACCTTGTGGTCATTCTGCACCTAGGCAATCCGATATGGATGTGGGTGTTTCTGTCTCTTGAGCTTCAACTTTGTCACCATCTCTTCTAACACCAAATTGTCAGTGCTTCCACTATCGATAATCACATCACAACATTTACCTTCACACTTGCATCTCGTGCGAAACAAGCTCCTCCTTTGTTCAGGTTCATTCTCACCACTCAGCAGGACTCTTTTATTAATTAGCATTTCTCCTCTTTCAGCATCTTTAGAATTTGATGATCTGGCATCTTCATCTACATGTGCAACTCTGGCCTGACATTCATTTCTCCTATCTGTTCTGCCTTGGTGCTAAAGACATTCAAATGCCCTATGACCTTCTTCTCCACAGTGAAAACATGTTCCACGGAAGCCTCCTCTTCCAGATCCTTGTCCTCTTCCTCTTCCTCTCTGATCTCTACTATTCTGATCTTGAAAATGATTAGAATTGTTTCGTCTTTGATTTTGGCTACTACTGGCCTCATCCTTCTTTTTTGGATATTCATTTCGGCCACCATATGACCATCCACTAGATCTTCCACCACTACCCCTTCCATTTTGTCTGCTCTCAAACTTCTTGTTCAGCTTTTCCTCTACTTTTAGGGCAAACTGGTATGCCTGCTCAATACTGTTCATTCAAACTAGATTCAACTCCTCCTGAATGCTTGGCCTTAACCCAATAAGGTATCAGGCAACTTTCTCCTTATCAGCTTCTGCATGGCCTATTCTGATGAGGAGTCGATAGAACTCTTCTGTATACTCCTAAACAAATCTTCCTGCTTGCTTCAAACTTTTTCATTTTCTTTAGTAGGTTAAGCTCATAATCAACAGGAATGAACTGTCGCTTCAATTTATCCACCATCCGATCCCATCTCTTGATTTTATCTTTCCCTCTTCTATTTCGCTCCAATTGAATTTCTTGCCACTAGATCTTCGCATGACCTTTCAATCTGGCCTTCACAAATTTGACCCTATTAGGATCCTCAACATCTTCATACTCAATATTCCTCACATTCATTAATCCAGTCGATCAATTCCTTTGGATTAAGATTTCTAGAAAATGTAGGAACCTCAATCTTAGGTCTTTTCCCAATCTTGAAAATCGATCGAAAAAGTCTTTCTTCCTCTTGGTTCACAATTTCAGCTTCTCCTTGATATTCTTCTTCGGCTTCATCCTCACTTTCATCTCTGACATTAAGATTCATTCCTCTATGAATCTCTTCTTGCAATGCTCGCACTTGTCTCTGTAGCTCTCTAACCTCAGGTGTCGCAGCACCAGCTCTTCTGCCACGTTCTCTTCGTGGAGGTATTTTCACGATGCGCACTAAAACCCTAACCACGGTGCTGGTGCAAACTGTCTCACAGTCAGTGATCTGTTTACACACTCAAGAACTCCTACTCTGATACCACTTGATGAAGGGTGCTCCCCTTAATACCACAAACACATAACATAAATAGAGAAACAACAACAATAATATGCAAGAACAGAAAATTGGCTTCTTATTATCTCCATAAATGTGAAATTACAAACTTTTAGAATTACAATATGCAAAGCCACATGGGCATTCCCTTACAATATTCTGTAGGACAAAGCCTCGAATCAATACCCAGATCTACTACCCAGAACTGCCCTAGACAACACTACGGGCCTTCTTTATATAAGCAATTTCCACCGCTTGAGAAGGTTCCAAAAATTTAGCCCTAAGGGCTGACCCAACTTAGAATTATTTTATTTTTCAATTTATTACATCAATGTCGGCTCAAAATAACTTTTGAAATCCGAATAGAAATTTTGAAGGAAAATTATTTTTTGCCATTTTAGGTGGTTTGACTTCTGGAGACCATAAGTCATCACCAGTTGACCCGATTGACTATTATAACCCCATTTTAGAAATGCCACAAAGCACTCTTCAGGCTTGACCCACGCAAAGTGCTTGTCACCCAATTTTTTGATCTCATCTGGGGCCTCTAAAGCCTTCAAAACTGAGTTCAAAGTTTCTATACCCTGCTGCCAATACCGAAAATCTTCAATATCTTCAAAACTAGACCTGATCTAGCCATGAAACTTTGCTGGCAGGCTGATATGACTGAGATGAACCTCCACATGTAAAATTAGAACATTCCGAGATTGTAAGACCAACTTACTAAAAATAGCAAGTTTCCATAAGTAGCAACTCTACACAAGATAGCCCTTATTGAATACAAAAATAGAAATATTTTTGGGTGATGCAAGATTGCCCTTACACCCAGGATGCTCCTGCACCAGACACCCGGGGTAATTTAAGAAGTGACCCTATCATGACTCAGGTGTGCAGAGGAAAACCAAGATGGTTAACCTCCTCCTTTGTTAGCCATGATGAATCTTCTACAGGTCATCCTTTCCATTTGACCAAATACTCTTCATATGTCATGTTCCTTGTGCTTCTGCCAACACGACTATCTAGTATGTCTTCAATCTCCATAATATCTGAACTGGTTGCTGGAATACTCCACTGTGCTACTGCAACCTCATCTTCAACACCTCCTTCATGATATTCTGTCAAATCTGAAATGTTAAACACTGGTGAAATATTCAGCTCATTTGGCAATTCTACCTCATATGCATTTTCTGAATCATGCTTCTTCAGTATCTTACATGGCCCAAACTTCTTTATTTTCAACTTGTTATATTTACCAATCGAAAATCGCTCCTTCCACAAATGAACCATGACTTTATCTCCAACCTGAAATTCCTTATGCCTCCTTTTCTCATCTACCTTAGCCTTATACTACGCATTCATCTTGGTAATATGCTTCCTCACCTCCTCATGGATGTTCTTCAAGTGTTCTGCAAAATCCTCAGCTTCAGCACTACTTATTTCTCCTTTATCTATCCTTCTCAATTCAGATGCATTTTTTGGACTACTTCCATATATAATCTGGAATGGTGATTTATCAGTGTTCCTATTGACAGAATTATTGTATGCAAATTCTGCCTGTGGTAAAATCAAATCATACTAAGTTACTAATCATACCTCCTTTGTAAAATTTCTTCTCAATAAAACCTCCTTGCAAGAGTATCAAAAGGGTCTCAAGGTATGAGATAGTACTATATTTTATTTACCTTTATGATATTGTTCTTTTACATAACACTACTTTATCAACAACATTACCCTACATATAAATCACAAGAAACATTTTTTTAGTGGGTCAAATTCTCGAGTGTATTTTTAAATATTCTTTGTCCTTTGTTCAAAATTGACACATATTTTAAATTTGTCAATTCTAATGTTATATTTGATTCTACAATTATATCTATTTGAAGGTTTACAATACATTGAATAGATTCTTGTATTTAAAATATTGAACTACAAACAATACATACACTTTTATGTATTATTATATTTCTTTTAAATTATTGATAAGAATATTAAATAAATATATAATGTAAAGTAATATTTAAAATTAAAAATATAAATTTATTTTATAGACAATAAGATTTTATTATCTAGACAAATACCACATAAAATTAAAAGCAATAATAGAAAATTTTGCAAATGTGAAATTGAAAGGGGTGGGGTTATAAATACACATACTAACTTTTAATAAATAATGATGTGAAAAGCAAATAAAATATTTAACAAGTAAATTTCATTAAACAATTTGAGCTTGAGAAGGATAGGGGTTATAAATACACATATCAACTTTTTTCCTTTTTAATTTAAAAATTTCTAATCAAATGTCTAAAGTTTCTTTTAATTTTATTTTATTAGATTTGTATGTATTATTTAAAAACTTCCAAAAAAAGTTTGTACAGTTTTTTTTGTCATTTTAGATGATGACCGCATAATATGATCTATATATAAGATTATAATCTTAGTATTTATCACAACATTTTTTTATATAAAGGATTAAGAATTATGTCTTGATTTGTTTCATTCATTTATTAATGCTTTTTTTTTTTTTTTTGATCGGTAAAAGGCCATAGCCCTAGAAAGTTTTTTAATTAATATAAATAATTAATTTACAATTTGACCCCACTCTCTGCAGGCGCTGGTAGGAAAGAGCGGGGTTGAGAAAACCTCCAGCCTTGCCCGGGACCATAGGTTCTATCCTTATACAAAATTAACGTGGGCATACCCACAATTCGACGATTGTCGAGATTTGTAAAAATACATGTTTCCATAGGTATACCCATGGCTCGATACCTATCGAGATTTGTACATATTTTCGTGGGCATACCCACGTCCCAAAAAAACTCGAGATTGTTTTTTTTTTTTAAAATCATGATCTGATTGATATACATCGACTGGTGATTACACAAGGGTTAAGCCATTTATACAATTATATACAGTATCTGATCCTCTTACTTTTTCAAGAATAAGTATTGATCGTCCGAATGATAATCCTGCCTGAACAAAAAGGACAAAAATCCTCCAAAAACCAAGGTTAATCTACATCAAAATTAGAAGGTCCTACATCTTAGCTCCAACACCTATCTATGAATATTGTGAATATTGACTTAAAAACCACTCTATAGATTATAAGAAATATTAGGAAAATAGACATACTAAGAGTTATATTAAAGAAAAAACATAAGCTTAATTTTTACCATTTCTAAGCCCCTACTCCTTAAGTGCTACTAACATCTACTTACCTTTTCTTGAACACATTCTTTTCTGTCATGATAATATTAGAGACAAAATATATCTGTGTGGTTAATAATCCTTACCGTTTAATATTGTTGTTTCCTTCCACAAGTTAGCAATCTTTAATTTGAGCATTTTAGGAAGATTTGTAACAGAATTGAGCAGTCTCCTTTATGCTATACTTATGATCTGACTAATTCCGTGTATAGCCTAGCTGCCTATTATAATGAGGAGTTATGCAAAGGTTCCTTGTAAGTCTCTTAATTTTAGTTCAATAGAAATTACTCTTGTGATTATCCAGACTCCTCAGACAAATTAATGAATAAAGTTGGTTTTCTTTAGTCCCTAATCGGTAGAAATTAGCTAAAGTTAAATTCTTTATTATTGCTTTAGCCTACCAAACATACAAAGAGGATACTATATTAATATTATTAGGGAGGATAAATATCAATACAATCTAATAATAGTCATCATCAGTAAGGGATTAGTCTAAAGAACCGTTGTAAAAGAATACTACTTGGCTTCAGAGTTATACTTATAATGAGTACCTTGAGCGCAATAATAGGAAAACTTATAGTTTTTATTCATCATGCTCTTTTTAAATTGAGCAATAACTATAATTAGTAGTCTAGCTATAATGTTTATTTATCCTTGTCATCATTGCCCTTTTTGTTGTGCTGATGATGGTTGCTACAACAAGCTTTAAAAAATGATAACAAAGGCTATGTGAAAGGACCATGAAGCGAATAATAAGTTTACCCATTGTCGGAGGAAACTTGATGACCTTGTTCTGTTTCCCATGCTCTTTCCTTTAAACATTATAGTAATGAATTTTGTTGTCATGTAATTATTACAATATACTTTCTAGTTAATCTTTGCAACGAGTCTAGACTCCGAACTATAATCATTATAGGGTACTAGGGGCTTAAAGAAGAGAAAGAACTATTAGATGTAAATGTGTTGAATTAGCTAAATTTGAAGCCTTATAGAAAAATAACCAGCTCTATTATTATACTTAATCCAATGAGTGTTTGTTATAGAATAGTGGTGCTTAATACTAGCTACATATATCACTTTGAAGCTACCCGATCTCTAATGATAAAGAGTTATCTTAATAACCTATTAAAGTTTGTACCAAATGTGACTAATCTGATATATCATCTCATTTGTATAAACACTTAAGGGTTATCTTGGATATGTTGGTCCATTGTTACAACTCCATTAGCTCCTAGATTAGCTAGCATATCTGCCTCTGTATTACCTTCTCTATAGGTATGACTGATTTTATATTTAGTTATACTTTCCATTATTTGATTAATCTCTTCTATTTTTGAGTTCAGAATCCAATTAGGTGTTTTTTTAGTTCGAATGGCGCTGATGATTATTTGAGAGTCTCCTTCAATTATTACTTTAGAAATGTTAAGACTCTTGCATAACTTTAGGCCCTCTAATGCCGCTTTGCATTCAGCCATGTTATTAGTGGTGGGGTTGATGGGCCTGGAGAACTTAGCAATAACTTCTGACTTCCAATTTCGGATAATCCCCCCAATACCTGCAACCCCAGGGTTACCTCTAGATGCTCCATCAAAGTTAAGTTTATACCATCCCTCTTTTAGAGGAATCCATTTACAGGAAGCTCTGTCAGCCTTCATTTTGAGTCCCCCTTTTCCATATAAGGGAGGAATATCTAATTTAGGCCATTTAAATCTAATTTTGTTATCCCAGCTCTTAAAAGACTCTTCATAACTTAACTTGTCCCTGAGCTTGCTGTTGATAATTTCTACTATTGACGCTTCTATCTTGTTTGTGATTGTATCCCATGGTAGTTTCTGATCGGTGAAAATCCTTCTATTTCTTTCTTTCCAGATTTCCCAAACTACTATGGATGGAGAGATGATCCAAATATCCTTATATAAATTATCTTTATAGAGAGAAGGCCATGCTTTAAGGTTTCTTAATAGATCAAAATGAAGAGCAGACTTCCAACCTAAACTTTGGTGAAGCCAATTCCAACATTTTTGTGAGAATGGGCAGTTAAGGAGAATGTGATTAACATCCTCAGAATGATTCTCACACAGGGGGCACCTAGATGGCCCTTCAAAACCCAATTTATTAAGTCTATCTGCTGTAAGAATCTTATTTTGCATAGCCGCCCATAAAAACATGCCAGCTTTAGGGAGGCATGATTTATTCCAGCAAAGGTTCAGTGGTATATCTATATTGTCCAATTTTAGTTCCCTAATAATAGAATTGTAGCCCTCTTTAACAGAATAGTTACCATTATTGGATCTTGCCCAGATTAAAATATCTGATCTAGTTTTGAGTGATACCTCTCTATCTTTCAGAATTGCCAAAAGATTTTTCTTCTCAGGCCATACAAAATCAATTTCCTCTAAATCACTCCATTTGGTGACTCTTTTCTTACAAAGATAATCCTTAAGATAAATGCCTTTAACTTTTTTACATTCTTCCATAAACTCCGATGAGAAGCCCAGTTTGTTTAGGGGAGGAAGTCCTGCCCACGAATCGTCCCAGAATAGTGCTTGATCTCCTGCACCTATATCCCATGTTAGACATTTGCTAATAATTCCTCTACAGTCTTTAATAAAGTTCCAGATCCGAGAGCCTTTAACATGTGAATGCGACCTAAATTTATTAATGGGGTCTGCATCGGGGATATATTTATGTAATAATATTGACGCCCATTTGCTACTAGATTCCTTGTACAATCTCCAGATGAGTTTAGCTCCAAGAGCTTGATTTTGCCATAAAAGATTTTTGATGCCAAGGCCTCCCTTAGAGATTGGTTTGCATAAGGTATCCCATTTAATAAGGGCAAGTTTTTTGTCTTCTGATGGACCTTGCCAGTAAAAATCTCTAAACATTTTATCTAAGCTCTTTTTAATATTAGTAGGGAGGGGGAGTACAAACATATGGTACGTAGGTATGGCAGAGAGAACTGATTTTATCATAGTTGCCCTACCTGCTTTTGTTAACCATCTTCCTTTCCAAGAACTTTTCTTATTTTGTACTTTATTGATTACTTGCTGCCAGAGATTGGAGGATAAGAGACCTTTATCCAAGTTAATGCCCAGATATTTGCATGGGAATTTACCAATTTTGTATCCCATCATATTACATATCTCAGATTCTACTTTTGGAGAGGTGTTAATAAAGAAGATTTCCGATTTAGTGGGATTGACACATTGTCCTGAAGCTTTCATGTATATGTTTAAGATGTCTTTAAATGCTCTAGCTTCTTTCCTGTTAGCATGGCCAGGTAAAATCGTATCATCCGCAAACTGTTGGTGTGTAATATTTGGAACATTTTCCGAAGCCTTCAACCCTGTGATTTTTCCTTCCATTTGTTTCTTTGTTATAGATCTTCGTAATGCTTCTGCCATAATGACATAGAGGAAAGGGGACAACGAGTCTCCTTGCCTAATGCCTCTGGATATACTAAAAAATCCTTCTGGGGTTCCATTGATTAAAATTGAAATTTTAGGGGTAGAAATACAGTTAAAAATAAGATTAATCCATTGCTTAGCGAATCCGAATGCTTCCATACATTTGCAGAGAAATCTCCAATCTACTTTATCATATGCTTTTTGTATGTCTATTTTAATAAGCATGCTTGGATCCTTCGTCATTTGGGCAGTATGCACTACTTCCTGTGCTATAATAATTCCATCCAGGATCGATCTATTTGCTACAAACCCTGTCTGTTCTTCTGATATAATATTGGGAAGGAGTGTTTTAAGCCTATTCGCTAAGCACTTAGAGAGGATCTTATAAATTGTATTGCATAAGGATATCGGTCTGAAATCCCCTGGTTCCGTACTTTCATTTATCTTTGGGAGTAGTGTAAAAAAGGTATTGTTTATTTCATTTAACAAAGACCCCGAATTTCTAGTTGCTTCTATAGCTTGCCATACCTCCTCACCAACAAAGTGCCAGCATTTTTGGAAAAAGCCAGCTTGGAACCCATCTGGGCCCGGGGCTTTATCTGGATGCAATTGAAAAACCGCTAATTTCACTTCCTCAAAGGATAGTTTATTGTTAATCATCTTATTATCTGCTTCTGAGAGCAACTTGGGTATGGCTTTAAGCATTTCATTTTGTGCTTTCAAATCAGTAGCTTCTATTTTATTAAGAAGGGATTGAAAGAATTGTGTAAGGACAGCCGCTATCTGGTTAGGGTCCTCAGTGATTTGACCTTCGCCAGTCTTAATTTTAGAAATTCTATTGATGCTCCTTTTAAAATTAGTGGTGTTATGGAAGAATTTTGTGTTACTGTCTCCTTCCTTAAGCCAAGATTCCCTCGATTTTTGTTTCTAGAAAATCTCTTCTTTAAGGAGAATTGCATTGTATTTAGTCATTAACTCATTTTCTTTGAGATAACTTTGTTCATTCATCCCTTGATTTATTACTATATTGTTAAGGTCAGCTAGCTCTTGTTCTAACTGAACTTTTTCTTCAAAGATATTATTAAAATTGTGCTTATTCCATTCCAATGCTTTATTTTTAATAATTTTTAGTTTTGCTATTAAGCAATACATTTTGGATCCTTTTACCGATATTTGTTTCCACCAATCCTCTAAGAGATTAATAAATTCCAGGTTTTGGAACCACATAAACTCAAATTTGAATGGATTTCTAGATGGTTTTGAATCCTCTGTAATAGAAAGCCTGATTGGAAAATGATCTGATCCTGCCTCTGGAAGGATTTCTGCAGAATATAGCTGATTAAAGTTGTCCAAATTAGTCCTAATAAAAAACCTATCCAACTTCTCAGCGATGTAACTGAAACCTGCTCTTCTATTATTCCAAGTGTATATGCCGTTATTTGTGTTAATGCTAATTAAATGGTTGTCAGAGGCCCATTTGCTAAAGTCTTTGTGTGCTTGTGATACATATTGTGAGCCTCCAAATTTTTCTTCCAGATCTAAGATGGCATTAAAATCTCCTCCAATAAAGAAAGGGTATTCTGATAAATCATTTAAAAAGAGGTGAATCTCATGCCATACTCTCCTTTTTTCTTTGTTGAGGATTGGTCCATATACGTTAATTAAATTGAATTTCAGAGTAGATTTTAGACTTTTGATTTCTAGAGCCATCCAATTATTATTATTAGATGTAGGTATGGCTGAAACTTTACGAGGGTCCCACAATATTGCTAACCCTCCTGAATGACCTATAGATGATACAAATTCTGATTTTCAGATGCCTAGTTTCTTACTAACCTTAGTACTTTCCTCTTTATTGAGTTTAGTTTCCTGTAGTAATATGATTTCGGATTCAAAGTTTTTTAGATATCTCTTAATTAATCTCTGTTTGTTAGGGGCATTTAGTCCCCTAACATTCCAAGTAGTGACTTTCATTGCTGCTGGGGAAGGCACTTCCCCTTCCCTGTATACAAAATATCAATGATCTTTTTTTGGTTGCCTGCATTGCCATCTAACGATCTCAATTCGACAGCTGATTTCCTACCTCTTTTCTTTTTAATTCTATTAATATTGGGTGTGCTTAGGCTCCCTCTATTCATTGCTATGCCTAGATTTCTATTCTCATTAGTAATCCCAAAGAGGCCTTCAATAGAGTCCTTAATCAATGTTGAGTTTCCAACAGACTGAATGTCAGTATTATCCTACTGTTCCGGGCTTTTTTGTTCATTTTCTGTTTGCACAAGGGGTTCATCCATATCTATAATCTCTTTACCAAATGTTTCAATTATATCTTCTGATTTCCCTGATAGATCTAGGTTTAGAATTTCTAACTCTACAGGGATTGAGATAGCTTGTTCCATCCCCATGTTCGGTAGATTTTTAGCGATCATGTCATTGGTGCATTTATCTTTAATTACATTTTCAGCTTGAATTAAATCTATATTATCCTTTATTGTAATAGGCCTATCGTTTTCCTTCTCTCTATTTTTTATATCTGATGACATATCAGAATTAATAGGAAGGACATTTTCTAAGATTTCCATTTCTGGAACAAAGGATAGTAAAGGTTGAGTTGACCTAGTGATCTCTACCTCATTTTCTTCTAGAATACATTCCTGAATTAGTTTAATTACGATTTCCTTTTGATATTTTAATTCATCAAAATCACAAATCTCATCCATAAACATATCCATTAGTTCATCTGTTAGAGGTTCTCCTAAACAATTTATAATTTGATTAACTACCTCTTTACATTTGCCTTCAGGATCCTCTAATGCTACTGAATTGGAACATTCAGGTTTCAAAGACTGTTCTGTTCAAAGATCAGTCTCACATAGATCAATGTTGCACTTATCTTCATAATGTAAACAAATTTTATTCTTTTTATCTAACTCAATCTGTTCTAACTCATTCTCCAGATTACATTTTTCAAGTGAGTTATGCATAATATTAATAGGTGTATATTCAAATTCTGGTATTTCTAAATTTTCAATAGGTAGGGGAGATATAGAGGCCATATGTTCACTTTCATTTGCTAATGGGGTAAAATTTGTTTGAACATTAGGGGAGGAGTTTTCTGAGGCTTCTGTATTCAGAAGAGTAAAGCCTCCTCTGTCCTTAAGGAGACTTACATTTACATCTAAGTTTGTGCTTGGAAGATCGATTATATCATTGTGTAAGACATCTAAGATAAATCTATTGTCTTCCTCCGATGTTTCTATATAATCCGCCATAATTTTTGGATTTATGAAAATAGTATTTGAATTAAAACACAGTTGAATAGGGGGAATGAATTTTTTATGGTAATTCATTTTAACTACAATAATTAATTCTACATGGTTATGTTTAGTTTTTATGACTCTTTGGAATTCCCCAAAGTTGTTCCCTATATCTTTGATAATCTCTGGGTGATTACATTCCAATGGTAGATTTCTCAATATGACTATTTTTTCTATCATAAAATCAGCTACTTTGATAGGATTAAAAAGTGGAAACCAATTTGAGACAAAAAAAGGTGTATGTTTATATTTTAAAAATCCCTCTTTCATTATCAAGTCCCTGATGCTGCTACATTTACAATCTAGAAAGAAGAAATTATCATCAAGGACAGTAATACTTACCTCCGCGGGAATTTGAGAAACTAGTCCTTCTATTAAATCAGTTATGGATGCCCCTGATCCCATCCATTTACAGATCACGCCTGTCTCTACCCAAGATTCTTGTTTCTGCAATATAAGATTGTTATCCAATACCAAGCTAGCATGCTTTTGATCAGTGATACCATGGATTAAGAATGAATTTTTAAGAGAGTCACGCCTGTGAGGCGGAGAATAAACCTTCTCTGATTTTCTTAATCTAGGTACCTTAAGATTATTATCATTATTATCCAAGAAGGTGTGAGAAGGATTCATATTTCTGCTATTACTCCTTCTATGCGGAGGAGTATATGCTTTTACAGACTTATGAATTGAATTGCAAGTATTAAACATAATATTCTTAAAATCCTTTTTATTCAAAGCATCGAAAGAGTTTTTTAACAAAATTTCCTTGGTATCATACTTACCTGGGATAGATCTTACCGACTTCCATTTTTTAACCATCTGCCATTCATTCTTATTTGTATTTCTGTCCCCGAGAGACACTTGAGCCACCATCTGTCTTCCTCCCCCCTTAGCAGACAGAGGTTCATAGGGATTTCACACTGGAGATTTCCTAGACATCGGGGCTTTGGCGGTCCTGGGGATTGTACTACTTTTTGCATATTTTGTTTTTGCAAAAACCTGAATTTGATGGTCTAGGGCTTGCACTGTGAATACCTTGGGCATAGGAATCACCTTACTGCTTGCCAAACCCTCGAATGCCACAGTCAAACTCCTATATCCATCCATTTGCTTTGCAGATGTATCATAAACCCAACTTTTTGGTGCTTCTGATTGTTGAGCTTCCCTAAGACTTCTTTCTTTCTGTTTGGTGATAAAATCTTTAAGATGATCGTATGTTGGGTGAGGTTGAACACCCTTAGTTCTACATTCTGTTCGCTTATGGCCGTAAAGCCAACATCTAAAGTAGTAACCAGTAAATTTGCTATCTTTTTCCTTATTCACGGAAGCCACATTGGATTTTGTAATGGTGTTGCCATGACAGTTGCTAGCAGATGCTTGCTTCGACTGATAATGATGGATAAACCCTAAGGAAATTTGCCTCTGCTGAAAAGCAATTTTTCGCTGCGTTCGTGACTTTCTCATTTCCTCAAATCATAATGTATAAGTTGCCTCTTTATTACAGTCGCTGCCCTCTGTTTGATGTCGCAGGTCCCTGTTGTTGTATCAGATTACTGCCTAAGCCTTCTATGTTTCGCTGCCTCACACTCCAATTCGGATCTCTTTGAATGCTATGATTGTAGTAGTAGTTTGAATCTTAATATGAATATATGGTTGTATCTGATTTTGCCCTCCAAGGTTGTCTTGATAATCTTGTTCCTAAACAGGTCTAGCAACCAGCCCAAATAGTCCTTTAAATAAGTGAATTCAAACCCTTGAATTCATCCTTCAAATTTAATCCAAAAATGCTCATAATCTATGCCTTAGTTTCACAACCTAATATGGTTAATATCGCTGCTTAATGTACTCCTTGTGCTGCTCGAATTCACACCTAATCTCTGTCCTATTGAGCTGCTCCAAGGGCTTGTCTCTTCCACTAATTAGATTGCTCTATTTATTTACAGCAAGTCGCACCAAAAGGTCTGAAATTTACACCACAGAATCTGATTGTTTTGATCAAATTCGCTCTAAGAATTTCGCATAAGCAGAGCGCAGATCTGCCTCACTAACAAAGTGATGAAAAAGCCTTTTGCTTGCTACCACAGCTCCCCAACAAGAAGCTCATTTTATCTTCTGATCATGCCGTGAATAAAGCAATTCTTGGCTTCAAAAGATGATATCGCTATAGGTTTGCTGAGGATCCCCGATCCACGAAGCAAATCTCAGATCTCTGATCACAGATCTCACAAGTAATATGACAGTCAATCAATGTCTGATCTAAATATATAATCACTCGATCTGACTCAGCAATATATGAGTGCATGCATAATCTGATAATGTAGAATGTCTTCAAATGGATATACTGTTGTCACAATGAATAGCTTGTCGTCCAACATAAACTCAGTTATATATTGACAGCTCTGAGAAGTCGATGTGCAGATATATGTATTCACTGCTACTTAGGTCGCATGTATTTTATGAGAGTTGATGACATTCATTTATTAATGTTAGTAACATATCATTTTACAATTGGAATTTAATTTTATAATTTTTTTAATTAATAAATTTATGATAATAAACATGAATTTATTATATGTATATAAATCACTTCTATATATTGCAGAAATATTGGAAGTAAATCATTTCATATGCTATTCTATTTTAGAAGGAATAAAATGATCTATAATAAGTAGAATAAGAAAAATGATGGTAATGGTAATATGATTGAAGATTCTAAAGAAATAACTAAAAAATAATCTTGTTTTTCATAGATGTCTTGAATAATTAGGATGGATCAAATTATGACTCACAAAAAAAGATATCAGAATGCATTCAAAAAATGATATTAGAGATAAAACTGCTAAATTCATTGATCAAGAAATCTTGGGAGCTCTTAATAAACTTCACCCAAATAAGGCACTAGGGCCCGATGGTTTTCCTACAACGTATTTCCAAAAGTGATGGCAAATTTTACGATCACAGGTGATAGAGGCTTTGGAGGCAACAAGAAATGCAGGAAGATTCTTTCAAGAAATCCATAATATATTCATTGCATTAATCCCAAAGAAGGAAAAAGTATAGATGTTAGATGAACTTAGACCAATATCTTTATGGAATAAAATCTATAAAATTTTGTCCAAAGCTCTAGAAAATAGGCTAAAGAAAATATTTCCACTCATTATTTCATAAGAATAAACAAGATTTGTTGCGGTACAATCAATCTTTGATGGGGTAATCATAGCACATGAAGTCATTCATTCACTACAAAAACAAAAGAACTAAGCATGATTATTAAGTTAGACATCAAAAAGACTTATGATAAAGTGGACTAGAGGTTCTTATGCAAGTACATGAAAGCATTTGGATTATGTAAAACCTGGATTAATTTAATATTCTATTGCACATCAAGCCCAATATTTTTTGTTCTACTAAATGGAATTCCACAAGGATTATTTGAATTCTCGAGAGGGATCTATCAAGATAATCCACTCTCACCTTTCCTATTTTATATATGGAAGAATATTTAGATAGATCCTTATGAGGATCTCAAAGCAACGGTATTATAAAAGGAATTAAAGTAACAAGTTAAGTCCAAGTTATTGTTCATCAACAATTTGCAAATGATACAACACTTTTTGGAAAAGGTCATAAGTTAGAAATCAAAGAGGTTTAAAAAATATTAAAAATATATTCAAAGGCTTCAGGGCAGAGTATCAATCAATAGAAATTATATATTTTCTTTTTATTAGTTAAAGCCAAAACTCAAAGACCAATCTTGGATTTAAGGAGGGAAAGCTTCCTTGCTCATATTTGGGGCTTCCTTTGGACAAAAGTTTAAGGTCTTCGAAGATATGACATATGGTAGGAGAGTAATGGATAATAAAATAGACTCGTGGAAAACTAAATGGTTATCTTGGCCTGGTAGGATTACTATGCTTAAAGCAACGTCATCAATGATTCTCGTCTATCTTATGTCTTGTCTCTCATTATTAGTTTGTGTCTATGCTAAATTGATTAAAAAAATAAGAACTTTATTTTCAAAAGGACCATATGTGAAGAATAAATATGCCTTAATTTCATGGGAAAAAATATGCAAGCCTATACATGCAGGTGGAGCTATGACAAGGAACCAATTATAGAAAAATAGAGCTCTATGAGATAAATGTTTTTGGAAGCTTCACAAAGAACCACATTTGAAATGGGTGAGCATAATAAAGGGTAAATATTTTACTGATTCTAATTCTTCAAAAAAAATTAGGCTATCTTATCTTCCTAGAGGTTCTTGTATATGAAACTTTATGATTTCATGCAAAGAGATCATCTCAAATTAGATTTCTTGGAATATAGTGGACGATCATAAAGCTATGCTTTGGAAGAACTCGTGGGGAGGATATCCGATTATTAATAATTAGATGGACACAAGTAGGATTAGAGAAATATGTGAGAGATCTTGTAGACATTATGTAAGAGATTATGTAATATTGGATCCAAATAATTTCATAAGGCACAACACTTGGTGAAGGTTTTGCAAATGGGGTTGCAAGCATAGTGGGTTTAACCATGGAGGAAACTCCATAGTTAAGTGCACTTGATCTGGAGTAGTACTGAGATGGGTGACCTCCCGGGAAGTCCTGGTGCTTCACCTTTGTGAGCATCACCTAGATCCAATGAGTGCTAAGTGTTCCATTCATTCTCATGAGAGATGGGTTCGTGTGAACCACTACTCATGAAATAGGGGTCAATGAGTTTGACTCAAACTACTACACGGTTAAATCCTGATAGCAATATCATGATATAAATCAATTAAGAAGAAAATTAGAAAATAGGTTAATTACATTTAGAGAAGGAATGGATGAAATAATTCAGAATGGGAAAAAATAGGTAGTTATAATTCCAAAGATGGATACAAAGCTATTTTTGAAAAGTAGGGATTTCAAAACATAGATATTCCATCACATATATGTTAGAATAAGCTTTATCTCTCAAAAGTAGGTATTTTTTCTTGGGCAACTCTATAGGGTAAATCTTAACAATGGAATGGTTTAAAAAAATAGGATTTTCTAGACCATGAATTTGCGCACTTTAAGAGAATAATGAGTAATCTATCAATCACATTTTTCTTGGATGCTCTTTTGCACAAAAGTGATAGGAATGGTTACGTACTAGATTAGGATGGTATTTAGTGTTGCCTAATGATATTGTGGCACTATTTCAAGGATGGCCAAGTTTATATTCTTCAAGCCTATTTTGGAGTCTTTGGATTATCTCTCCCTCTTTGATGCTATGAGAAATTTGGAAGGAAAGAAATCATCAAATATTCCAAGGGAAGAAACTAGAATAGAGCCTATTGAATAATAAGATAGAGGTTGCTATTATTGAAGTTGTTAACTCATGGATTTGTACCTCTAATAATAATAAAGTAAAATACACTAGTTGGGATAACATCATGAAGAGGAATTGGTATGGGCTTTATATTCTCCCATTTTTTGGAAAAGGGGGAGAAAACAAAAAGAACCTCATAAATCAATGTAGTTGGATTCCTCCAAGACAAGGTTGGGTCAAGATTAATTTTTATGCAGCTTCAAGTGGCAACCTAGGCATTGTAGGGGCGATTTGTGTTATACATTCATGAAAGGGGAATCACATTGTAGAGATAAAAGACATCTAGAATTTGACACTGATAACATAATGAAATTCAAATCTCTAATGGAAGGATTGTCTCTTGGTATAGAACTAGGACTATTTAGAAAGTGGAAATTGAAGGTGATTTGACCATCACCATAAATGCACTTAGGACTGGTCAAACTCCAAATTGGAGACTGAAGTTGTTATTCAAAAAAGCTTTAGAATTACTTATAATCATTGATAATATCATAATTAATCATATCTATAGGTAATATCATAATAGAAAAGAAAAGAAATTGTCAAATTTAGGAGTAGGTTGTCAGACCATTAGACAGGTAAATATAAGGCAAATTATGCTATAATAATCTCAAGCATAATTAAGAGGTAAAGTGTTCCTTTAGATCAATGTAAAAACACATGTAACGTGATTGTTAATGAAGGTTGTAGGATGGCCAAATTAGATGAAAGAAAATTATGAGGCTTAATGGTTCAAAAAAATAAAAGAATATTAACATGAGGATAGATGAAAGTGGTCTTTTCAAGGGTTTGTTAAAACAAACAATATATAATGGCCTCTCGCTCAAATCAATAGTGAAAAGTATAAGATCAATAGATGTTAAAGGACCCCAATGAGAAAGCTTACTGTCAACTTTCAAGTATTTCAAGGAAGATCATAATTCTGATGATCTTAAAGTAAATGAGTAGTGATTATTGAAGTTGAGGACAAAAATATTTATTACGATTCAATGATAAGCTGGTTTAGTTTGAAGACACATAGAAGATAGTTGAAATTTTGAAAAGTTCAGTGATCATTGAAGTAAATGACAAAAATATTTATTATGATTCAACAACAAGTTGGTCCAGTTTGAAGATGGATAGAGGTTGATTGAAATGTTTAAAAGTTCAATTTAAATATATATAAAGTAGATATGTATGAAATGTAAATAGTTAGAGACCAATGAAGATGCTTCCAATAAAGAAAAAGAACTATTAAAGATGATAACAAAAAATATTTTTTTAGTGAAGAATTATCTGTGATTAATGTTTGGCATTTTCAATCTAAAGAGTATTGAATAATGACATAATTTTTCTTTTTTATTATTATTAAATCTGATAATTTGGGGTTCACCACTTAGTGTGTTGGTTAAGTGGTGGTGTTGTTGTTTTCCCCACTTATGTTCAAACCTTTTTCAATACTTAATTTTTTTTAAATGGCATCAATTTTGAAAAGTTCTTTTAAATTTGAAATTAGCCAAATATGTAGATGTTGACATTAATAAAATTTGATCATTGATGTGAATGCCAAAGTAGGTTTGTTGGAGATAATGTCAAGGCAAGATCATGGAATATTAAAAATTGGATCAGATCAATAGATGATGGCAAGAATAGCTAGCAAGTATTGTCATCAAGGACTTCAATGTATAGATGGAGTAGTTCAAAATTTAAAATAGAGGTCACTCTATTAATGATAGTGTTAGTTGGGGAGTTTTGGTTTATCTTTCTCCAAATTTAGAAGTAATTTTTCTGACATTGTGGATCACTGATCGTGGTGGACAGTACTGCATAAAATGGCATTTATTATCATGACAAGTGATATTGTAGGATTTTGCATTTAAAGGAAATTTATTATGACAAATAGTTGAGGTGATTGGGGAAATAGCTAAACTTAGCTATGGTGGTTTGACAAGACTAATTGGTCTTTTACAAGTTCAAATTTTAGAAGAAGAATTAGAAAGAAAGAAAAAAGAGGCTCTTTTGAAAAAGCTATTGAATATCGTAGAATTTGAATGGATTTGGATAAGTATCACCTTCTTCTCCGGGAGTGGCGATTAAATTTATTTTTCCACTTCACAAATTTATCCTTAGCCTTTTCAATATTTCTCATTCTAGGGTTGAGTTCTCTTTGACATCTTAGACAATTAGGGCCCGTTTGGTGCATGGAATTAATTTATCCAGAATAGGCCTATTCTAGAATAAAGACCTATTCTCAGATTAATTAATCTTGAAAATGAAAGCTAGAATAAGGTTTGGACCTGTTTGGTGCACCTAGAAGATGACAGGTAGATGGATTCCATTGGCACCTCACTACAACTGCCATCGCCACTGCCTAAAGAGTTTCATCGCCTATAATCTGCTTCGCCCAAGGGTCGAATCTCACGGGCTCCTCCGCCAATTTCTTCAATTGCTCAGCTGAAGAGGACATGCATGTGCTCACCTACGACACACCCAGGCTCCTTCCACTACAGTTTGCACAAACAATCATCTACCCATTTTTCTTCAAAGTTGCATGTGGGAAGATCTTCAATGCTGAACTCCTTCGTCAGGGGCGGCCGTGTCAAAGGAAAATGGGCTAGGAAATCTCTCACCGCGCTCATATGACCTTCTTCTCATAAAACCTAATAACCATTCGCGCATTCATGCACGGACTTGGAAATATTATATTTTTTGTTTTAATTTCGAATCCAAGAATAGCTTATTCCTGCAATAAAATGAATCCCAAGTTTTTTTTGGAATTCATTAATCCAAGCATTGGGCCGAAAATGGGAATTAGTTTTCTAATTTGAAAATTCAAAAAATGGCCACAAACAGCGAATTATTTTATTCTCGCATTAAATAATTCCTATTCTAGGTTAATTCCATGCACCAAATGGGCCCTTAGAGTTATTTTGTTAAAGCTTCGAATTGGAACTATGGAATCACCCGTATTGTTCAAGGTCAAGAAGCCTATGAGGAAGTTGGCATTTCTAGGAGACATCATGGAGAAATGAATGCAAGAGGTTCTAAAATATCACACCTAATGTTGGTTTGCATAATTCTACAGGTTTTAGGAGATGATTTTTCAAAAGTTGACCACAGATATAGAGTGAATACAAAACTTTTAGCTGTATTTTTAGCCACATTGTTGCATGTAAGGATAAGTAAAGTTGTGATAGAGAAGCTTTACATGAAGATATTTAAGAAGGAACTTCCTGAATATATGACCAGGGTTATGAGGAATATTAAAATAACTTGACAATATTGTTACATAAATTTTTGATGTAGCTATCATCAATGGATAGCCACCCAAGTGATATCCCATCCTATTCATTGAGGATCTCCAAATTTTTAGGGCTAGAAGGTTTGGAATCAGAAAAGAGTTGATTTTCTCATGAAACTACATAAATTAAAGAAGAATGAAGGACCCTCATGTAGATTCAAGACTTTCTAAGAGAAGATAATATGGTATCTGAGGAAGAAGGGAAGGCTAGATTGTTTAAAATTGAAAATGACTTGATGAAAATATTTGATAAGTAGGGTCCTCCTCCACTAGACATTGAAGAATGAGACCCAAATTGGGTTGCAGAAGAAGTTTCATTGCATTGGCCACATCAACATAGAAGATCTTTTGGACAAGGCACTCAAATTTCAATTTGAGACATTCAAGGTGTGGGTCAAGGCACTCAAGTGGCTCGTGGGAGTATGGGAGTTGGGCCTTCTTCAAATCCTTAAGGCTTTCTTCCTCTTTAGATATGGGGTAGTTTACTAGGTTCAAAGAATCATTTTATTAATTTGTAATATTTTTGGTTTGATTTCAATGATATCATATTAGATGGATGAACAAGATGATGTATTAAATATTTTAGCTTTGTTTAGTAGTAATTGGTAAACAATTTGGTCATCAAATGATAACAATCATGATGAAGTTTTTATAGTTTTTTCTTGAATTAGCAAGATGTCTTTGATAGAAGGTAAACAATCTCATTACTATTTTGGTGAATTATGGTTGATGGTTGGTCAAAATATTTTAATAGTTCAAATCTCTAAGCATATTTTATGGTATTTGATGCAATTGTCGAAAAGTCTGGACTATTTTTTAGGTTTATGGGTCTTGTTCAAACTCTGTACATATTGACCTGTAATTATTATTAATATACACTATCTTGGCCTCGACTTCTTATCGAACAAAAAAAAAAGTAGAATAAGAAAATAAATTATATTGAGAATCTTATAGGCATGGAAGTATATCCTGAATATTTTCTTTAAAAAAAAAATTCCTTCTTTTGTTAGTAAACGCTTTTGATTGGAGCTATGGATCAATGAGGCCAAAAATTTGGGGACCTCATCCCTAAACCTAATAGTCTAGACCCATGAGAATGGAAGCGCAATAAGGAGCCCAAGCCTATAGGATTGAAATATTGCATGGGTTAGATACAAAAACAATAGGAACAAAAGACCTGTATGGATATTGACATAAAGTTTGCGAGAAACACCTACCAAGGAGAATCTAGATCTACAAGAAGCACACAACCTACATAATCTAGCATAGGGTCTGTGAGCATTCCACCCAATGAGGGTCTAGCCCAGTCATTCCTTAAGCTCCTCCATAACACCATCCTCCACAC
The DNA here is from genome assembly GCA_027943335.1 of Chamaecyparis obtusa. NCBI lineage: Eukaryota > Viridiplantae > Streptophyta > Pinopsida > Cupressales > Cupressaceae > Chamaecyparis > Chamaecyparis obtusa. The sequence continues at coordinate 297,859 of BSBK01005583.1, read as the reverse complement.
CTCCTCAGACAATTAACACCTCCAAATTCCTCCTCCACAACCACCAATGTCATACCCACCACTAATCTCCTACACGTCTACCAAGGTGGGCCCAAACTGGCATTAACACTTGTTGAACAGGCCAAGTGGGGATTTGAACCTTGGTTGTACCATTAATAATGCAACCAATTCACCACTACAACACAAGGTGATCCAATCAAAATTTTATTTTAAATAAGAGAATATAATAATAAAAAAATTATGTTGAAAATAGTTTATATTAAGATCATAACCTTAGTAGTTATCATAACATTTCATTTTATCAATAAGAATTAAGAATTATAATTTTATGTATTAATTTTTGGTAGTAATATATAATTTTGACTTACAATTTAGCTTTAATCTTTATATTATTTTTACTTTAATAATATATATGATAGTAAATGTTGAATAGTATTAAATATTATTATATTATAATAAAAATGATTTAATTAATAAGTAGAATAATAAAATGTATCATGTGAGGAATCTTATGGATCATGAGGAAATATATCTTGAGTATTTTTACTTTTATTCATAAATCAAAGTTATAGAGATGTGGAGGTCACAAGGGGGACCTCCTTTATATTCAACATATTCAACTCAAAAATGAATCTCCAACATAGGAACCTTATGGCCTTTCCATTTGAGCACAACCCCATTGATAAAATATCTTGAGTATTTTCTCTAAAATTAAAATTTTATTTTAAGTAAGAGAATATAATTATTTAAAAATAAAACTTTAAGTATTGAAAAAGTACATGAAATGGCTTCATTGGATCTTTCATTCTCAAAGACCTTTAGCAACTTCAACAATTTTGTCTTCTCCCCCTTAGGTTCCCACCCCTTCACTTTTCCTAGTACGGGCCTTCTCTCCATGAGAAGACAACCCCATTTTCTATTGATTCTAGGCAAGATTGACTCTCACATGATGGTGATAAGGTTTCTATTAGCATTAGGTATTCTAATTATTTTCCTCTAGCACATTCCCCATACATGCCCTACAAGGTTCTTCTATGGCATGGAGAAATGGATTCCCCACATATAATGTTAGGGACAAATAGTCTTGGTCATCCAAACCCTTATCAATTGCCTCTTTAATTGGTGGCTATTTTCTTGACGTGAGTAAGAATGAGGGATTCTCTTTCCTTCTCCATAATTATATGCATATACCATATATTTGTATTGGAGTTACAAATGAGATGAATTTTGTAATATCATGCCCTTACTTGTATAGTTGTGAAAACATGAACAAATATTTGTGATATTCATTCTTGGATCACTACTACTCAAACAGATGACTTGGAGGGAAAGATTTGTATCCACCCTTGTGTTAAGGGTTTCTTTATCCTTGAATTTTTATTCCCTTAAATAAAACTATAAGGTGCTAAAAGTGTCTCATGAATTATTTGTGGGGACTTCTTGCTTTTGCATGAGCCCCTAGTTTCCATCTTTTGATCCTCGCACATAAGCCTTCACGTTTCATTAATTTGGGATAACTTACCTTATCTCCCCTAGGTTTTGAGGAATTATAGAGATTGGAAGACATTATGAATAATTTAGGTAAGTATTATTATATTTCAAAAGGAATAATTAATTATACAACCTTCACATACACCCGATTATTTGTGGAATGAATCTATCCAAAGGTATTCTTGCTGAAACTTATTTGAAAGTAAGCAATTATCTTTGGCAACAACTAGTAGACAATAAAAGAATTGCTTTGAAGTGTAGGATATATTTCTCAATTGATCATTCTACTCATTAATGTCCAAAAATAAAATTTCATGATAGAATAAATCACTCCACATAACCCACCAAGTGGATTGAGATCAAGCACCATCATTATTGTAATGAAATTAAAATAGCGACATTACTTCCTACACAAACCTTGTGAGGAGGGTTATGTAAAAAAATTTCTCAAATCTTAACAAACAATATAGAAACTTATAGAAATAAATGTGAATAGCATGCATAGCATAAAACAATGATTTGCGTGGGGAAAACCCTTTTAGATAAAAATCCAACTCTCCAAAAGTTTCCTACTATATTATTTAGAAATCAATACAAATCAATATTCTCATAGGATTATCACCAAAAAAAATCTAGAGGTATCTCAATACCTTTTAGACTCGCATAATAAATCACAATGCATCTCACATAGCTAATTTATGTGAGTTTGTAGCATCCTAAATTGTAATCACCTTACTAAGGTGTATAATTTAAGCATAGTTGGCACCATTTTAGTGTGTTTCCATTCCCTTTAATTGATGTGGATCCTTAATTATAGGTACATGGTAAAAACATTAATTTGAATTAAAATGAGGATTACATATACAAAGGGTTGATATATATTAAAGGAGACTCATACCGGGGTTAAGAGTATTAGAATTGTTATATTAAGGTAGAAGTCTAGGTAAACCCATAATAATGAGTTCCAAATTTGGGACATCACATTTTTTGCATTTAGATGGCTCAGGTGAAAAGTGAAAAATGCTTTCGCTCAAAGGTATTTGTTTGAGTGAGGATACTTTCATTTTAAGATATTTGTCAAATGAAGATGAGTCAAAAATACCTTAGTTTAAAGTTTTTCAAAAATTTCATATAATTGACATATCTTTGAATGAAGGTTATTTGATACGTTTGAATAGAGGACCTTCAAATGAAGGTCCTAAAAGTAATCTTTTCACCTTAGGCTTCAATTTTTCCTTAAATATGTTTTGTTTCCACCCTTAGCTTGGAGTAACACATGAAATGAATATGAAAGGGTAATTTGCAATATTATCTCACTTGAAATATTTTTTCTTGTAAAATAAACTTTCTAAGTGTATAATTTTGAATATATGCAGTTTGATTATTAAATTTATTTTTTATTCTCTATTAAAGATAAGTTTTTCAGCAATTGCCAAGGTCTTTGCTCCACACACATGTGGAAAACTAGTAAAATAAAGTAAAAAAAATTAAAAACACTATGCACTAGTGTTGGTTAATAGATTTTTCCTTTTTAAAAATAATCTAATTTTACTTTGTAATCCTTCTTTTAAAGAACAAACAAGAAACCATCAGTTGGGTAAACTAAGAATTTAGTTTCCCTCTGAATTAAAAATGCATCTCCCTTTTAAATATTTTTAATGAATGATCACACTAAACTAAATATGAACATACTTTTAACCAGAAAGTAATAAAACTAACATCAATACATCACCATGATATGGATGCAATTTTTGAAAAGGATAATTCAGAAAACAGAGCACACAGACCCCATTTCAAAGTACATAAGCTTAATTTGTTGAATTTATAAACCAAGATATACAATCAAACATATGATAGATTCTCAAAGGATAAATAATCACCTTATTGAAAATGAATTCACACAGAAACTCACTTTCATCCACTTAAACACATAGATTTAAGATGTAATAATCATCCATCATCTTCATTCACAGAAAAAGTTTTTTGAAAAACATAACATATATCAGAGCAATAATATCAAGTCTACATTTTCAAAATTTCTCAAACCCTACTAATGTCATTTTAAAACATATATATATATATATATATATATATATATATATATATATATATATATATATATATATATATATATATATATATATAGTATCTTGCAAGAGAATTGTCTTTAAACTCATAGTTAACTAACTCTGATCTAAAGTAAGATTCAATTTTTGGCAATAGAACAACAAAAGCTAAAGATATTTAACTTAAGCAAAGAAATGAAATAAGCAGGTTCATTGGGCTCGATCATGGTTGTGGTAGTATCATAGAATCTCCATATTTTCCTTTCCCTATTACGAAAACACATTGTGCTTTCCACTCTTTGTGTGCAACAAAGAATTCCCTAATCACCAAGAAATTGGAAGCCTAATGTGTATAATTTGTTGCTTCCAAACCTTCTTTTCCCTCCTAACTTTTGCCACCTTTTCTGCATGACTTTGGAGATAATCAATGCAAATTGCTAGCAAAACTCGATTTTGGATGCCCTCAAGAAATCATCTGTTGTTAGGGTTTGAATTCCCTTACATAATCAATATTTTCTTTGAAAGATTGAATTATTGTGTCTATGTCCTCCATATTTTTTCCATCATCTTTCAGACACTTCACATTGATGCACCTTAGATATTTTTGCATAGATTGAGTGAGTTCTATTAACTCCTTCAACAGTTTAGTGGATTCTTCATAACCTTGCTTTACTATCAAATTTCTCCATTCGATACATTTCTTCCACAAATATGGTACATTATCATCTAGATTCATCACAACCTTTTTTGTTAAAAATTTAATCACGTCATATTTTGGAACTTCATTCATTTGAGCAATGACTACCATCCACTTGGCCTCTTCTTTCTTCCGTGCAGTAATCTCTGATTCAAGTTTTTTAATAACAACCACAACATATCATCATATGATTTCCTTAAATTAGTAATGTGTTCATTACCTCCCTAGATCACTCCTTCTAGCCAATCATCAAATATTTTAGCTACCATTTTGCTCCTCTGTATCTGACTTAACATTTTATGACTATATGGATATTTAGGATTGAATGAGGTAGGAAACTGAGATACTAGTTGTGGAGTTGAATTATGGATAGTGTCAATATACTCAACCATTAGATGGAGGGTTTTCTTCAAATGTTTCTTATCCCTTTCATCTTTCCAAGTTCTTTCAACCATTTTTCTGGTGGAAGCTTGCAAGTGGTGCACATCTGCTACTCATGAAGCAACCCCAAGCTCAACTTTCTCCACTATGAAATATTTTGTTGTTGGATCTTCAATTTATTTTTCTATCATGGAGCAAGCCACTTCAGCACTCCAATTTACTGTATTAGGATCATAATCCACTCTAGAATTAGTTTTCAACTTCTTTGATTTAGGGGTTTTCCCTAGGCATAGTCTCACCATATCTTCCATATGTATGGATATCAGAACAAAATTTCTCTTTTTTCTTATGGAAGTTTCCAGCCATTTTGGAGTTATAGCAAAGTCACCCTTCCCTAGAGTAACTTGGCTTGGTGTCACATTTAGTAATACCATGGTACTTGTAGAATCTGACATAGTTTCATATTGTTTTATGTGTCAGTATCTTCCACCATGGGTACCTCAGAGATCTGGTCACCCATTGTGTTGTCAATCTCTCCTATGGTATCCAAGTGCATAAATACCTTCCTAAAAGGAATCTTATTGTCTTTTCTCTTACTCCTCGAGCGGGTAGCATGAGCAGGTGAATGGATTACAAGGGACTTCTTTGATCTTTTAGAAACGAAGCCCTCAATTTTTACCTTGGAAGTACCTACAACATAAGTGTCAATAGGTTCATTAGAAGAAATCATATGAGTTTGTGATGGAGGATTATCATCTATATTTGTGGAAGTCTATAAGTCACCCATCCATGTTTTTTCGAGCCTATGTTTCCTTAACCATTTTTTGGTTTTCATTATTATTGGGAAGGTTCAAATTTTAATTTGATCTTCTTCATTTTTGTTCCAATCAACTTTTGGGATAGGCCACCTTTGCATCTGTTCATTATACTTCAAATCAACTATGTCCTTCTCATCATATTTTACATCAGTAGTTTTCATATTTGGTCTGAGAGTGATTATCTGGCTCAAAGTGAACCTAGACCATAGTCTTCTCCTAACTTCTAGTTCATCATAACAATCCTCCTAAAAATATTCCATTTGAGGAATGTGTGAAAATTTGGCTCCAAAATTCAAATGAGCTTTTGTAAAATCTTTACTATCAAATTTTGGTCAAGCTCTATAATATTTCTAGTTGAACTTCTTCAAGTCTACTGCCAAGTTCAATGCATCTGAAACTGTTTTACATAAATAATGACCTAACTCAACAGGTTTAGAGACACTTGATTTTTTCTTTTCTACAAATTTCTTGTCAATATGGGCTAATTGCATGCAAATTTCAATCAATACAAAATGGTCTAAGGCACACCGTGGTAACTTGATTGGTTCACCTTCAAAACCTCCTACACTAATGTAGGTAAATTTGGGGAATTGAATGAAGTAATTACCATAGGTGCTCACTAACTACATGTCCTCATCAGACATTTGTTTATGCACATTCCCCTATAGTTCATGAACCATTCAACCTGTGAAAACATCATTAACTCTCCTATAATTTTCATAACTTCTGTGCATTTGCAAATGAGGGTAGTATTCATAAATTATCATCCCCTTTGTTAAAGGTTCATGATGTAACCCTTGCCATTCTCTAGTGGATTTCGGACAATAAAAGAGCTATGAGGACATGTGGCAAAAATTATGTTACCCAATAAATTACTCAAACCTTCATGCAGACGTTTAGCTATAATTCCTTCCCAATCCAAATATTGTTCCCCCTTCAACATTATCTGGATGAAGAAATACATCCATTCCTCCCAATGATATACTTTTTGACTACCTTTGAGTTTGTGTAATAGAATGACAATGTCTCTAACTTCTTCCTTGAGATGTTCTCTAGTTAATGGCCTAGGTAATCTTGAGCCACCCTTTTGGAATTTTAAGAGCCAATTCTGAGTAATTACACTTCTATACTTCGCTTTCTTTTTTGACAATAAGTTGTAAGATGTAGCGATGCTCTAATTTGCATAGGGTCCTTTTGGCAGGATTTTCATGACAACCATTATATTTTCTTTGTTAATAGGAAACGCCACACTATTGGAAAAATGGTTAGCGCTCCCCTCGGGATTTGTGACATGGCTTAACTACCTCTTGTGTCTTCTATAAGTCTAGTGGTTGTATCGGGTATTAACAGGTCGATCTTTTGGTGCAACGACAACCGCTACTTGTAACAAGTGGTATTAGAGCTTGGTCACAGGTTTGAATCCCCTCAAGTAGCATTGAGGGGGAGATTGTTGGCAAAATGGTTAGCGCTCCCCTCGGGATTCATGCCATGGCTTAACTGCCTCCTGTGTTTTCTATAAGTCTAGTGGTTGCATCAGGCATTAACAAGTCGATCTTTTGGTACAACGACAACCACTATTTGTAACACACACCACCATTTGCTGACCTAATGCACCTATTTTCTGGATGATATCTATGCATGCATTCAAATACTAATTCTGGGCATTGCACAACTGTAGGAAAAGCCACTGCTTCTATTAGGTTGTTATCTATTGTTTGTTGCATCATAAGAGAAGTTGCATGCCTTCTAGCTCTTTCCTGGAAATCTTCTAAGCTAAAATAGACTGTATCCCCAAATTTCATCAAAGCACAAATAAGACTAGAGCCATGCTCAGAACTTTGAAATTTTTGATATGATTGTATTTTGGAGCATTTGCATGCTTCTTTAATATAGGCAACAATGTTTGTAGTGGACAATGGAAGCTATGCAAAGAGTTTGAATGTGTCACTTCCAATTCAGTCAATTGTAACATTTTCAAATTGTTGTGACAACGATGATTTAGGTGGCACTGTGGAGGCGATTCTATTTAGCTCAAATGTCATGTATGAAAAGCATAAGGCCTTGCATTTAGACAATATGAAGTTCGTGTAATCCAAAAAATTATCAAAATCAATGTAAGTCCTTGCATTTATTAGATTAAGACTTGTGTAATTTGCCTTTGCCCCTTTCATTTGTCTACAAAATTTAGTTATTATAGAAAATTTATGTTTTTAGGGATTGTGTGTGGTTGGTTTGGAAATGTGAACTTTTTTAACTTTGAAATTTTTGATATGATGTTTAGAATGTAAATTCTTTGAAATCAATGAATTTTATTAGATAGGCTTTGGGCCATTTGAGTTTGAGTTTTGTCTTTATCATTTCTAGGTTTGAATTTGAATTTTAGATACTCCAATAAGATATTAATTATATGTTGAGTTCACCATTTTGTATATAACTTATTCCATTGAATTTTGGATGGTATAATTCTCCTTTATCAGCCCATTGAATTTTAGATGGTGGAATTCTCCTTTCTTGGCCCCTGAATCCTAAACGAGGTTTATAAAAAAACTCCAAGAATTTAGGCATCAAAATGCAGTCCGGATCTGGAAAATATTTAATTTTAGGTTTTAGATTTTTTCTGGCGTGTGACTTACAAAATGGCCTGTGTTGGTGCACCGAGCTGAACGAATTCGAACAAACAGAACATATTAATGGAGTGAAAATATATATTATATATTTTAAAACTACTGCAAGTTAAGAGAGACGGGCAAGTATGTTAGAGACCGGCCCAGTCATAATCTTGAGAATTGTCAGAGCTAAAATTACGAGAAAAGGTGTAAACACCACAATTTTAAACTTTCTGATGAGTAGACATAGATCCCCGAGACCCACCTGCACAAAGATTTTTAGGACCCACCTGCACAAGATTCCTGCCATTGGTAAAAAGTAGAACCTAATCTTCGAAAAATGTAGCTCAATGCTGTGAATTGTAAATATTTGAAATAAAACATCTATAAATACAAACAAGTTCGTGGAGAGAAGCAATGCAATCCAATTTAATTGGGCGCAACATCCACCTTTGACTTTGGCGCGGAATTAGAAGATCAGTGAAGGTTAAACGCCTCTTTAAACTCAATTGTGCTTCGCATTTAGGAAGCTTGAAAGCTTGGGAGCCAATCCAAGCAATCCCAGCACAGTATTTTTCATTTTCAATTTATGTAATGCAAATCTGTGGTTTGCAATTTTGAATTATTAATTGATGATGTGGTGTGTTCTGCAGTGAGAACAATGGTTAACAGGTTTTTGGCGCTTTCTTGTTTGGGTAAGGGGAAGAAGGAAAATGGGGAGCGGGATGGCTCTCATCCGGTTCTGTCCCCTCCTCCATTTTATCCTTCGATGCCCAGATACCCACATGAATCTTCAAGTCATGGAAGTCCAGGAACATCTGCTACTCCATCTGCAGCTTCTTTGGAGATCAGGAAAGCTCTGTTCAAGGTGCAAGGCATGCAATGCTCTGCATGTGCTGCTTCCATTGAGAAGGCGGTGAAGAGGCTCCCTGGTATCCAGGATGCTACTATCAGTGTCCTTCACAATAAGGCCCAAGTGGTTTACCATCCCGAGTTTGTCAATGTGAGGCCTCTTATCTTTGAAATTCATGCAGTGGATTTTATTTTTGGGTAGTTTTATTCAATAAATTTTATAGTGACATAAATAAAAAAGATTAAAATTAGGGAATGTCCGGTATATTTAAAATTTGGGGTTGGATGTGTGGTGGTGTATGAGATTTACTTTGCTTAGTTCGCTTCTTGTTTTTCAATTCTTTTTATATCTGGGGACTGGATTTGGAGTGTGGTTTGATGTTTTAGAATTTGGAGATAGGATTTGAATGTGGTGTTTGAAATTTCAAATTAGAGAATGTTGGGTATATTTGGAACTTGGAGTTGGATTTATGGTGATGTTTAGATTTTATTCTTTTCATTGTTTGTTGATTTGAAATTCTTGCAACAGGTGTTTGTTTCCCTTTTAACCATTGCAGGGGCTTTACCTTGGGGCCTTGTACATTTGTAGCAGGGCATCGAGATTTGGATGCACTGTATTGCTCCTTATTACATACTAACATGACTGATATATTTGAATCTGGAGTTTTGTATCAATGCCCCAACCTAATTTATCATTTTATTCTTGAAGTTGATTTTGTGCGGTCTTTTTGGTGCTTTTTCAATTCTTTTCAAGTTTGAGAAATGGATTTGAAGGTGGAGTCTGATATTTTTGAGCTTGGGAACTAGGTTTGAAGGTGGTGCTTGATATTTCGTTATTTGGGAATTGGGTTCAAAGTGGTTTGATTTTTAGAACTAGGGGATTGATTTCAAAATTGTGCTTGGATTTTTTTTAAGTGAGGGATTGGATTTGCAGGCAGTATGCCTAGGTTTTCTTGGATTTGGGAATCGGGTTTGATAGCTGTGTTTTATTTTTTAATTTTCATTTAAGTTGGGGATTGAATTTTATGTTAGCATTTTTTGGGCTGTGTTTGGAGCTTTTGAAGTTGTGGATGTATTTTGGAATTGGTCTCAAAGTTGTGTTTGACCTTTTTGTTAAAATTTGGGGATTGGATTTGAAGGTGGTACTTAATTTCTTAAAGTTTGGGCAGTAGATTTGAATGTGGTGTCTGATTTTTAGGGGATTGAATTTTATGTTTTATTGTTTTGAATTTAGAGGTTGCATCCTGAAGTTGGTGTTTGATGCCTCTGAATTTGTGGACGTGTTTTAAAAGTGGTACTTTGTTTCATTGAACATTTTCAACATGGATTATATTTTCCGGTGCATTTTCTTCTTCTTTTGTTCTCAGAGGTTAAATTTGAAGGTTTCATTTGAAAGTAGTGTTCCAGTTGTTTGACTTTGGGATTGGATGTGATGATGGGGTACAATTTGTTTGGATTTGTGAGGATTGAAGGTTGTGTTCATTCATACTTGTAATACTGGTTGGTTCGCTCCTTTTCTTAGCCGTGTTAGCATTCCTTGCCTTGTTTTGAAGCCTGTCAGTCAGCCACCTGTTAAGATATGCTAATCTTGTTCTTGGGACGGTCTCTAAGTTCATATTCTGATTGATGCTAATGATACTACTGCATGATAATGAATAGTAGGTTGTACCCTTTTAGCTAGCTATTTTGAAGGTGACGATTCCTGTTTTTTTTCTGAAGATGTGTATGAAATTTGTATTTGGTGTTTAATTTTTTCTTTTGGATGAATTTGAAGGTTGGGTTTGCAGTTGTGTTTAATTCTTTTGAATTCCTGCTTTTGATTGTGGCGTCTGGTTTATTTGAGCTTGAGGATTGGAAATGGAGGTCGTGCTTCGTATCAAGTTATTTGTAGCCAGAAGAAAAGCAGGCAGGAAGGTTAATAGTACTACAACTGTGGAATATTTTAGGTTTACTTCCTAAAATGTTTTCTCTGTTTTAGCATTCCCTACCTCTTTTTGAAGTTTTGTATTTATTCACCACTACCTATATTTCATATTTTTACAGCATGCAGTTCTGTACTATGGGTATATAATAATATATGTAAAGACATCTGTATGTGCCTTGGAATCAACTTTGTTGTTGTTAAGTTTACACTTATTTTGCATATCCTTGGAACTCCTAGTTTCTCCTTTTCCTCCCAAAGTTCTACTTCTGTGACTGCATCTAAGGTTTTCCTCAGCTCAATAAAACAAGAGAACTCTGAGTAAAAAAAAGAAAAATCTTGCATAGCAGCATCTTCCATTAGCAATCCTTCTCGAATCCTCATGGTTATTACCTGCTTCATTTCATAGATCCAATATCTATGCCCACTAAAGACCCGAGTTCTGCCTTATTTAGTTCCGTTGATTTTTCAATAAGACTCATTGTCCTATACATATTTGCTTAATGGTTTTCTCTGTCCCAGAAATCATTTCTTTTGTGAACTATTTGGAATTTCATTCTACAAATATTGTGTTTGCTTCGATTTTGAGCTGGAACTTTCAGGAGTTGAACTGAATGGAAACCTGTTTAAAAGGTCAAAATTAGATTTGGTACCTTTATTCCTCAAAATTTGAAACTTTATTTTAGTCAAATTTTTCATGTTAGTTAAATCATCAAATTTTCATTAAAATATAATTAAGGTAATTGTTAAAAACTTAAATTTTTTATAAGCTAGGTGCCACTTCTCTTAGCACAACATTACCACTCAGATTCCTCAGCCAAGCATTACTTGGTCCCATTCCGACGACATGGGTCTACTACTTATGGGGCGAGCCCTAGATCAAAGGGTAGCTTCACATTACTACTCAGATTCTTTAGCCTAATCTCATTGGCATGATAGCTTTGCTCATTCTAGTCAGCATTACTCGGCCTCATTCCAATGACATGGATCTACTACTTATGGGCTGAGCCCTAGACCAAAGGGTAGCTTCACATTACTACTCAGATTCCTCAGCCTAATCTCATTAGCATGATAGCTTTGCTCATTCTAGTCAGTATTACTTGGCCCCATTCTGATGATAGATATTTCCTCCATTTCAAATGCAGATAGGGGTTCTTGTTCATCCGTAATTGCTATTTGTTAGGGGCATAGTGCTTAATATAATTTTCTTTTCTTGCTATACACAAGGTCTGGTTTGACTGTTTTCTTTTAAGATTGTATCCTGAAGTTCTTTTGGTAATGCTAAACTGTATTTATCTATAAGCTTCCTTTGGAACTCGATGATTTCATTTTTTGAGGGTGGTTTTGATTCCCTTGTTCTGCCCACAGTTTCCTTTGTCTTCTTTCTCATAAGGCACGACAATGTTGTAGGCATAATCTTCTTGGTTAATTGGAATGTGCCTTGTGATCCGTGCCATGTAGCATCCAATTTAAGTCCTTTGCATGATTAGAACTGCATGCATTTATAAAGTGACTATAAACCCCTGATGTAATCCCTTCAAACAAAGAGTTAACAGAAGAAAGTGATTAAGTTTTGCCATTATGTGTACAAAATTTATTAATCATTGTGCATTATAGTCTTTTGCAATTATTATCTCATCGTATTGACAACGTGCATGATCTAATGAGGGTAATGAAACCTGTGGATGAGAAATGACTGTGTGCTTCGTGGAAGCACACATAGGAAGATTACAACCTGAGTATTTGCCATTGTCTAAGCACACATGTTGATTAGCAATGCCATGGAAAATAACGGGGAAAGAGATCCAAACGTAGTTTTCTAACAAGGTCGAGTGATTTATTGAAGTGCAGGTGGAAAAGTTTTGTGTGCTGATTTGCACAAGAAGTTTTGGGTCAAGCTTCTAGAGAAAATCTTTGATGAATGCTATGCATGGCTTTGACATTGATGTTCGTAATAGTGCCAAGTCACTTGGATGTTGGAATCGATCTCTCAGTTAAGCATAATTTGTTGATGTGTTTTTGAAGTTGTAGTTGACTCCTACTTTTTAGTTCACTATGACGTATATCTATGGAGGAAGTGCTAAGTAAGTTTTTGTCAAGCTGTTAGATCTGTTTCAAAATAATCTTGTTTTCAATAAAGACGCTTCTTATAGAAAAGTATGTGGAAGCTTTCCCAAAGGAATAATCTTTCATTGTGCTTATGGCGAGTGGATGAGGGCATAGTTGGTTCATGACAGATTATAGAAGTGAAGATGGAGAGTAGTAGCAACAATAGAGAGTGCAAGGAGCACAAAGAGATATGAAACACAATGTAAGGTTGCAATTATTGAATCTAAGATAAAATACCTATATCAATATATTGTGTGCAAATAAGGCAACACATAAATGGAAGTGTTATTAATGAAAAACGTAAGTGTATTGATGGAGGAGTGGGTTGGTGATATTTGAACATAGATTAATGATTTGCAGATTACTAGTCTATTTATGGAGCCAAAATGCATGTTGTAAAGGTGGAGGACATGCATTTTGATGGAATAAACCAAGTTGCAAGGCAAGTTCACCGCCTTGCATATATCCTAGCACAAGTAGTTTCTCATTGAGTGTGAACAAGGAAACACATGTATGGGATGCACATTGAAATGAGAGGCTCCAAAAGAAAAAGGGAAAAAGTAGCTCTCTCTCTCTATATATATATATAAAATAATCAAGTTGTCAATTTCAAGCAATTTACCAAGTCTATCAACCTCTTTATAAATATATTAGTTATGTAGTAGCTAGTTTGACACAACCTATCATTATGTAGAATCTAGTAATTCTATATGAGTTAATGCTCAATACAATGGAACACTTGTAAAGTTGCTTGGCATGTGAAAGAAACTAGTGATGATGCACATAAGGTTAAATCGTTCATCACCACATTACAGGGTTGTATGGAAGATTGGTACACAAAATAGCCAGTTGAATAATTAGAGTGACATCAACACCAAATTCCTAACAAAATTGACTATCTAGAGATCTTCTACAAGGGCACAATTGCATTAAAGGAGGCAAGTCAATAGATGGATGAGAGTATGAACATGTATGGTAAGTGCTTCAAGAAGCTATTGTCAAATGTCCCATAAAACATTGATGATGTCAATAAGAAGGACCAATATGATGGTGGATTAATGCCTAATATTTTGCTTTGTTATTTGTGGAAGAACCCAAAGATAGAGGCAATTCTATTATTTTCTTCCCATTCCAGTCATGTATGATGCATACTGCTCTTGCAATCCCTGAATTACTGTGGGAAGCCCCATCAAAGCATAATTTAAACCATCCAAGCTTAGGGGGAGCCCATTTAGTTTGTTCTCTTGCCATTTTGTTGTCTGCACCACTTGATCCAAAGGAAGGGGGTATTTTCAAACCAAACTTGACTATCTTAGTTTGTGAATTTACAGTTTTTGTTGATATGACAATTATTTCTAGAGTTCACCACTTCAACTATTGATGCTTCTATCTTCACCCATAGTTGTTCATTCTCCATCCGTGTTTCTTTAAAAATTTGCCTATTCCTTTCCTTCCAAAGTTCCCAAATCAAAATTGAAGGACTACATATCCAAAGATTATGGAAGAGACTATTCTTGCAAAGATGTGGCCAACTTGTGAATAAGGACATTATGTCATTGGGAAGGGCTATAGTCTAGCCAAGCTTAACACAGAGTCATTGCTAGTATTGTTGTGCATAAGGACATCCTAAGAGAATATGATTGACCGATACTTCCACCTCCCTACATAGAACAAATCTTGAGGGGCATTCTTAACCCATTTTGTGGAAAAATCCTACTGTCAATATCTTCCCTTGGATGGCTAGCCATGCAAAAACTCCTGCCTTTTGAAGGCCTTCTCTGTTCCAACATGATTTCACTGGGAGGGAAAGTGCTTCCATTTGGTTCTCTTTGCTTATAACCCTGTATCCATCCTTTGCATTGTATTGTCCTGTTTTAGATTTTACCCAAACCAATTGATTCAGCCTTGATCTAAAATGAATTATTCTATTTTCAGTATTTGTTTTAGCTCTTCCAAATCATTTGCATTCAACTGTAATTCACTCATCTCTTTCCATTTCCCCTGATTAGATATGGTTCCTTCCTCAATTGCAACATAATCACTAACATGTGCTCCCTAGTGTTATTCAAGTTTAAGTCTTTATGTATTCTTGAGCTTATCTATGTCAAGATATCACCCAAGAGTCTTCCCAGAACATGGCAGAACACCATTCAACAATTTCCCAAGATAGATGTTTCTGAATGTTTGGTTTACAATCTAGAATAAAATTCCAAACCTTTGAGCCCCCAAGCGAGGCTGTAGTTATGAAGATATCACTTGGTTCTTCGCTAGTAAGATATTTACTTCATAGAACCTTGACCGACTTAAGATGATGGTCAAAATACACTTTCCATGCAAGCTTGGCACCTAATGCTTTATTCTGCGAAATTTGATTCTGGATTCCTGTACCACCATCCTCCTTTTCTCTACACAACTTTTTCCATGAAATCATAACAAACTTCTTTTTTCTTCAAGGCCCTGCTAGAAGAATTTCCTCATGTACTGAATTAGACCCTGATTAACACCACATGGGAGGGTCAAACATTATAGTAAGTAAATCGATAATGTAGCAAGGATAGATTTCAACAACACAAACTGGCTAGCCCATGATAACAATTTGCCCCTCCATGAGTACAACCTTTTTTTCCATCTTCTCCTTTAATAGGTTCTGTAACTTAGTGTTCCCCAATCCCTTATCTAGAGGAATGCCTAGATAAGGGCATGACAACTTACCAATGATGTATCCCAAAATACGTGCAATGTCAAGCTCAGTTCTCTCATTAGTATTAAAGAGATATATAACAAACTTTTCCTTACTCTTTGTCCTTTTGCTTTCTCATACTTATTTAGGAAGGCTCTAAATTCTTTGGCCTCTTCTCTTGTCCCTATTCCTAACAACAAATTATCATCTACGAATTGCTGGTGAGTTAGGTGTTCCAGTTCACTAGTTACCTTGATGCCCTCTAACTGTCCTATGATTCTAGCTTGCATGATAGATCTACCAAATGCTTCGACCATTATTATGAAAAGAAATAGAGATAATGGGTCTCCTTGCCTCAATCCTCTAGAGGCTTCAAAGGAACTCTTTGGTGATCCGTTAACCAAGATTGACACTCTAGGGCCTGAAATATAATTATATATCCAATTAATGCATTGTCTGCTGAATCCAAAGGCTTTCAGGCATTTGCAAAAGAATCTCCATTTACTTTATCATAGGCTTTTATAATATCTAGCTTTATGATCATACTTGGCATCTTGTTATTCTATATCGAGGGAATGATTTCTTGAGCTATGATGACACCATGTAATATGATATGTTTGGGACAAGACCAATTTGTTCTTTTGAGATTATTGTCGGTAGGATTTTCTCGAGTCTGTTGGCCATGATTTTGGATAATAGCTTTTATAATGTGTTGTAGAAGGAGATTGGTCCAAAGTCTTCCCAACAGTCAGGATTCTCCTTTGCGATCAAAGTTAAAATGTGTTATTCACCTCTCCGAGAAATCTGCCAGAGTGTCTTGCAACTTCCAATGCCTCTGTCACCTATTCTCGACTTATTTGCCAACACTTTTGAAAGAAACATGTCGGGAAATCGTCAAGACCAGGGGCTTTATTTGGATGCATCTGAGAGAGCGCCAACTCCACCTCCTGCTTGGTGAACTTCTCATTAAGCATCAAATTTTGTTCATCTTTCACTATTGTTGGAATATTCCTCATTAACTCTTTTTGATTTCTTAGTTTTGATCCTTCATAGTTGTTAAGAATGTCTTGGAATTATTTTAGCATGCTTCCTGCAATCTTCTTTGGATCATCTATGTAGATCCTTAGCTTAGCTGAAACTTTGAGGATCCTATTCTGTGACCGCCTTTGCTTTGTGGAATTCTAAAAGAATTTGGTATCACTGTCGCCTTCCCCCATCCATACCTCTTGGGATTTTGTCTTCAATGAATTTCTTCTTTTGCTAAAATTTCATTATACTCCGCCAAGAGTCTTTTTTCTTCCATTTATTTGAATTGATCCATTCCATATTCAATGACTTGTTCGTTAACCAAACCTAGCTCTTCCTCAATCTTGTGTTTCTCCTTAAAAATATCTTTAAAGTGCACCATGTTCCATTCTAAAAGCTCCTGCTTGACAAATATCAGTTTTGAGACGACATAGAACAATTTGGAACTTGTAAATTGATTCTATATTCACCATTGATTGATGAGAGAAAAGAAATCCTCATCCTTTATCTACATTTTCTCAGATCTGAAGAAGCATCTTATTGGTTTGGCTTCCCCAGTAATGTCTAGGACTATATGATAGTGATATGACCATGAGAAAGGTACAATGGAGGCTTTCAAATCTTGGTCTAACAATATTGATCTCCATGGAAGAGAAATCTGTCTAGTTTCTTTGCAATATAACTAAAACTCAATTGTCTATTGTTCCAAGTGAACTTCTTCTGCAGGTATCTCCATTAAGTTATTTATGCTTACCCAATCTTTGAAGTCCAAATGAGATTGTCCTAACCCACTTTAACCCCCAATTTTTTTTCAAAAGATCAAGGACTGCATTGAAGTCACCTCTAATTATTATGTGTTGCACTATTTTGAATGAAGTTGTCTAGCTCTCCCCAAACTTCTCTCTTTTTTGTTGTCAGAATTGGGTCATAAACATTGACTATGAGGAATTTAAGACTGGAATTAACACTCTAGATTTGACCTACCATCCAGAACCTCCTTATATCCATTAGCCTAAAGACCAATGCACTGTATTTCCAAATAAATGCCAAGCCTCCGGAGGCACCTTCTGATTGAGTAGCTGCACCTTTCCAATTGCCAATCTTTTTAGTGTATGCTTGTAATTCTTCATTGGTCATTTTAGTCTCCTGAATTAATACCAAATTAACATTAATCACATAACACTAGTGCTTGACCAAGCACTGCTTGTTAGGGGCACTCAAGCCCCTAACATTCCACATTAAGAGTCTCATAGCCCTTGGGGACAAAGATTTCCTTTCCTTGATGCAAGGAGTGTTTTAATTTTAGTTTGACCTTTTGCCTCACCATCTTTCATTCTCAATTCCTATAATGATTTCCATCCCCTTCTATTTCCCGTGTTCTTCCCACAATCTGGTTATTTGAGGTTTATAGCATTATGCATAATATTGAGTTCTACTTCCAGCTCTTTCGTTCCCTTTCAACTTGATTTGTGATTGAGGTATCATCCTCCCCAGCCTGATCCTCTTGATCTATTTGGCCATCCGTTTGAGGGTGATAAGCTGAGCTGAAACTCAAGTTAGTACCAAGCTTCTTCCATAAAGTTCTCCAAAAATGACCAACAAATTTGCTATCTCTATTTGAAACAATGTTTAAAGGCAAACTGTGAATTCTTACCACCTCCTTGAAGAACAAACCAGTAATATAGGAGGCATCATTAGTGCTCTTGCATGGTATAAAGTGTGTCAGTTTAGAAAACTTGTCTACAACAACATAGATATAATCGAATCCTCTAGGTGTCCTAGGTAAACCAAGTACAAAATCCATGCTTACAGACTGACATGGCCTACTTGGGATGGGTAAAGGTTGATAAAGACCCGCATTTGTGTTAGTTCCCTTTTCCCTTTGACAAATAATACGCATTTCAACAAACTTCCTTACATCACTTTCATTTTAGGCTAATAATAATTCCTTCTTAGCTGCTCCAAAGTCTTATCTAGCCCAAAATGACTTGCAAGACTACCATTGTGCTTTTCCTTGATTAGATTGTCTCTCATAGAACACTTGGGCACACATAATTGAGCTCCTTTGAATAGTAAACCCTCTTGAATCAGAAATCAGAATTATCAACATGATAAACACAATTAAAATTTTTGCAAGAAGCATAAATATCCTTGAAATCAACATCATCATCATACATACCCTTGAGAGTTTCAATACCCACAGTCTCCAATTTGATCTCCTGAATCATCATGGCCCTTCTACTCAATGCATCTGCCACCTTATTGGATTGGCCCTTCTTGTGCTTGATAGTGAATGTGAAGCTTTGTAGATACTCCACCCATTTCATGTGTTTATGGTTGAGCTTATCCTGGCTATTCAAAAGTTGAACTGCATGATTATCGATATAAACAATAAACTCTCTAGGAAGAAGATAGTGTCTCCACTTTTTCAAAGCTTGAACTATAGCATACATTTCTAGATCATAAGATGAATACTTCTGCTTCACATCATTTAGTTTTTCCTTAAAGAAGGCAATTGGTCTGTTTTCTTGGCTAAAGACAACCCCTATAGCATAACTTCTTGCATCACACTCAACGGTAGAAACTTTATTAAATTTAGGTAAAGCAAGGACAATTTGATCTACAACTCTCCTTTTTAAATTTTGGAAGCTCTTCTCAGCTTCAGGAGTCCAAATAAACTTTTTTCTATTCTCATCTTTTATAGTATCCAAAATAGGAGCACACACATGGTTGAAACCTCTTACAAATTTCCATAAAAAACTTGCTAAATCATGAAAAATTCTCACCTCAAAAATTGGTTTAGGAGTTGGCTAGTTCAAGATAACTTCCACCTTGTTGGGATCCATCTTCAAAGAACCATTAGTCACCACAAATCCAAGATAAACCAACTATATTTTCATAAACTCACAATTTTTTAGATTTATCATTAGTTTTTCATCATTCAATCTTTTCAAAATCATATCCAAATGATGTAAATGCTCTTCCTTGCTAGAACTATAAATCAAAATTTCATCAAGATACACTACTACAAATTTGTCAATGAAAGGTTTCAATACCTCATTCATAAGTCTCATAAAAGTGCTAGGAGCATTTGAAAGCCCAAAAGGCATTACCATCCATTCGTAGAGTCCTTCATTGGGTTTGAAAGCAGTTTTTCATTCATCTCCACTTTTGATCCTGATTTGGTGATATTGACTCTTTAAGTCTATCTTGCTGAAGTAAGTGGCTCCACTCAAAAAATCCATGAGATCTTCAATCGTTAGTATTCAGAACCTCTATTTGATTGTAATTTTGTTGATGGCCCTAGAATCGGTACACATTCTCCATCCACCATCTTTCTTGGGTGCTAAAACAACTAGTACTATACAAGGGCTTAGGCTCTCTTTGATCAACCTCTTATCAAGCAATTCCTTCACTTGTTTGTTGATCTCCTCATTCTGTTGTGGGGTCATTTTGTACGCTTCCTTGTTAGGTAGGCTAGCTCCAAGAATGAAGTCAATACAATGGCTTATGTCTCTCATTGTTGGGAGTGAACTTGGAAGTTCATCCACCACTATGTCTTCATACTTCTTCAAGAGTTTCTGGACTTTTTGTGGCACATCTTTCACCTTCTATGCTGCTGCAACAGTCTTGGGTCTGATTAGGACACAAGCCCCACTTTCTCCTCCTTCATAGATTTCAAATATTCTTTCTCCCCTATCATCATCACATTGTTTCCAGCTTGTAGAATGGGTACCTCATCTTTGAGTGGTGTGAGGGTAAAGGTAACTCCATCTTTTTCAATCACATATGTGTTTTTCCTTCCATCATGTTTGGCATACATGTCATACTGCCATGGTCTGCCAAGTAAAATTTGACAAACATCCATAGGGATGATATCACATAGTACTTTGTCCTTGTACCCTCCAATGTGAAAATTCAACCAACATTGTTCATTCACCAATACTTATTGCCCCTCGTTAAACCATGTAACCTTATAAGGAGTTGTATGAGGTATTCTTTTTAGTTTGAGTTTCTCTACCATTTCCATAGAGACCAAATTATTTGTGCTACCAGAATCAATCACTACTTTGCAACATTTTCCTTGACTCTTACATGTGGTTCTGAAAAGTGATTTTCTTTGAGGTGACTCCTTCTCTACTGGTACTTTAATCAATGTTCTTCTCATTAGGAGTGATTCTCCAACTTCAGGAGCAACTTCTTGACTAGTTGAAGCTACACTCTCACTATCCTCCACTTTGACAATCTAATTTCTTCTTTCTCCATTGTATGATGTTGTAGCCTTGTTTTTAGGACATTGCCAAGCTTGATGGCCAACAAACTTATTGCGCTTGTAGCATTTTCCAGTGAATGCATTTGATCCACCTCTTTGACCTCCAAATCTACCCCTAAAATTGAGTTTTCTTCCTCTAAATCCTCCTCTTGTTTCATTCTTAAATGACTCTTGTGGTTCACTTGTTTCTCCTTGAGATCTTTGTGATTGACCTCTACCTGCAAATGTGCCTCTTCCTCTAAATTTTGATCTGCCCTACCTCTACTTTGTTTCTCTTGTCTCCTCTTCAATTTGTCTTCATCATTTAGTGCTAATTGCAAGCACTTTTCCATTATTTTTGGAGTAGTAAGGCTAAGCTCATCTTGTATGTTGAACCTCAATCCGTTTATGTACCTTTCTATCTTTTCAACCTCATCCTCCTCATGATTGGATCTTATACTCAATCTGTAAAACTCCTTTATATAATCTCTTACATCCATATCATTTTACCTTAGATTATGAAGCTTCTTATATAACTGAATAGAATAGTCACTAGGTAAGAACTTGGCTTTGAGTTTGGCAACCATCCTGTCCCATGAATTGATTGTGGAGTTTTCATACTTTCTTCTCTCAAATTGTGTGTAATCCCACCATAGTGAGGCATGACCTTTTAGTTTAGTCTTGGCTAATTTCACCTTTTGTTCTTCAGTTATCTCTTCATATTCAAAGTAATTATCCATGGCTCCTATCCAATCCAGGAGTTCTTCACCATCTAGACTTCCTCCGTACAAAGGCAAATCCACTTTCATCCAAAGACCATCTTCCTTGACATTCTTCAACATTTTGACCATCCTTTCCTCTTTAGGATCCATTTGTTGTGGGGGTTCTTCTTGCCCTTCTTTTCCTTCTTTTCCTTCTTCCTCTTGGTCACTCACATCTCCTATGATCATACCTCTTTTTTGACTTTTCTCTACTATGGCTATCCTAGCTTGAAGTGTCGCTCTCAACTCTTTCAACTCTCTGATCTCCTTGGCTTGTTTCTCTTCCAACTCACTCACCTTCCTTGCAACTGTCTTTTTAGGGGGCATCTTGGAATGTTTGTCCGACACATAACAACTCTTCTCTGATATAGCCTACGCTTTGATACCAATATGATGTAGACATATGAGTAGTGACTAAGGATGAACTCAAAGTTTCAATAAGGCCATGCAACAAGGTCTCATGCATTGGAACATGACAAATGAGGCAAAACCTTCTTGTCACCAATCACCATAAGCTGCCCAAGCTTTTGAACTCCTCACATGAACAACCTTTCATCATGTTCTAGGATTGATCTCTTTTAGGATAGTGGTAAGGTTATGCTAGGATAGTCAACTATTTTGTCCCCCTTCTCACTCCTTGGAGTAACAAACATCCAAACTAGACTTTTAAAGGTTCAATGCAATAGACCTAAACAATACTACAAGCAATCAGAGCTTTTGTAAAGTCTAACTGTATCACTGTTCTTGTTTCTACTTAACTATCCTAACATCAAGACTATGAAGGCAGTGAGACTATTGTTGAGTTCAAAACTCCAAAGAATCAAAATTGTCACATGATTTAATAAGAAATGCAACTCTAGTGCTTCATTCAACATGCACAAACTCCCATAAACACAATGCATTAGAAAAAAGTGACAAAAGTGTAACTAGATACCGAGATTGTGACCATGAGAGGGGTAATTAGGACAATCAAACATGTTTGAAGTACCACCAATGCAAAAAGGATTCCAAATTAGACACTTTGGATTTTAAAGGGTTCTTAACCTACCATAACAATCTACTATATGCAAACAATGGAAGACAATCACCAATGTAGAGTTATTAAATTGATTTCTTTTTACAGTCAATATGACTGTGATGCAGCAGAGAAGGACTGTCCCAACTTTGAGCATATTCCTAATGCAAACAACAGTAACTTTTGATGTCATTGAGTTTTTAAGAACCTCAACACTCCTATGGACTCGGGACCAATACATGCAACATGAGAGCAATCCACTTTTGGTGTTTGGAAAAGTTGTTTATATGACTGCTACAATGATTGTCGTTGGGTTCTTGCATAAGACAATCAAGACATGAAGCTTGTTCTTGCACAAAATTCTCATCCAAAGGTTCTCTTAGGTTGTTTGGGATCCCAACTACATTTCTAACAATTCATCAAACTTGTATTCATCCAACCTTCCCACCATTTACTTAGGCAAGCTTAAGAACTATTTTCTTTTGATTGATACATGAGGATATCAATCACCGTTTCCTCTCAAATCCATATGAAACCTTCTCCACACACCCTACAACCTGTAGACAAGAAAGAACATGCAAAAAAAGCATAACACAAAGTTGTGGCATTTTTCACCAATCCACTTGAGAGATTTACATTTTTTTATGGTCTCGGTTTATCCTAGGTAGGGTTTTGAGCCACTTCTATAAAAATAGAGGTTTCTCTGCCAAAACAAGTTGAAATCTAATGAGACTTGTTGCAAAATGAAGTAGACTCAATGCTCTAACATCCCCAATCACAGAGGGATCATGGGAAATGCTAAAGAACTAACAAAAACATGATTTATCATACCAAAATTTAAAAATTGCAGAGAAAAACAATGAGATTTTATTGTCAATCACTCTCAAACTTTCTCCAACCCGTCCAAAGGGAGCCAAAATGGCTTATTTAAGTAAAAAAATCATTCAAAGTAATTGCCCCGTGCCTTTGAAAACGCTTTTCATCTTTCTTTTACAAGATTTTTCCCTTTTTGACAAATTGGACCAAAAAAATTTCATCGCAACTTTTCCAAAATTTGGCCCAAAGGCTTACAATTTGAACCAATAACCAAAAATGGTCCAAAATGACCTAAGAAACCATTATTGAGCTAAGACTAATCCAAATTCCTAAAAATCCACTTTTTCCTATATGAGGCTAATTAGGACCTATAGTGCCCAGCTCATGAAACATGAGTCAATGAGTTTGACTCAAAAACCTACATAGTTGAATCCTGATAGCAATATCACAACTTGACCTATTATTAAAAAAATATATCCTTCTTATCAATCATCATTATCTATTTTTGTACTTAAAACTAAATAGATAATTACTTTATTTTTATTTAAAATTATTTATATTATTTTTTATTGAAAAATTAAATAATTTTTAAATGAACGGTATAAATATTAATTCATATTTAAATACATATGAAATTGGTATATATATCTTTACTACATTTATCTAAAAAATACTAATTTGCAACTATTTTATTTAGTTAAAGTTGTTTTAAATTTAGTTTGAAGTATATTTGTATTAATATTTTTTAAAATGAATTTTAATTTTATGATTGGAAAATACAATATTTAATAATATCAATTCGTAGAAATGAATTATTTACACACATATACTTATATATAATTTAAAAAACTTATTATACACAAAAGTGTAACTATATGAGTGGATTAATAAAAAAGCGTTAATTATTTTGAAGTATATTTGTATTAATATTTTTTAATGATCTTTAATTATATTTTTAGAAAATATGACATTTGATAATTGTAATTTCTATAAATGAATTAATATATAATTTTTATATTTAGATTTTAATTTTTTATTATTAATATATATATATATATATATATATATATATATATATAGAGAGAGAGAGAGAGAGAGAGAGAGAGAGAGAGAGAGGCGTAATTACATGAGTGGATTAATAAAAATTTTAATTTTAATTATTTAATTGTTCGATAAGTAAAAATAATTAAGAAATATGTAATGTGGTTAAACAAATAACTACTTTGTGGTAAGTTAATCGATTGGGTTGATGCTAAACCAATAGAGCAGTGTTATTTGAAGGAGGTTTGGGAACTCTTAGAACAAGGGTGGACAAAAGTTATGGTATTTGAATACATATATTAAATAGATCATTTCTATAATTGACACCTTTGAAATTTTTTAAAATATCCCATATAAAACGAGGAGGGAATGACGTGGTGGACACATTGTATAAGGTGGGATTGATGTTAAATGATTTGGCGAGTGATGGGTTGTACGAGGACTACTGTGGCATTGATGGAGAGGAATTGGATTTCGTGTATGATGGTAGCAATAAATGTCATCACTAGAGGTGATGGCAACCTCTTGCACACAAAAGTTGCTAGTTTTATTTCCCAGAGAGTTGTGTTTGGACACATTTCACTTGGTTGATTGTATTGTACGAGGTGGAGGTTGTTAGAAAATTTAAGTTGTCATTAGTGAAGATTGATGCAAACACCATTCTCACTGGTATAAGGTACACCAGTACATCACTCACTTTACTTTATAGGCATCGGTAGATTAAAACAAAGTATATGCACTGGTACACCGAACAATGTACATAGTACCAGTCTTCTAGTGCATAGAGGGGATGAACCGGGTATAAGATTGATACCGGTCAACAACATGTCAATCCACACCGGTGAATGCAAAGCTGTTTAAGTTAAAACCGAAATATACGGAGCATCCACCGTTTAGAACTGGAGTTATCTTTTTAACAAGAGTTAGTTTTATGTCTACGCGGATGTTTCAAGGTAAACTCAAGATCAGAATGCAAATATTTTTCTTTGATGCATGATTTAAGGACGAGTTTACAGCCTGGTGGTTCTATGAGTTAGGGTTTCATTAAGATAAATTTTGCATAAACACAGGTCATAGGAGGCAAGAAAAGAGTTGTTGAATATACAAAGTAGGAGAGAGATATCTTCTGAGAGAAGAGCTATAGTCACAGAGGTGAAAGGAAAAAAGCATCAACAGCTAGGCAGAACAGGAAGATCAACCAATATGATCTAATCAGACAAAGAGTGTCAATTAAGATCATTGCTTTTATACTGTGAAAGCATATTCAAATCCCTCTATTAGGGTGAACTCTAACAGGTTCTTTGTATAAATCCTTTAACCGGGTAGCATCTTGATCGATGTTGAAAGTCCTTTAACAAGGCGGCTCCTAATAGAGTCAAGATCTTAACCGGTCTTCTACCAAATCTCTTTATCGGGTAGCACTCTTGCAAGTGCTTTGTAAGCTCTTAACCGAACACCTTTATTACTGCAGTAGTGGAGTTGTGAGCTCTGTCTCATCGTAGTTTTTTCCTTCTAACCGAGGGTTTCCACGTACATATGATGCGTTGATCTGAGCATTTCTATTTCTATTTGTGAATGGATATTTACATTATGTTTATCTTGCAAGAATATTTATACAAGTTTTATTTGGAAATAGAAATAATATTTACTGATTCACCCCCCCTCTGAGTAACCGGTTAGGAATAACAATTGGTATCAAAGCTAAGTTCTCTAATATATAAAGCTTAACCGCTTGAGAAAAAGATCATGGAGGGTTACAAGTATCAGAAGTAGCTTGAGGAAGCCAACGACATCATTGCCTCTCTTGAGAATAGGTTGAGAAGATCCCTTGCTAAAAGAAAGGAGTTGGCTTTGCAGTTGAGTAAGAGCAATGAAACAATTGATGAACTCTCTAGGAAAAGTGGATCAGATGAAGCTGAGGGGGCAGTCTCTGAGATAATGGACAGGAACCAGATCCTAACCGATCTGATCTCCAACTTAAAGAGAGAGCAGGAAGATAATGCCCTAAGAATGACAGAACTGATTGAGAAAAAGAGGAAAGCTGAAGATGAAAGAAACATTGCAGTTAAGTCATTAACAACCTCGGAGAGAGCAAAAAATCTGGCTGAGGAAGCTGTAAGGGAAAGTGATCTTGTTGTTCTGCAACTTTAAGAAGACATGCAAATAGTCATTCAAGAGAATTCCAACATGCAAAAGATTTGGCATGACAAAGATGATGCATGCAAGAGGCTAGCAATTGAGCTGTATCAACTGAAGGAACATATGAAAGAACTCGAAGAAAGGAATGGAACCCTCAGAAGATACAACGAAAGCTCGGTCAAGCTTGATGAGCAACTCAAAGCTCAAAGAAAGCACAAGGACCCCACAGGACTTGGGTTCACCGGACAAGACACCAAGGAAATCGGTGAATCATCTGGAGCCAACACAAGAAAGAAGGAAAAGAAGAAACTGGTAGAACAAAAGGGTAAAAAGACCATTAACTCCTCTTGCAATCACTATGGAAAACCGGGGCATAAAAAAAGTAACTGCAAAAATGCACTGGTAAAGCCAACCAACAGTTACTGCAAAAACTGTTGCAAGAATGGCCACAAGACCATTGAATGCTGGTCTTGTCCCACGAGGGCTTCCAATGGAAGCAGGGTAAGCTTCAAGGGGTATTGCTACGCATGCAACAATTTTGGACACAAAGTTGATGAATGCAGATCCAAAACAATGGCATTCAGATCCCCATCGAGACCAGTATTCCCCAAAAGAATCAAGAACTAGAGCACAACCAATTGTGCTAACTGTGGCATGCACAATCATAATGACTCCTGGTGCAAATCACCTAACAAGAGAAGGGTAAATCCATGGAAAGCAACCAAGATAGTCTGTTACACATGCAACAGAATTGGACACCTAGCTAAAGATTGCAGGAACCGGTCAATGAACAAAAGAAAAGGATCGGTCAAAACGGTAGTGAAGACCTCGCCTTCCAATAAGAATAATGAAGGAAAGGAGGTCGAGAAGGAAGTAAAGAAGATTTGGTTCAAGAAGGATTCAAAGAGCTCCACTGAGGAGAAGATAGAGGGAAGATCATCATCAGCCAATGGTGATATCTCTTCAACAAACTGAGCCTACCGGGCTTAGAGGTAACCGGTAGCTCGTCTACTATTCCCTGTAGAACAGGTGAGTATCAAACTCACTCAGTCTAAAAGAAAGACCAGACAGGTAAGCGTTGATCAACCATAGTTTTCTCAACCGAAAAATCTTGAATACCGGTTGGCGAAAAAGGAAAGAAAGGGTAGGCATGGTAATTAATGCTATAGTTGTTAATCAAATAGTTACCATTTGGTAATTAGTATTATCGTTATGCCTTAAATCTATATAAAGAGAAGAAGATTACTCATTTTCTTTTACTTTGCGATTTGTGATTTACAATCTTTTATGCTTGAGTAATATTATCATGCCTTGATCAACGATAAGATTTCTCTGAAAGATCGATCAAGCTATTTACTGTGTTAACCAGTTGATAACAATGACATCTTCTTCATATGTCGCCAAGTTGACTCAAGGGAATCAAATCGACCGACCTGTCTACGACATAATGACGGTTCTAAATAGGGCAAACGACATGTTTGGTGCACTATCATCCGTGCCTGATGGTGTTCTCATGACGGAAGACGTGACCGCTTTCATTCATGCCAAGCAAGAAGAACTAGGTGAGACCTTCATCCAGAGCGAGTACCTCTCGCTATGTGAGGACGGAAAGCTTCCAGATAGATACGTGAAGCTGGTGTCATCCGATCTCATCAACAAAGTCTACTATCTAACTATCTTCTGACCAGATTGGATTTGACTGGTTCTCAGTCGTGTGCATGATCCAGGGTTTTGGCTCGTGAAAGGAGCATGTACACAAATTACCAAGGAGGACTTGCATCGAGTGACTGGGTATAGTCAGGAAGGGGAAGCACTAACCCTAAGCACCATCTCCAATGTTGTGGTCGCAAAACTGACAAAGTCGAAATCTAATGGTTGGCTTATGACCGTAAATGACATTGAAGATGAAGGAGTTCGGTTTGCATCCATTGTAATAGGCTACAAGATCTATCAATCTAGCAACTTGAACAACATACTGGGTGGAGCCATTCATGCCACTCATCGGATCATGCATGACAATGCGAAGTATGATCTTTGCTCCATGCTCTGAGGTCAAATATTTGAAAATCTAAAGAAGCTCAGCTTTGTAAAAAAGAAATCCCTAAAGTATGGGACCCTACTGGTATGCCTCTACTTCTACCATTCAAACTTCTTCCCAGGAATATGAAATGTGACTTGGGGAACCAACCGGCCAGTTATGATGCAGATAAGCGATATGGCCAACCAACTGGGAAACCAGTTCAGTAAAGTAATGACCGAGTACTTTGAGGCATTCCAACTGAGAATGCATGCCAGGGAGAGGGTGTCGTCAACTATTGTTGACTCCTATAAAGATGATGTATGCTTTTTGGTCTCCATCGATCACCGCATTATTCAAGCAGTGGAACCAAGAACCAGGTATGCTCCTGAATTGGGATACGAGATCACCTCCAAAACAACTAAGGCATATGCAGATGCCCTGACCGAAGCTGACCTAGATCTCTTTGCCTACTGGTTTGGTACCTTCGAAGAGATTCAAGAAAATTTGAAGAAAATGGCACCAATCAAGAATGTCTACACCAAAAGGACCCCTACACCAAGGAAGAAACCGGTGACAGAACAACCCAAGGCTCAAAAGAAGAGAGCACAATCGGTACCCAACACTCAAGGGGAAGAACAAGAGGAAACAAAAACTAAAGATGCAGTCCCTCTAGTCAGAAAGAGGAAAACTGGCAAACCGGTGAAGGAGGAGGCACCAAAAGGAAGAAAGCCCACAATTGATGAATTTGTGGCAAGGTTAAAGGAATCAGGTGGCATAGCATCAATTGATAGGAGATATAACCTGGCAAACGATGAAGATAAAAGGAAATTGGAAGAAGCGGTTGTCTACTGCATGCACAAATTCAATCTCACTCCTACCGAACTTCACCAGGTCGTCCCTGACGATCTCCAAGAAATACTTGAAGCAAGATGGAAAGCTTCAATGGATAGAGAAAAAGAGCTAAGAATTCGAGCTCTACTTGAGGTTTAGAACCATCTCACTCTGGACAAGGCCACTCACCAAGCCGAATTGAACAAGAAAAATTTCGTGATAAAGAGGAGGATCGATCAGATGCTTGTCGTTGAAGTTGATAGAGTTCATGAAGATGTGTGGCAACATGGACTAAGATTCTTCAAACCCAACAACAAGCAGAAGAAGCATGTCAAAGGACCACTGAGCCATCGGTCTCTGATACTGGAAAATGAGTACTTGGAGTAGAAGTACCAGTCAAAGAAAAGAATCCTACTAGATTGGTCATCGTCGACATCATTGATGATAAAGGTAGTGATCAGTCTCGTCCAACCGTTCTTGTCTCTCCAGAAAAAGGTAAGACTCGCACCATGACTGTTAATGATATAGTTGATGAGGTGATGGATTTTGGAGAAGTAGATAATGCAGCTAGATGGTATAGTGTGCTAGGAGAGGAAGATAAATAGGCAGTAATAGTAGCTCTAGTGCGAACATTTATAGATTACAATAGAACTCCAAGGGACTATAGGTCCAAGTTTCCCCCTGAACTAAACACAAGACTAATGACAAAATGGAGAACCGGTTTAGGCACCAATACTAGAATCTCTAAGGAGACATTGTCACTGGTCAGACCTGGTCTTAGTGAAGACACTATAAAACTTTTGTTAGAGAAAGCATTAATGAACTTGGATACCAAGCATAGAGTTGCTAAGATACTCAACAGGTATGAAAATGGAGTCTATAAAGAGACTCTAGATTTTTGGCAACAATACTTCAGTGCTCTTAAGGCAATAGGTAAGCAAGATCAACCTGAACCAACACTGGTACCACCGGTTCAATTCACTACTCGTGAAAAACCCACCTCCGATGAACAAGTGAATCTAGAACAGGGAGCTTTGCTAGAGGAACAAGTGCTAGGAAACGATATACCTATGGGTGAGTTACATACAACCAAAGAACAACATACAGAGGAAGCCCCTACAACAGAGCACATGGAATAGGAACATGATGCACAATGGGAAGCAAAGGTACTACTGATAGGGGAAGTACAAAATGAGGAAGAAGTACCAGCAACAAAAGTCCTACCAGAAGAGGAGGCACAACCAGAAAATGTGGCATTACCGAAAGAGTTAGTCCAACTGGAAAATGATGACAAATAAGAACATCAGAATGAATAGGAACAAGAGTTGCCTGTACATATTGAGCAAGCGCTACCGGTCTAGGAGCCTAAACATAAGGAACATGTAGATGTTCCAAGCTCATCCTCATCCAAGAGGAAGTTATCCTTTGCAGTAGACACACAAGAAAAGAAGAGAAAAGTGAGCGAGACCGTAGTTGACATAAGCAAAATGTCAACTAGGCAATTAAAGGAGCTAACTAAAAGGAAACAGGACATGGTCCTAACAAGTGTGAAAAATATCTCGAGCAATTTTGTACCAGATGCTGACATTGATTAAGATGAACCTGTAATAGATAAATGGGAGATATTAGCGCAAGCAATCGGAGAAGATCTAACCGATCTAGAGACAGTAGCCATTGATCATTATGAGAAGAAGAGAATAGAAATTCTCCACAAACAGGTTGAGGAAGTAAAGGTCACAGTATCTACCAACTTAAGGGTACTTCAACAACAGTTACAAGTTGATGACAAGGACTTCAAATTTGATATCTTTATTCAAGATCTCACTGAAAAGTCATCCAAGACTTCAAAAGACATAAGAGCTCTGTCTTCCCAGTTTGACATAAAGAACAAGTCTGCAACATATTTCAGCAGGGAGATGACAAGTCTAGCTCTCATACTGAGAAAGACCTCTAAAGAAAAGACCAAGTGAATCCAAGATCTTATTGGATTTCAACTGTTTCTCGCCCCTACATTTGATTTAATGCAACAAACAACAACAATGACAATGAATCTACTCAATGAAGTAGACTACCAAACCGTAGAGGACATGGAGAAGATCATAGTATCATTGAAAGCAACACTAAAAAATCTAGAACATGTCATCGGTCAATGGAATCCTTTTCTTCATTCAACGAAGAAAATCTACAAGGATATCTTGACCAAGCTACAAATGTAGAAAACTAAATGAAGCATAACCCTTTGTCTTATGGAGGCAAAAAGGGGAAGAAAAAAAGAGAACAGAAAAGAGAAGAAGAGCTATAGAGGTCAAGAGGTCAAAGAAGAAGACACCTACAGATAGGGGAAGTCTACGAACAATAGAGATGAAGCTCAAAGGTAAAGTCTACAAACCAATGAATTAATTATGGTGAGTGAGTATAATGGTTTTGCCACCAATGACAAAGGGGAAGATTGTTAGCAAATTTAAGTTGTCATTAGTGAAGATTGATGCAAACACCATTCTCACTGGTATAAGGTACACCAGTAGATCACTCACTTTACTTTATAGGCACCGGTAGATTAAAATAGAGTATATGCATCGGTAGACCGAACAATGTACATAGTATCGGTCTTATAGTGCAAATAGGGGATGAACCGGGTATAAGATTGATACCGGTCAACAGCACGTCAATCTGCACCGGTGAATGCAGAGCTGTTTAAGTTAAAACTGAAATATACAGAGCATCCACCATTTAGAACTGGAGTTAGCTTTTTAATAGGAGTTAGTTTTATGTCTTTATAGATGTTGCAAGGTAAACTCAAAATCAGAACACAAAGCTTTTTCTTTGTTGCATGATTTAAGGACGAGTTTACAGCCTGGCGGTTCTATGAGTTAGGGTTTCATTAAGATGAATTTTGCATAAATACAGGTCATAGGACGCAAGAAAAGAGTTGTTGAATATACAGAGTAGGAGAGAGATATCTTCTGAGAGAAGAGCTACAGTCACAAAGGTGAAAGGTATAAAGCATCAACAACCAGGTAGAACATGAAGATCAATAGGTATGATCTAATCAGACAAAGAGTGTCAATTAAGATCATTGCTTTTATACTGTGAAAGCATATTCAAATCCCTCTATCAGGGTGAACCCTAACAGGTTCTTTGTATAAATCCTTTAATCGGGTAGCATCTTGATTGATGTTGAAAGTCCTTTAACAAGGCGACTCCTAATAGAATCAAGATCTTAACCAGTCTTCTACCAAATCTCTTTACCGGGTAGCACTCTTGCAAGTGCTTTGTAAGCTCTTATCCGAACACCTTTATTACTGTAGTAGTGGAGTTGTGATCTCTGTTTCACCATGGTTTTTTCCTTCTAACTGAGGGTTTCCACGTACATATGATGTGTTGATCTGAGCATTTCTATTTCTGTTTGTGAATGGATATTTACATTCTGTTTATCTTGCAAGAATCTTTACACAAGTTTTAATTGGAAATAGAAATAGTATTTACTGATTCACCCCCCCTCTTAGTAACTGGTTAGGAATAACAGAGGTGTTGAATGAGTCATGGAGGTTAATTTCACACGTGTCTATGTTAAACAACATAGCTTTCAAGGGAAGATTAAGGAGAACCATTTGAAGAATGTCTTTAAGATTGACAAGCCCATCTTTTGGCAGATTGTAGATTTAATCATGGGAGAGGAATTCATGAAAATGGAGCATAGGTATCACTCCAACATTGGCATTGCCTTTGGATTCCTTATGTGGGCATTGAAACTAGGCTCGAAGGAGGGTTGTGATTGAAGGAGGATACAAAGCGCACAATGAAATCATGTTGTCAAGAGGTGATAAGGCTATTATGGTTAGATAGAATCAGATGGTGAGAATGCAAAATAAGAAGAAAGGTGACATCTGAAGCGCTGCCATCGTGAATATATGTAATGATGCAACTTTATGCATAGTAACCACTTGATGAGGAGAAAGGAAAATATCTTTATTTTCTTGCAAATCAAAGAAGAAGCCATGATTGTAATAGGAATGAAGTTTCATCATTTTATACTTACATTGTGTTCTCATTGTTTATTTATGGCTTCACTAGAAAGTTAAACTTAGTCAAACGAACATGGAAGAAAAGTAAATCAAAATTAAGAAGTCGCTTAGTTAATCAATGCAGAAGAAATATTTCACAAGCCTTATTTTTATGGAATATGCATTGCATCTTATCTTGAAAGAGACTGCTTTGAGCTCATAACATGCTTTTGTCCACCACTATAATTAATAACTCTCATAAATGAAGCTAATCATAATAACATTCTATTTGTACGTTGTTATATGGAAAATTGATAATGTATTATTTAGAGCTTGAACCTAACAACAAGAAGCCAAAAATGAATATTAAAAAGTTGAGAAGACATAGTAGAAAAAGCTTTAAATTCAGTTATCTTATTTGTAGCTTGGGGTTTGTTAGGGATGAACAGTGTTACCTTCTTTTCATATTTTGCTAAAGGCATTTTTACTAATCTCCAACATACATGAATAATACAAGAATTTTTACCTAGTTTACTGGTTCAAATACTATTCAAAGGACAAATATGAAACGAGAAGATGTAAGGACAAACATGTCAAAGGATTATTTTGTTAATAAACAAATTAATTATCGCATATAATATTTATGATATCTTAAATAGACGTAGTTTAGATTGCATAGACTTTTATATTGGGCTTGATGTGAAAGGGAAGCTAAAAGTTATAATGTGTTTGTTTTCGTACATATTGCAAATAAAATCTTAGGTGTTTTTTTTTTTTCCCTTCCTAGACAAATTCATGTGGCTAAATAAAATGAATTCTTACTTTTCTCTTTGCTTGCATCAATAAAGCATGATACTTCTTGATTATTGAATAAGACTAAAGGTATTTACTTTTCTTTACACCAAGCACACTTTGATTTTTATTTTTACTACCCCAAGTTCCTAACTTTAATCATCAAAACTCATCATTCGCAAGCTTGAAGAACAAAACAAATTTACTAACAATAATAAGCACTGTGTTACAAAGTTCTCTTCTAGAGGTTTATGTAAAATATGATATTTAGAGACTACACGTTTTGATATATATATTTTGTAAACAAATCATATTTAATTTTTAAATTAGAACATATTTATTATTTTGTGTTAAATTCTAGTCTTTTCTTTTCACAAATTATAAAATGAAGTCACTAGATGTTTGTACAAATTTAAGAGGTATATCATATTTCATAAGCATTGCATTTTGTAATATATACATGGTACTCAATAATTTGCCTTTGTAATTTATACCTTAAATTATTTGTCTATTGCAAAGTATCCATGCATTAGTACCATGGTTCAGAGTGTGGTGTTTAGACTTAAATTTTAAACATTATTTGTAAAAGAAATAACTCTCTTTACAACACATACCTTCAATATTTTTCAATCCTTTGCAAGTCTTCATGAAATAATGCCATCTAATACATGGTTCTTGTCATTTTTAAAGTTGAATATCAGTTTAAGCAAAAAACTGGACAAGAACTCATTCTTGACATGACAAAAGGTCACTGAAAGTCCTCATAAAGGAATACATCTTAAAACAAGAACTGAGTGGTCATTGCTCTACTAAAAAACATTTATGTACCTTCAAGGTGCAAACAAAATTGTATTATCCTAATCTCAAACCATGAAATCCTTAAATTTATGCTATTGGAGCCTCCTTGGGGTTTTCATGACCTACTTTTCTTTCTCTCAATACACTATTCTATATCATATTCAAATTCTGATAGTTACTCCCAAGATATATTCAATTGGAGTGTTGATCACATTTGATGGAATATCACTTTGCCAAAAAAATGCATATTTCGATTTGCCACATCTTAGTGAACACAATTTAATTTCATTGCTAATTTGATGCATGATGAAGTTAAACAAATTTTTGCAAGTCCTATTTAAAATCTGTCATTTTTTGTCTCTTTATAATATGTGCATTAATTTATTTTTTTCTTTAATTTGTTTAGTTTACATATTGTGAACTTAGAGATCATTTATTCAATCATCATTTTTATTAGTTAATCTAAAAGATAAGTATTCAGTCTAGAATGCCAAACAATTAGACATCTAATAAAATTTATATTATTTATCACATATTCATAATCTCTAGTTTTATTTTTTCTATAGGCTCAACTTCTACAAAACCATGATAACTTTTCTGATTCATCATACTATTCTATAATTATTTCAAAAAAAAATTAAGCTTGCAAATTTGGCTTATACTAAAAAAATGGATAATGTGACATTCTTTTGAGTACATTGTTATTTTCCCAAAAACAAACTACTATAATATATATATTTCTATAACAAATTTTCTCATATCAATTGAATGATACATTTTTCAAATTTTTATTAAATTTATAAACTTAAAGTGTCAATTTTTCATTCAAGATTATTTATTTGAAATATCCTATATATATATATATATATAACAATAAATATATACAAATATATTATTACACTTTTTAACATCTTATTATATCTATTCAAAAATTTCCTCTATACCCATTGCAATTGCACACCAAGCTGCAATTGCTAACAATTATCCAATTTACAATAAAAGACCATTTATTCAATCTTTAACCCCATAAAGTTTTCAAACGGATGAACCCCCCAAATTGACCGGAGGAGTTTTTGAAGTTTCCAATTTGGAGTAACTTTCACTGTTCAGTGAGTAGGTTACTTCCGAATTTGGAGTCTTCAATGTGAAATTTTTGAAGTTTCGAATTGGGAGTCTTCCTCGGTCGAATTTGCAGCTCTCGAAAATTGATTTAATTCTCGATTGCGAGGCATCGGCCCTCGAAGCCCTGAACGATTAAACAAGATATTTAATCGAATTTGTGAAAGCGCATCTGCACGTTCCCGGTCATTTTCGTTTCCCATCGTGTTAAAAATGGAGAGTAATAGCTATAAACCAATTCAAATTACTTAAATAATTGCCGACAATTGTACTGTTGGTTTAATTGCAGTGGTCGATATCGAGATGCTTGAAGACTTCGCCATTATTGGTAGATTCATTGGTCCTAAAACAGATTGGGGCTAAATTAGGGCTTGGATCTCAGAAAAATGGATGACATAGGAAATTGTTAAAATTCCCGCCCAGAGGTTTTTTCATCGTCATATTTGCGACCATCGAAGAAAGAGAAAGTATACTGCAAGGAGGTCTGTGTACACTGGGAGATGCATCTCTGTACATACAAAAATGGTTTCCTAACTTTAACCCTAATTTACTGAAACCATATGAGCGACCAGTTTGGTTCCGGTTACACAATCTACCAATTGAATATTGGTCTGAAGAATGCATGGGGAAATTTGGAAGATCTTTCGCAACCTTAGAAGATATAATGATGCAGATATAATGAATGGAAACTCTTATTTTTAAGTAAGAATTAAAATTGCAGCGTTCAGATAAATCCCAGGCGAAGTCCACTTATGTGTTGACGGGAAGTATTTGATTCGAAAAATTGACATTGAGGAGGACAAGCTTTTTTGCCTGCGGTGTAGGAGTCGGAATCGCTTGGAGAAGAATTGCAAAATCAAACCTAAGATTGTGGAAAAATGGATTCCGGAGGAAGACTCGGGACAAGAGTAAGACAAAGGGTTCTTAGGAAACCAATATGGGAGAAATGGGCTGACAGATTATCAAATCTAAGGCGATTGGAATCTCTAGAAAATTCGTCAGACCTTAATAATGTAGTCCTAGGCAAGACAAAGAGCATTGGGGCATAGATTGGGATGGATCTCAAGTGCGTAGTCCGTCTCACTATCGAATGCAATTTCCGGTGAGAATGGTGACAACAATGGTGGTTCAGGGGAAAGTACAGTTGGTTTGATTGGATTTAGTAGTAAGCAAAAGAAAAATAAAGGAACAGATGAAGATGCCACAGATTTAAGTCTGGAGGATTGGGATTTGGAGGAAGAATGCTCTGGGGATGCTGAATTGGATATTCTTGATCCACGATGTATAATCCAGCCGGTCGCTAAAATTCTGGATAAATCAGGGAAAGGGAGAGGGAGGAAATCTAATAAACAAAAGAAAGAAGAAGATGTCTCAAAGAAAGGTTTGCAAAGCATCAAGGAATTCTTAAATAAATCCAAGGGAGCCAAGTCCTCCCTTGGAGGACAATAAGAATCGTCAAGTGGAATATTAGGGGCCTATCAGCCCCTGGCAAGCAATGGATTGGTTGACAGCAGACATATCAATCCTACAAGAGATCAAAAGGACTAAAAATTCTTAAGATATTGCAAGAGATGGGCTGGTTTTTTTCATAATTCCTGTGGAAGTGCTGGTGGGCTGGGATATTGTGGTCCCCCGGATTCCATCGATATATCATTAGTGGATGCTGAGAGCAACAGGATGTTATGTCGTATCAGATGCTAATCAACAAATATTAAATTTCCGTTGTTCAACATATACAGACCTATCAAAATGGAAGACAAACTTAAGGTATGGATTGCCGTTATCAATAGAATTAAAAGATTAAATAATGATATTGTCATTCTTGGTGATGATTATAATGCGATCCTGATATTAATGAGAAAAGTGGAGGCTTTCCAAAGTAAACAAAGTTATGACAAATTTTAGGAATTTTTTTGAGGAAACTAAGGTTGTTGACTGTATTCTGAAAAATTGGAAATTTAAATGGACCAATAGAAGAATTGGATTACAAATATCTCAAAAGAGTGAACAGTTTTTTCATTGGGCACGTGTGGCTTGGGGATATTACATAGGTAATTGGTAAATATTTGTATGAATTAATGAATGAACAAGATGTTCATTTATAATTTACAAAGAGATGATGTTTCTATAAGAAACAATCATAAGAATTAGAAACATTCTAATATGTACAAGATTTACAATATTGACTATTAAACAAAAATAGAAAGATATCAACGAAGATATTATTCTAATACCCTCCCTTAATGGTCAGTATGTCTACTACACCAAGTAGTCCCTTGAACTTAACAAACTTATCTGGAAGTAGAGACTTGGTGAGAATGTCTGCAGTCTGGTCTGCTATAGGAACATATTGCAAATCCACGGATCCATCTTCAACTAGCTGGTGGATGAAGTGACAATGAAGTTCAATATGCCTGGTTTGTTCATGGAAGACTAGATTTTTGGCGAGTTTGAGCATCCCTTGATTGTCATAGAAGAGGGATGAAGGGCCTGCTTGAGACATGTGGATGTCTAAAATCATCTTTCAAAGCCAAACTGCCTCATAAGCTGCTTTGATTGTTCCTTGATATTAACTTCTGTCAAGGAAAGAGATATGACCTGCTGCTTCTTACTAGTCCAAGTGATAGCACTTGTGTCCAAACTAAAGACATACTTGGAAGTGGACTTTTTGTCATCAATGAAGCCTCCCCAATCCGAATCTGTGTAACCGATGAGTTTGGGATCTTTGGATTGTCCATAGAGGATACCAAAGTCTGAAGTGCTCTTGACATAGCACAAGATGTGCTTCGTTGCAACCTAATGATCTGAAGTAGGAAATGTCATGACACGGGATATGTAACTCACTGCATAGCTGAGATTAGGACTAGTGGCAATGAGATAGATTAAACTACCCACTAGTTGCCTGAACGCGGATTCATTCTCAACTGGAGAACCAGATTTGGCTGACAACTTCAAGCCCCTCTCCATTAGTATAGAGGCAGGTTTGTAGTCCTAGATTCATAATTTGTCTAGTAGAGACCTAACATATTTGGATTGAGAGATGAAGATGTCATGAGAGTGCTACCAAATCTCAACACCTAGGCAGTAGTGCAGAAGGCCAAGGTCGGTCATGTCAAAAGATTGGCATAAATTTTGCTTGATTCCTTGAATCAAAGATGTTGAACTGCCAGTGATTATCAGATCATCAACATATATATTAGAAGGATGATATCACTGCCAGTAGTCTTGACATACAGATTTGAGCAAGGACTCCTTTGAAAACCCTAATTTGTGAGGTACTTATCAATTTTCATGTACTATGCTCGAGGAGCCTGTTTTAGGCCATAAAGTGCTTTCACCAATTTGAGTACCTAGTGTTCTTTGTCGACAACCTTGAATCTAGGAGGTTGCATCATGTAGACCTCTTCCTATAACTCACCATTCAAGAAGGCACTCTTGATGTCCATTTGATGGACCTTCTAGCTACATCGAGCTGCCATGGCTAGGACTAATTTGATGGTGCTCACCTTTGGTGTCAGAGAAAAGGTCTCCTCGTAATTAATCCTTTCACACTGAGAGAAGCCCTTGGCAACAAGATGAGCCTTGTACTTATTCAAAGTACCATCAACTTTGTATTTGACCTTATAGACCCATTTACATCCAATGGGTTTCTTCTCGGGGGGAAGATCTGACAGAAGCCAAGTGTTATTTTTCAGCAAGTTGTGGTACTCAATTTCCATAGCTTGTTCTTCCTTAGGTATCCCTTTCGCCTCTGTGTATGTTTGAGGCTCATACACACTATGAATCTTGGCCACGAGAGCAAAATTTACAAAATTAGAAGGTTTTCTCTTCTTCCAAGCAGTTTGACCCTCGATGAGCTCATCATCATGAAGATCGCCAATAGTCTTAGTCCATTTAGGTCGGAGAGTAGAAGTGCCAACGTTCGAAGTAGGAGGTGCAACACGGTCAGGTTCATCAAACAGAAAATCAGATGAATCCTGAGGAAAATCAGGTGGTGCAGCTGCATGTCTATGTGAACCTATAGGAGAAGGAACCAATGGAGGTACAGGAACTAGAACAGTTGGAGCCCTCCATCAGGCGGACCTCATGGAAGATGGACACCCAAGTCTTGAGCCTTGAGAGGTTAATCCTCTAAATCCATAATTGGAGGAGAGCTGAAATGGCCCTCGTTCCTTGTCAAAAACCACATCTTGATTGAAAATGGTAGTATCTCTCTCAATATCAATAAGACAATAGGCCTTATGATTATCACTGTAGCCAATTAGCAGAAGTTTTCGATTCTTGACATCCAACTTGGTGCAATTAGCATTAGGGATCCATACAAAAGCAATGGAGCCAAAAACTTTGAGATGACTGATTCTAAGCTTATGACCTGACCAAATTTTTTTTGGAACTCTTGTGTTCAAGCATAGACCGGGCCATTTTGGTAATTGTGTAGTTTCTCCACCCAACGACACCATTTTGTTAAGGGGTGTAGGGTGTTGTTGATTGGTGCTTTATGTCATGTTGTTCACAGAAATGGGAGAAGACAGAAGAACAAAATTCTCCCTCATTATCAGTTCTAAGAGTAACAATATGTTGACCAAACTCTTTTTCTACAGATGCTTTGAAATTTTGAAACAAAACAAACACCTTTGATTTTTGATGAAGGAAATACACCCACATTTTACGATTGAAATCATCAACAAAATGTAAGAAATACTTGGACCTAGTGATAAATGGAGTAGCCATTGGCCCAAAGATATCAACATGGATGTAATGACCCTTACTAATAGGATCACTAAAATCTCTGATTTTGTGCTTATGGAATTTCGTCAAACACTAGGCATGCAATCTGAATTTATACTGCTGTAAGTAAAGACTGAATATGGAAATTGTTGAGCAACAAATCTACTCAACTCAATAATGCAAATCAGTGCCAATATATATATATTCATTCAATGAAGATATTGACTCCCTCACAACAGATTGCAACTTTCAGATTTTACAAATTATTTGGCTCCTTAGAATCTAAAATATGCTTGTGAGACACAAGGAATATTGTCAAACACTTCGTGTGCAACCTTCCAGCTTGCTGGTCTAATAATATCAGTCTGATATGTACTTTTAGATGACTATAGATAGCTTCCAATGCTTGAGAATCAACACATCAAAACATAAATTATCATCTAGATGCTTAAATGACACTTTGGACCCTTAACCAATGCATAGAGATGGATTTTCAATGTTACATATGCACTTACAGCCAAGTGACATTTTGACAAACATTTGTCATGCAACTCAAGAACATCACGTAATTAGAATGCAGCCTTATCTCTCTATGCAACTGAAGCATTAAACTGATTTCAAGAATATTTATCAAATGGCCTAGTCTCTTGACTTTCAACTACAAGTTTCAGAATTTTCTGAGTACAAAGACAGCCATGATTTCATACATAAACAACATTAAAACTTATTGAAATAAGTGCCAAATGAACCTGAAATGAAGTGCCTAGGAGTGTGAATGAAGAAGCAATCAATATCACTCCATTTTGAGCCTTCCTCTTGCCAAATTGAATTTTTTTTCAAATTCGCCCCTGTTCTGATATGAATGCCAATAATAAATAAATGCAGCAATAAAAGGTCTCCAAATTCGTATAGAAATGATTGCCAAGACAATAGCAATTGATTCCTCAAATACCCATAACCAAAGGATGCCTCCAAGTGAAGTTGTGAACAAAAATGTGGGTCCAAGATGAAAATCGCAGTATGCTGGAAATGCCACAGAACTACTGAAATGGTCTTCAAATAATGCCAATGCAATCCTCTTGATTAATGGATGAAAACAAGTCTTTTGACAACCCAAATTCCAAACCCTCAATAAAGTCTGAGGACTTCAAAATATATCAAGACTCAGTCCAAATCTGAATACTCAATAATGCCCAGCATGAAATGGTTGAATACCACTTCTAATGTGCAACCCTTCAGAAGATATTTCACCTCTTCAGTTATGCAAACCCTTAGGAGTTTCCGTTCCTAAAGATCAATTGAAAATTTGCAAACCTAGATGGTGCCACAAATGCTCCAAGATGAAAATGTAGTAGAATCCTCAAATCAAGCATGTCCAAAAAGAGAGGCCAAGCCCTCTATTTATTCACTTTTCTAAGAAGTTACTAAGAACTTCTAGAAACATCCATTATAAAATCCCATTATAATGCACTTTTATAATAAAAATAACTTTATAAAATAAAAAGTGCAACTCAACTTAAAATTATAACATGTGGGACCCGCATAACACATAATAATAAAAAATAGGCTCCAAAACATCTCTCCAAGAGCAAATAAGACCATCCAATCTCCAAATAATCACCAAGATGACTCTCTCACCAAAGCCATCTGCCTACAAGAGTCCATGATAGGCAAATCCACTGAAAAATAACATGTCACTAAAAAGGGGACATGACAATGGACCAATTGTAGTAACTTAGAAGCCCTCCAGGGGTGGCCATTTGAAAACGGAGTCCGGCGCTGCTTCCCAGTTCGACATGCTTTGCAAACTTTGAGGTTCTAGCTTTGGATTTCTAGCAGTTCGATGACAAGATCTTCTTGAACAAGCTAAGAGAGATAGTGTGGATTTAAGTGCGCATACCGCTAATGCTAGAGTGTACTAATAGAGGAGTGCTTGGCGGAAATGGAAAGCTCCTGAGAATCACCAAAGTCAACAAGTTTGAATAGACCATGATCCTCAAGACCCACAACAACAGTAGACTGAGTCTCCTAATCAATGATATTGCATTGATATGAATTGAAGGTCACGTTTAGCCTAGGAGAGTGTCTTGGAATTTGATTGACCGAGAGAAGGTTGAGTTCCATTCCAACAACATAAAACACATTGAGGAAAATCAATTTCCTCCCTCTAGACTAATGAATCTACACATTGCCCTTTCCGACAACAGTGAACTCTTTCCCTCCAAAAATAACAGAATCTGAGAACGGCTGAAAGTCTGTGAACTAATCCTAGTGACGAGTGAAGTGGCATGAGGCACCTAAATCAATATACCAGGCAGAAGATTTCACATGGTCTGCAGGCCTTTTAGCCATGACGGCGTAAAAGGTAGATTCACTCTGCTTAGTGTGCTCCACTACATTTGCTTTAGGCTGTGAACCACTTTGCTTAGCATGTGCAGCCAAGCGTTTACGACACTCAAGTTTCATGTGACCATACTTATGGCTATAGTTGCACTGAATGTTCTTCTTTGAGCCTTCTAAAGACGAAGTAGAGGATTTCTGTTGAGAAGACATAAAATTGAGATTTGCCTTTATCCTTGTAAAAGGATTTGGCTGTGAAGGCTTGTTCTTTGGAAGATGAATTGGTACCACTACTGAATTCTTGTTTCCAACGATCTTGTTGTAAAAGTATTGTGCAAAGATCAGAAAATGTCAAGTCAACATTAGTTGAAGCAATTTTGGGAGTCTCAACAAAGTGTTCATAGGAAGACAGTAGACTTTTTAGGGTGATCACCACCATGTCTTCCATTTTGTGTCCAATTGCTTCTAACTAATCTTGAACGTCCTTGATTTTATTGAGATGATCTTGTAGGGACACCCGCTCATCCATTATGATTGTGAAGAGCATGTTCTTTATAAGAAGAACGTATGACTCTGATCAAAGGTTTCATGCAAACCTTTTAGATGCATCCAAATTTCTGCAGTTGTTTTGCCAAAAGGAACTTGTGGCAGTTGATCATTAGTGACCGAAAGTTTCACGAGCATAAAAGCTTCCTAATTTTCTCATCAAATTTGTCCTGCTCCTTATTTGCATCTTTAGGTCGATCGGTCTTACCCAAAATAATTTTGTCAAGACATCTGTATTCAAAGATAGTCAACATATGTTGCTTCCAGGTATTGTAGTTTCTGCCATTGAATTTCTTACTCCCCTCAAGTAGAATATTTGTCAGAGATGCCATTGTGAAAATTGAGGTCAAAGGTGGTTGACTAGATGGTGACACAAATATCAAGGCATAAGACTTTCAACACAAAAATTGTATAATGAAAGAGACTGAGGTAGAAAGAAAAACAAATTTCTAGGCATGGATCTCAATGCAGGAATCTCGAAAGACCCATAAAATTTTGAGAGAAACCTAGAAATTTGTTGAAAAAATCCAAAAGGAATCTGTAATAAAAACTTGAATCCGATGAAAAATTTGGGTGAGCTCTAACAAACCCTAGTTGTTTGAGAAGAATATCAAAAACAACTTCAAGAAAATGAAGCCCTAGCAACAGATAAAACTAGAGAGCAGACGTTGGAGGTTGGAAAAAATCCCGATGTGAGCAGAAACAACCAAAATAATGGTCGAAAATATGTAGAGAAAATGAACGTTGCTCAAACTAGGCACAAACAACAGGCAAAGGACTACAAAAATGGTCAATGCTGGGAAGAAAAATGAACCAAAAAAGGGCTGCTCAAGCCCGTGAATGACGTTAGTGCCAAAAAACAATCTTGTCGCATGTGAACAGAGATTGGACATGGCAAA
Organism: Chamaecyparis obtusa; assembly: GCA_027943335.1. Lineage (NCBI taxonomy): Eukaryota > Viridiplantae > Streptophyta > Pinopsida > Cupressales > Cupressaceae > Chamaecyparis > Chamaecyparis obtusa. The sequence continues at coordinate 253,111 of BSBK01005583.1, read as the reverse complement.
AAAAAACCACTGCATCAACAATAGGTAGAAAAGAAGACAGTTGCGAAAATGGATTATTTCAAACCTAAACCCTATACGAACAAGCGATGAAAATGCACAAAAAAGAGATGGCCGTTAGGGGTTGCAGATATGGAGATGAGGTTGTGCGAGCTTAGAAGAAGAGCAAAAGAAATACGGGCACGATGTGACCAGATAGAGAACGGACGTGGGTAGGAGTAAATATTTCCCTAGGGAAGATCCATGGTGTAGAAAGAAATTTCGAAAAAATACTTTTGAAAAATTCGCTAAAAAATTTCTGAATGAAAATATTTTAGAAACAAAATATTTTAGAACCTTGCTTTGATACCATATTACATAGGTAATTGGTAAATATTTGAATAAATTAAAGAATGAACAAGACACTCATTTATAGTTTACAAAGAGACGATGTTTCTATAAGAAACAATCATAAGAATTAGAAACATTCTAATATGTACAAGATTTACAATATTGACCATTAAACAAAAATAGAAAGATATCAACAAAGATATTATTCTAATAAGGGATGTACATAATGTGATACTTGTATTCTCCCAATTACTGTGTCTGATCATTTCGTGTTCAATTGGATTTGGAGATGAGTGAAAGACCTCCTTGCAAATAGTTTAAATTGAGAATATGTGGAGGGATCAATCTTTACTTGGCGAAATAGAAGCATAGTGGAAGGAAAGTGATACCTTCAATGGAACAATGAGCTTTTGTTTTATGAAGAAACTTAACTTCATCAAGAGTAAACTAAAGATCTGGAATAAAGAATGTTTCAAGAACATCTTTGTTGAAAAGGCACTGGTGGAGAATGATTTGACAGAGCTTAATGAAAAAGTGATTAAGCACATAATGTTCATGGCGGATCATGGCCTAAAAGGAAAAGAACTGAAAGAGAAACATTTGGAACTACTTACATGGGAAGAAATTTATTAGAGAGACAAGCTTGTGAAAATTGGATTAAAGTGGGGTATTCAAATACCAAATTTTTCATGCTTCTGTGAAAACCAAAGGCTATATAGATCAAAATCAAATTGGAGTAAGGCTTGTTGACGATTCTACATCCAGAGATAGTGAAACCATTTAAACTAAGGTGGTGAATTATTTCTGCTTGATTGTAATGTCCCCAATTTTAATAAAGTATTTTAATTAGGTTAATTAATTAAGTGGTCCTAAAAAATTAAATAATATCATAAGGACTTATTTAATTGATTAATTTAATTATTAAAAGGGCCCAATTAATAAAATAATAAATAATGTATGTCGGCCAGTTTGTAACTTTCGAGAAACCTCTTGAAGGCTTTTATAAGGCTTTGGCTAACACAGTAGGTAGGCATTGTGGAGTTTATGTTTCTTTGTATTTGTGATTCCATTTGGAATTGGGTATTTGGTTGTATGCAGTTTCAGAGGTGGCAGATCCTCTCTAGTCTATAATTAAAGTTTTGGTGGTTAGCAGCCACCCTAGTTTGCCGTTAGAAATATCATCTCAGATATTTCACCTTGTACTTGAATGCCAAATTTGTGAAGTTTCCCTTGGAGACAAATTTGTATTGTTGAACTTCATTAGAAATATATCTTAGATCTGGAAGTACAATATTTGATTTGCAGCCATTCATGATGGTCCCAACTAGTGTTGAGAGGGGAGGGGTGAATCAGCACCCACTAAAACTTGAAAACACTCTGATATCAATTTACTATTACTGCATGCAAAACAGATCCTATAAAAGAAATAACTAACACAAGTTCACAACAACATAGAACACTAGATGTATCATGTGGAAACCCAAAACAAGAGAAAACCATGGTGTGAGTAGAACTCACAAATTTTGAACTCTTCTGAAGTGCAGCCTGCGAAAAGCTTTCCTTGTTAAGGGATTACAAACGCACTATTAGATGCGACTAGGTTAAGGGATTTATAATAAGGCTTGTTAAAGCCTTCCTTGTTAGAGGACTTTAGAACATTTACTAGATGTTACCCGGTTAAGGGATTTGATACAAGGGACCTGTGAATGTCCACCCAAATATTGGGATTTGACTATTGCAATTGTAAAAGAGCAATAGAGGGGTTGATCTTTTGAAATGACTTTGTTGAGCCTGATAAGATCACTGTTTCATCCATTGAGAGTCATCACCGAGCACCGCAGGTATGCTCTCTTCAGGTTGTAGGGCTTCCTTGCACTCTCTTTTATTTTTCATCTTCTCTTCTCTTTTTCCCTTACCGTAACTTTGATCAGCATACAGTTTCACTCTCTCTTTGGCAGAATGGAGGCAAATGTTTTTCTTCGCTGACTGAAGAATAAATAAACTTCTTGCCGAGTGTGGCACAAATCTTCCTGCTCTTTGCTGTTGCAATCTCCATGAAGATCTCCTTTTGATCCATCATCCAGTCGTGTCTCAGTCATGAGAGGAAACATCAGATGCATGACACAAGCTTTCCCTTAACAAAAGATCTGCCATGAATCCACTGTTCAGTCGTGTTTCAGTTTTGTAAAGGAAACAAGTACGTGTCACATACTTTCCCTTAGACCAAATTCTGCCATGATTTGTGCAATAAATCTCGGCAATAACTCCTTCAACTGTGCCTTTCACCGGTCTTTTCCGTAACAAAAAATCCTCTGTGATTTGTGCAACAAATCTCGGTATAAGAGTCTCTTAAGTGTCCGTCAACTATCTTTCACCGGTCTCAATGATATCTCACCGTTCAGTGATGATCGGTTTACACCCTTATGCAGTGTTCAGGCTTCTGTCTTCACCTATCACTTCACTGTGCTCTGTCTATACCGGTCACTACTCTGGTCATATACTTACCGGTCACTGCTCCGGTTAGTGACTTCACCGGTCACTGTCTTCACTGTTCGCTTCTCTGAGCAATAAGTGCATTGCTGCTCATCACCATGTCATCGGTCACCGGTTTTCTAATCAGTAAGTCTTGTCACCTATTCCCTAGTATTTGGACATTTGTTAGCTTAGACATTAATGACATCAATGACAACATTACTTTACCATTTACCGGTTGCATCCTTACCGGTCATGCCAACAATTCATTCTTGTATTAGTAATATTGTTTGGTATAGCAAGTTTATCAATGCATAATTATGGAATTAGATGAAGATCCATTTGTGTTATTATGGTGCACTCAGAGAGTTGAGCTATGTGCTCACTTGGTTGTAGGGTGACTAGTCGATACAGTTGAGGTAGAGCGTATGAGTGACGTGCGGTGTAGAGTGCATGTGGGTGGCATGGGGAGTGCGTGCGGTGTGCGTGCAGGTGACGTGCAGAATGCATACATTGTGCGGAGCGCGTGCAGGTGGCGTGCAGTGTGTGGAGTGCATACGGTGTGCAGTGTACAACATGTGGCATGCAGTGTGTGGTGTGCAAGTGTGCAACGTGCAGAGTGCGATTGATACGGTGGCAGTGTGCTGATTGGTGTGGTGGTAGTGTGCTACTAGTGCGGGGGCAGTGTGCCATCTGGTATGATGAAAGTGTCTATACGGTTGGGGTATGCCTTCAGTACATTACATTGATTCATGCTGGCAGCTCGAGGATATCATGCAATCAAATGGAGTCAATTTTGATTGTGATTCCTAATTGTATCAATGATGCCGATGACAAGATATTGTCAAGTGCCTTCTCAGTGGAGGAAATTGGGGTTGCTACTTTTGAATTACACCCTAAGAAGACCCCAGTACCTATGCTCCACGGAGTTTCGGGGACAGGGACGTTTTAGGAGACGGGGACGTGTTTCCGGTACGGGTACGGCTCGAAGCCAAATTTTAGGGGACGACTATTAAAAAAATATGGAAATTTTTATATATAGAAAGAGAATTCAAATATGCATATCATAACATTGATCAATGATAAACCATTCGCCATAGACATTTAAGAAACTCAATACAATGAATACATAGCAAATTAACAAGATTCAAATACTTCCATTGTAAAAACATGGCGTACATATAGCAAAATTGCCCAAAGGCTCCAAGTTTCATGCATGAGATCAAAATGACATAAAAAGAAGTCCAACTTGCAAGTAAAAAATGAAAGCTATGTTGCTAATCCTCTTTCTTCTTGCCAAGAATAAATTAAATGAAGAAATGAAAGAGAGTTAGGCTTTTTAGCATCCAAAATAGGTTTTAGTATTTTTTATTTGATATTAAAGTCCACGTGGGGCCCGCCCATAACCAATTTTTTTTTTCAAAAATTGCTCTTTTTAAGACTGGCGGAATTTTTTTTTCAAGCTGGGAAATAGGGGATGGATTTGGGTACCGAGGACGGTTGGGCCATCCCCTGACCATCCCCGGTACCCAAATCTATCCCCGAGTTTCCGAACCTTCTCATTTTTTCATTTTGGAAACGTCCCCGATTTGGGACCAAAAAGGGAACGGTTAGGGGACGCTGAAATTCTATCCCCGCCTCTTCGGTACGAAATGGGGACGGGAATGGGGGTTCCAGGCCAGGGGACACGTCCCCGTGGAACAAAACCTAGTGCTAATGGGTTTCTGGCAAAGATTCTACCAAGATTTTTGGAATTTTGTCGGGATTGATGTATGAAAATTAGCAGAAGACTTTAAGAGGAGGTTCGTTAAAGATATAAATAATACTGCAATTGCTTTAGTTCCAAAGAAACCAAAATATTTATCTATGGTAGGTCCCATTTCACTGTGTAACACTATGTATAAGATAGTTTCCAAAGCTCTTGCCACTAGATTAAAAATAATACTAGATAAGATTATTTTAGAGGAGTAGAATGGTTTTACTCCAAATAGAGAGATTATAGACAATATTATTATGATTGTGGAAACACTCTGCACTCTGTCTTCGAAATAAGAGGTATGCTATTAAAGCTAGATGTGAGTAAATGTAATGTCCCTTGGTGGATTGCTTAGGACAATAGGGACAATTCCTTTGTACCTTGATCAAGTTACTAATTTCCTTAACACTTTGAAGCTAAGTCTATTATTTCTAATACAACCATTTAGAATATGCGAGATGATTATGTATATATGTGTGTTTGTATAATACTTAAGATTGTTTTATGGTACAATTTTCCAATGTTAATAATCTATGTTGTAAAGAATTACATATAATAGTTTGCAGATGTAATGTTCTACTCTTCTCTGATAAATCAATGTTGTTGCATATAGCCATGATTAGATAAATCTATACTATTAATACTAAAGCATATAATGATCAGATTAAGAGATATATGTATATATATATCAATGTATATATATAATGATAATAATTCTTATTGTCATTATATATATATAAGATTATTATTATTCTCCTTATATCAAAACCCGATAACTAATTGGAATCAGTATCACCCGATAACATTAGTATCATATTATAATAATGTTTGGATTGGTATTAAACCGATGATTTTGGTATTTATGTTGAATCAGTATCAAACCGATCGGTATCGTATTAGTCGATTTCATTAATATGAATCGGTGCCAATGTTAATATTCATAGAGTACAACGGGTGGTCATGCCTATGGTAGGAGTCATGTCTATCATAGATGTGACCCATCGTGATCACACTAAGATATATATGCCGATCGATCTGTTCTATACTCACACCGAAATCAATTAGTGTGAAGTATATTAAACAGTGATCACTTTCAGACTGAGTAATCATATCAGAATTAAAATTCATACATATAGTTCTTCTCCTTGTATCAATAACAGTAATATTATTAGTATAAACAATTGTATATATATATATATATATATATATATATACAATCAGTATTATATATATATATACATATATTTATATAAAAGTTGGATTGAAATTTGAATAATAAGTTTGCCTTCAATTAACATGGCATCAGAGCTCTGGTAAAGGAAGATTCAAGAAGCTCACAAACTTGATAAATTCAATATCAATTATTAAATTATTATACATCACATTTCTATGGCAAGTGCTATCAGATTCGAGGATAGACTTGAAGGAGGAAACAACTTCTCATCATGGAAATTCCAAATTAGAATGATTCTAAAAGAAAATAAAGTCGAATCTTTCATAAAGGAGGAGAAAAAGAGCCACAAAATGATCCCGAAAAATCCATCTAGATTGAAGGAAATGAAAAGGCTATGAAGATCATTGTTGATGGTGTTAGAGACCATATAGTGCCAATTGTGATGAAATATGAGACTGCCTATCACATGTTCAAATCACTTGAAAGCACATATGAAATAAACAATGCTAGCAGAACTCTAGCCCTAAAAAGAGAGATTAATCATATAAGTATGAATAAAGGAGAATCCATCAATGCATACTTTATGAGAATATCTGCTGTAAGGGATGAATTGACAACACTTGGATATGTAATTCAGAGAAAAGATCTGACTCTCATTGCACTAGATGGCCTACCAAATAATTGGGAAACTTTTGTTCAAGGCATTAGTGCAAGATCTAAATATCCCAACTTTGATTGACAAAGGTCTGACTGTCTTCAGGAAGAGTCAAGACAAAACAAGAAAATGATCAAACAAAAGAACATAGATGAGGATCTACATGTGTTAAACGTAAACTCTCACAAGAGAGGAAAGAAGAAACACTTTAAGAAGAGAAAGGACCATCATGAAAAGGGTTCATCTAAGAGAGATGTTTCTCATGTTCAATGTTTCAGATGTGATCAATATGGACATTATGCAGCTAGATGCCCATATTTTATTAAACAACAAGCTACATTTGCCAAAGTGAAAAGAAATAAAAGAGAGCATGATTAAGAGAAACACGCATTCTACTCTGCCCTCTCTAATCAAGTATCCAACAAATCTAATACCTAGATTATAGACAGTGGATTGTCAAGACATATCACTAGATACAGAGAACTATTGGACTCTATGATAGAAGAAATTGATGAAGAGGTAACCATCGGAGATGACTCAGCACATCCAGTAAAAGGTGTCGGGACTTGCACCATTAAGTTGAAGTCAAGAATGTCTATCCAACTCACCAGAGTTCTTTTCGTTCCATGCATCAAGAGGAACCTAGTCTCCATATCTGCACTAGAGGATAATGGGTATAGAGTAACCTTCATGGATAGCAAGGTGTTGGCATGGCCAAAAAATTCTTCTATCAAGAAGGCTATAATCGTAGGGCATAAAAATGGTTACTTGTATGAGGTATGTACTGAACCTAATCTTGCTTTAATTCATGAAATTGTAGACCCTAATGAGATTTGACATAGAAGATTAGGACATTTAAACTTTCGTTCCATATTCTCCATGGAAAAATTAGTCATTGGCTTACCTAAGTTAAAACAATATCATTCATGTACATGTAAGGGATGTGCCCTAGGCAAAAATACTAAGGGTTCTTTTCAAAGTAGTTCTAGTAAAACGAGTAATTTTTTAGAACTAGTTCACTCTGACCTATGTGGACCCATGTCTGTACCTTCTGTGGGAGGGTTTCTATACTATGTAATATTTGTTGATGACTTCTCCCGAAAAACTTGGATCTACTTCCTCAAATGTAAAGAATTAGAAGAGATTCTCAGAAGATTTAAGGAATTCAAATCCCTTTCTGAAAACTCTTCTGGAAAGAAAATAAAAACCCTAAGAACTGATAATGGGAGGGAATATACCTCTGACATTTTTAGAGGGTTTTGCAAAGAAGCGGGGATTAAGAGGGAGTTCACTATTGTTGACATAAGTTTAGTTGTCATTGGCAAACATTAAACGCACCAATAATTTCTTATAAATACAAATCATTAGACATGAAAAAGTTGTTGAAAATCGAGAGCATAGAGTGAGGGAGAGTAGAAGAGCAAAATTTTCTGAGAAGAAACATAGTCACAAAAGGTGAAAGGGAGAAAGAAAGATTCAACAACCAAGCAGAGGAAAGAGTGAACAGGTATGATCTGAATCGACAGATATAGTATCATCATAAGATCATTGCTTTTGTTGTGAAGCATATTCAAATCCTTCAATCAGGGTGAACCCTAACAGGTTCCATTGCATAAATCCTTTTACTGGGTAACATCTTTGTTGGTGTTTTAAGTCCTCTGATAAGGCGACTCCTCACAGGGTCAAGATCCTAACAAGTCTTCTATTAAATCCCTTAATCGGGTAGCACTCTCACCAGTGTTTTGTAAGCCTCTAACAGGGCAACTTTATTACTGCAATAGTGAAGTTTTGTGGATTTTGTCCCACCGTGGTTTTTTTCTTCTAACCGAGGGTTTCCATGTACAAAGTCTGTGTTGATCTGTGCATTTAATTTTTGTTTATGATTGTTAAAATATTCTTTTGATTTCAATATTAACAAGAATATTTAATTGTAATAAAGAGGAATAGAAATTGAATTTACTGATTCAGCCCCCCCTCTAAGTAACCGGTTAGGAATAAGAATTGGTATCAGAGCCTAGGTTATCAGAAATAGTAAGCTTAACCGCTTGAGAAAAGATCATGGAGGGTTACAGGTATCAGAAGCAGCTGGAAGAAGCCAATGAAATGATTACCTCTCTTGAGAATAGATTGAGAAGGTCTCTTGCCAAGAGAAAAGAGCTAGCTCTACAACTGAGTGAAAGTCAGGAAACCATTGAGGAACTCTCTGGACAGAGTGGCTCTGATGAAGCTGAGGAAGCAGTCATTGATCTCATGGAGAAGAATTGGAACCTCACCGATCAAATCTCCAATTTGAAAAGAGAATAGGAAGGTCATGTTGTGAGGATGACTAAACTCATTGAAGCTAAAAGAAAAGCTGAAGATGAGAAGAATAGTGCCTTAGAAACATAGTTGACTGCTGAGAGAGAAAGAAATCTGGCTAAAGATGCATTAAGAGACAGTGATGCTCTCATACTACAATTACATGCAAACATGCAGAGCATAAGTCAGGAGAATGCAATCATGCATGAGCACTTGCATGATAAAGATAAAGCATGCAAAAAGATGGCTGCTGAAATGGAACAACTAAAGGAACAACTGAAAACTCTTGAGGAGAGAAATGAGAAACTCAGAAGGTATAATGAAAGTTCTGAGAAGCTTGATGAGCAACTAAGAGCTCAATGGAAGCATAAGGATCCCACAGGACTTGGGTACATCGGTCAAAGAAACAATGAAACTGGTGAGTCCTTTGGAGTCAAGCAAGGCAAGAAGGAAAAGAAGAAACCAATTGAAGCCAAAGGTAAAAAGCTCTTCAAACCCTATTGCAAACATTGTGGCAAACCGGGTCATAAATCCAATTACTGCAGGAGTGCACCAGTGAAACCATTCAACACTAACAGTTACTGCAACAACTGTTATAAGTATGGTCACAAAACCTTTAAATGCAGGTCTCGTTCCAACAGTGTGTCCAGTGGAAGCAGGGGAAGCTTTAAAGGATACTTGTATGCTTGCAATAAATTTGAACACAAGGCAGATGAATGCAAGTCTAAAACCATGACATTCAAATCTCCATCTAGACCAGTATTCCATAATAGGAATGTAAACCGGAGCACATCTAATTGTGGATCATCAATGCATAGGAACACTGAATGTCACTCACCCATGGACAAGGAAAGAAGGGTCAATCCATGGAGAGGAACCGATATGGCTTGCTACAACTGTAACAAGATTGGGCATATGGCCAAGGACTGCAGAAATCAGTCAATAAACAAAGGAAAAGGACCTGCTAAATAGGTCAAGAAGCATGTGTCACCCAACTCAAAGGATAACATCACTAAAGAAACCAACAAGGAAGTCAAGAAGACTTGGTCAAAAAAAGGGACAAAGAGTTCCACTGAGGAGAAATATGAGATAAGGTCATCATCCGCTGATGGTGATATCTCTTCAACAAATTAAGCCTAAGGGCTTAAGAGGAACAGTTAGCGAAGCTATTGTTCCTGGAGGAACTGGTGAGGTATGTTCTCACTTAGTCAAGGATTGAAACTAGGAAGATGTCACCGGTTGAACATCATAACCGGTTTGATGAAGTTGTTGATGTATCAAGGTGGATGTCTCAATCGAGGATTTGTAAACAGGTAAAGAGTCGGTGAACCGGTTGTCGAAAGAAAGATTAGGTAAGGGTAATTAATACAGTAACTGTTAACAAATGTTACTGTTTGCTAATTACCATTATGACCTAAGTGTATAAAAGGAGAACCCAATTACTCATTTGACTTTACATTGCGTTTTATGATTATTGTTTTGAATAGATTGAGTAATCTTTCTTGTTGTGATTTGCGATCTTTGCTTTGCTAATTCCGCAAATCTTGTCGAGAATTTTTTGTGTTTACCGGTCAAGTGAAATGGCATCTTCATCTTCCGTAGTGAGTCTCATTGACGTCAATCAACTCGACAGACCTGTATACGATATTATGGCGGTACAGAACAAAGCAAATGATATGGCTGGTGCCCTATCATCCATCCCCGACGGTGTATTGTTGACTGAGGATGTAACCGCTTTCATCCACATCAAACAGGAGGAATTGGGCGAAATTTATATTCAAAGTGAATACCTCGCGCTTTGCGAAGATGGAAAGCTTTAGGCGAAATACGCAAAGTTGGAAGCATCTAGTTTAATAAACGGAGTCAAATATCCAACTGTGTTTCGACCCGATTAGATTAGGTTGGTGCTCAACATGGTTCATGATCCAGGGATGTGGCTAGCAAAAAGTGATGTTACTCTGATTACAAAAGAAGATTTGCACAGTGTAACTGGGTTCAATGCCATAGGGGAAGTTCTAACCTTGAGGACGATAGCTAACGCCGAAGGCACATGGCTCACCAAGTCTAAATATGACAATCGAATGATAACTGTGAATGACATTGCAGACGACAGTGTTCAATTTTCTTTTGCACTCATCAACTACAAAGTGTACTAGTCAAGAAACCTCAATAGCATAACCGGTGCTGTGATTCATGTTGCACACAGGATAATGCACGATAATGCCCAGTATTACATTTGTACGATGCTGAGCAACCAGATATTTGAAAAATTGAAGAAGCTTGGCATGGTCAAAAAGAAGTTCCTGAAATATGGGACTTTGTTGGTATGTCTCTTTTTCTATTATCAGAATTTCTTTCCAAGAATAGGTAAGGTTACTTGGTTGGCAGATAAACCGGTAATGGTTCAGATAGGAGAGATAGTTAATAACTTGGGGAACTGTTTCAACAAGGTAATGACTGATTATTTTGAGGCTTATCAGTTATGAATGCATAACAGGGAAAGAATTCCCTCAACCATTGTAGAAAGATTACAAGGAAGAAATGTGCTTTCTTGTGAGCATTGATCACTACATCATCCAGGCTATTGAGCCTAGGACCGAGTATGCACTGGAGCTTGGCTACGAGATCACAACAAAGACTGCCAAAGCTTATGCAAATGCACTACAAGAAAGCAACTTAGATCTCTCTACCAAACGGTTTGGCACTTATGAGGAGAATAAAGAAAATTTGAAAAAGAATGCACCTTCTAAGGCACCTAAGAAGGTTTATGTCAAACGGTCTCCCACTCCTAGGAAAAGGAAGCCAGATATAGAAGAACCAAAGGTTCAAAGGAAGAAGACACAACCAGCACCAACCGAACCTTCACAAGGTAAGGATTTGGAGGAAATAGAAATAGAAGAAACCACCACTCATCTCAGAAAGAGGAAGACTGGGAAACCGATAAAGGAGGATGCACCTAAAGGAAGAAAACCAACCATAGATGAAATGGTTGAAGGAGTAATGGAAACAGGTAGATTGGGTGCAGTTGGAAGAAGATATGAGCTTGCTAATGAAGAAGATAGGAGAAAGCTCTAAGAGGCTGTAGTATACTGTCTTCACAAGTTCAAATTAACACCCACTGAAATTCATAAAACCATACCTGAAGATCTACATGAGATAATTGAAGGTAGGTGGAAATCTTCCATAGTTAAGGAAAGAGAGTTGAGGATAAGGGCACTACTGGAAGTACATAATCATCTTAGCCTGTCAGTGGCAACAAATCAAGTTGATCTGTACAAATAGAGTTTCAACATCAAGAAAAGAATTGGTCAAGTCCTGATAGGAGAAGTGGACGCAGTTCATGATGAAGGGGTTTCCATATGGTCAACTGTTTTGAAGTAGCAAAATGAAGCCAAAGTTGAATGTCAAAAGACCATAGTGCAATCAGAAAAGAACACTGGAAAAGGAAAGGGCATTCTGGGAGTCGAGACACCGGTCCGGCAAAGCCTACAATAGAACCGGTCATTCTAGACATCACCGGAGACACGAGTGGTGATCTAACTCCTCCAACCATCCTTGTATCTCCAGAAAAAGGTAAAGCTCAAACCTTAACTGTAGATGACATAGTTGATGAAATTTTGGATTTTGGTAAAGTGTCGAATGTTGCAAAGTGGTTAAGTGCTTTGGGCATTGACGATAAAGAGAAAATAGAAATTGCTTTGTTAGAGAGCTTTCTAGATTTCAACTGAGGTCCTAGAGACTACATGCCCCACTTCCCTGCAGAATTGAATAAGAGGCTAATGACCAAATGGAGAGCCAGTCTAGCACAAAATAATAAAATCTTAATGGAAACTTTGGTGAAAGTAAAACTAGATCTTGATGATGAGACATTCAAGATTCTGCTGGAGGCTGAGTCACTCAACATGGATATAAGGGACAGGGTGGCCAAAATTATAAATGGTCATGATAAAGAAGTGTATGAAGACACACTCGAACTTTGGAAGAACTATAACTTTAACGCTCTTAAGAAAGGACAAGAGGAAATCACAGTAGAAAAAGTTTCTAAGGAAACACTTAAGCCTACAGGTCCTCAGGACATCTCACAAGATGAACCGGAAAAGGAGATGCTACCACCTGAACAGTTCACAACTGGTGAACAAGTCTCAATAGGTGATCAGGGAACAACTGGTGGACAGGAAGATAGTGGTGAAAAGTTCATAGACAGTGAACAGGTTAACCTAGGTGAAGAGGTTGAAACAGGTGTACAAGATACACCAATGAGACCAACAGAACAAGAACTGGGGGAGTCATCAGCTAAGATGACTGAAGACAAAGAAACAGAGAAAGTTGAAACTGTTATAAGTGATCAACAGGTTGCGGAGGAACAACAAGAAAAAGATCAACCACCAGAAGAAGTGCATCTAGAAGAAGTGGAACATCCAGAGGAGGTACAACAGCAGGAAAAGCCTCAACAAGAAGTGTCTGCTGTAGAGGAATAGGAGAAGCCTGTCGAAGAAGAATTTGCAAAGGAAATTAGGCAAAAGGAACCGGTAGATGTTCCAAGTGCTTCATCATCAAAGAGAAAGCTATCTTTTGCGATAGATCTTGAATCAAAAAGAGGAAAAGTTAGCGCATCTCCAACAAGTGACATTGTAGTTGACATAAGCAAAATGTCAACTAGGCAGTTGAAGCAACTAAGAGGAAACATGACATTGTTCTCACAAGCGTGAAGAATATCTTGTACAATTTTGTACCAAATGCTTATATAGATGAAGAAGAACCTGTAATTGATCAACTAGAGATATTGGCACAAGTGATTGGGGAAGATATCACTGATCCAGAAACAGTTGCAATTGATCATTATGAAAAGAAAAGGATAAATATTCTTCATGGAAAGGTCGAAGAACTGAAAGCCACTGTGGCTACCAACACCAGTGAGCTACAACAAGTACAAGAAATTGGAAGGTTAATCACCAGAACTTCTAACTTTGAAGATTTTGTGAAAGACATAACCGAGAGAACAAAAAGGACAACAAAAGAGCTAAAGGAATCAACATCAAAATTTGATGCTAAGACCTCTTCTGCAACTGAGTACAGTCGTGAGATGACAAGCTTAGCTCTCACATTGAGGAAGGCATCAGAAGAAAACACTAAAAGAATCCAAGATCTCATTGGATTTCAGTTATTCATTGCGCCTACATTTGATCTGATGCAGAAAATAACCAGTGATGCAGAAAGACTTCTCAGTGAGCTTGATTACAAGACAATAGAAGATATGGAAAACCTCATTGTCTCACTGCAAGCTATGAAGAATACTTTAGATCATGTAATAGGTACCTAGAAATCGTTCCTAGAATCTGCAAGGAAGATCTATAAAGATATCTTCAACAAGCTACACATATGAAGAGTATACACCCTTTGTCCCTTGGAGGCAAAAAGGGGAAGATATAACTGCAGAGAGAAGCAACAGGATGGGAATGAACAAATAATATGGAAAATTCATTCAGTCATAGGTTGAGATTGAGCAAGTCAACAGTTATCAGGATCAAGATACAAGTAGAGGAGTAGATCTATAGGGGAAGTTTACAGGTGATGTGTTGATGTGTTTTTCCACCAATGCCAAAGGGGAAGATTGTTGACATAAAGTTAGTTGTTATTGGCATAGTCATTGGCAAACATCAAACACACCGGTCACACAGGTACACCGGTACATCACACCGGTACTCATGATAGGTAATGATTGTGAACTGGTAGAATGACCAAGTGAGCAGTGTACCTTAAGTGGTCATGCTTATACCGGTCCAAGTTTTGTCCAACCGGTCTTGGCAAACACATAGGGTGTAGATGACTAACCGGATATATATCACACACCAGTTAAGTGCTTGATAATTTGAACCGGATTATGCGAAGCGTTTTTCAATCAAACTGGAGTTAGCTTTTTTAGTTGAACTGGAGTTAGCTTTGTTTTTTCTGCGAGCATTTCGAGGTAAACTAAAGATTAGTTTGTAAGCTTTTTGATCAAGAGTTTTGCATGCGTGATTTTTGGGAGAATTATAGCTTGGCAGAATTGTTAGATGTATTTTTAATAAGATAATTTCTTATAAATACAGGTCTTTAGACATGAAAAAGTTGTTGAAAGTCGAGAGCATAGAGCAAGGGAGAGCAGAAGAGTAGAATTTTCTGAGAAGAAACACGGTCACAAAAGGTGAAAGGGAGAAAGAAAGATTCAACAACCAAGCAGAGGAAATAGTGAATAGGTATGATCTGAATCAACAGATATAGTGTCATCATAAGATCATTGCTTTTGTTGTGAAGCATATTCAAATCCTTCAATCAGGGTGAACCCTCATTGTATAAATCCCTTTACCGAGTAACGTCTTTGTTGGTGTTTTAAGTCCTCTGATAAGGCGACTCCTCACAGGGTCAAGATCCTAACAGGTCTTCTATTAAATCCCTTAACCGGGTAGCACTCTCACCAGTGCTTTGTAAGCCTCTAACAGGGCAACTTTATTACTGCAATAGTGAAGTTTCATGGGTTCTGTCCCACCGTGGTTTTTTCCTTCTAACCGAGGGTTTCCACGTATAAATTTTGTGTTAACCTGTGCATTTAATTTCTATTTATGATTGTTAAAATATTCTTTTGATTTTAGTATTAACAAGAATATTTAATTGTAACAAAGAGGAATAGAAATTGAATTTACTGATTCACCCCCCTCTCAGTAACTGGTTAGGAGTAACAACTATTCCTTACAATCCTCAACAAAATGGGGTTGCTGAAAGGAAAAATAGAACTATTGTAGAAGCAGCTAAAGCCATGCTCCTTGATCAAAATTTAGAAACCTATCTTTGGGCAGAAGCCTCCAACACTGTTGTATACATACAAAATAGATGTCCTCACTCTCATATTGAAGACAAAACTCCTGAAGAAGTTTTCATGGGTGTAAAACCAGATATCACTCACTTAAAGATATTTGGATGCCCTGTCTATTTTCATGTACCTAAAGAGAAAAGAACAAAACTAGAACCTTTTGGAAGAAAATGAATCTTTGTTGGATATAGTGAAACTTCTAAAGCCTATAGAATATTTATATCCGGACATAGAAATATTGAACTTAGTAGAGATATAATATTTGAGGAGGATTTAGCTTTTAAAAGAGCTAGAAATTCCTTTGAGTCTGAAAGTATCACTCCACCTTCAAACCTAGAAGAGGATCTTGCTCCTGAGTTTCATAGGGAGTATGCTGAAGAGGATGAAGATGAAGTACAAAACTTACCGCAAGAGAATCATAAGAAAAGACCACTTTGGGCCACCAAAACAATGGAAGAATCAAAGAACTTTGCATCTCCTTCAGGGACTTTTAGAGAAAGTAAACTATCCCGAAGATTTTCCAGCTATGTGGCCTTAATGAATGATCTCTCCAAGTATGAACCTTCTACTACATCAGAAGCCCTCCAACACCAAGTATGGAAGGATGCCATGACAGAAGAATACCGTCCATCTTAAAAAATGATGTTTGGGAAACAAACCTTCATAAACTAAAGGAGGCAGCAACAGATTCTCCAATTGCAGATCCTACCCTCTACAGGCAAATAATCGAATCTTTGATGTACCTGGTTAATACCAGGCTGAATATCTGTTATGCAGTAAATGCTTTGAGTCAGTTCATGTGCGAGCCTAAGGAGATACATCTTATGGCTGTGAAGCATATTATGAGATACCTTCAAGGTACTCTAAATTATGGACTCAAATATGAGAAAGTAAACTTGAATCTACATGGATTCATAGATTCTGATTGGGCCAGAAGTGTAACTGATAAAAAAAGCACCTCAGGTTGTTGCTTTAGTTTGGGATCCACCATGATATCTTGGATGTGCAAGAAACAATCTTCAGTGGCTCAAAGTTCTATAGAGGCCAAATACATTGCCGCCTCTATGGCAGCAAGAGAAGCAGTATGGCTCAAGAAATTGCTTGTGGGATTATTTGGTGAGCCTCTGAAACCTATAGTTATCCATTGTGATAATCAGAGTTGCATAAAACTTTCTGTGAATCCGGTATTTCACGATAGATCCAAGCATATAGAGATTCCTTATCATTATGTGAGAGGCATGGTGGATAGAAATGTGATTCAGTTGGAATATATCAATACAGGAGATCAGACAACAAATATACTCACCAAGCTAGTTGCCAGAATAAAAGTTGAACATTTCAGGAAAGGTCTTGGTATGATTGAATTGTAATTTGCATTGTAATCTTTACTGATATATATATATAAATAAGATGTTTAATGTGTAAACTTCTTTTTTCATATGTGTTGATTTATGACTTTATGGGCTCCACTCCCTGTGTTCATCTCTAAAAGGTGACGATCATTTGGAAATGATCACTTGTATTCAAATGTTATAAGATGACAATCTTGTAATATGGATATCATGCTGACTTGATATCATTCATGGATGTGCCATGATCTATTGTGGGGGACATTATGTGACGTAATGTTAGTGCACACACCATAACTAGGATCTATAAGGAGAATATAATATTCTCAAGCATATCATCCTTTAAGTGTCACGAGTTATGTGATACTTGTCATCACGTGTTATGTGATGATTGTCTTCATGAGATATGTGAGACTTCTTATCACGAGTTATGTGATACTTATCATCACGTGTTATGTGATGATTGTCTTCATGAGATATGTGAGACTTCTTATCACGTGTTCTGTGGTGTTTGTCTTCACAAGATATGTGAGACTTCTTATCACGAGTTATGTGATACTTATCATCACGTGTTATGTGATGTTTGTCTTCACGAGATATGTGAGACTTTCTACCACGAGAAATGTGTTAATATATATATATATATATATATAAGATTTATCTTCCCTAGCTGAGAGGGAGTGTTGCTGCATATAGCCATGATCAGATAAATCTATACTATTAATACTAAAGCATATAATGATCAGATTAAGAGATATATATATATATATATATATATATATCAATGTATATATATAATGATAATAATTATTATCATTATATATGTACATTAATATACATATAAGATTATTATTCTCCTTATGATCAAAACCCGATAACTAATTGGAATCGGTATCACCCGATAACATTAGTATCATATTATAATTATGTTTGGATCGGTATTAAACCGATGACTTTGGTATTTATGTTGAATCGGTATCAAACCGATCAGTATCGTATTAGTCGATTCCATTAATATGAATTGGTGCCAATGTTAATATTCATAGAGTACAACGGGTGGTCACGCCTATGGTAGACATGACTTAGACATGACCCATCGTGATCACACTAAGATATATATGCCGATCGATCTGTTCTATACTCACACCGAAATCAATTAGTGTGAAATATATTAAACAGCGATCACTTTCAGACTGAGTAATCATATCAGAATTAAAATTCATACATAGAGTTCTTCTCCTTGAATCAATAACAGTAATATTATTAGTATAAACAATTATATATATATATAAAAGTTGGATTGAAATTTGAATAATAAGTTTGCCTTGAATTAACAATCAATATGAATTATGAAATGAACTTTCTTTCAATGCAATGTTGTTTTTATTGTGGTGTCTGATATGTTGATACGTTTAGATAATCACAATAGGCTGCTATATCAGATATACTGATCTGATAATAATGAGAGGATGATGTCGCTTATAATAATCAGTTTTCTATTTCCGATTAGACTGTATGTTCTTGCGACTATGTCTTGGATGATTAGTTAATTGCTTGGAACCTGATTTTCCATATAGGCCAGTGCTCCACTAAGAAGATTCAAGAATGATGAAATAAGAAATAAGCCATCTCTGATGGTATTTAGATGCTTGCCACCAATTTTAAGCCAATCACGCACTTACTCAATTGAGCAGACCCGATTAAGGATAAAGGATTAAATGTTTTTCCCTCAGTTGATCCTATTTGAGGGATTTGGACAATCATCTTATACCTGCGTTTGGAATGACTAGTCATGTCAAGAGAGACGTGACTCCTCACCTTGGTCAATATTCCTTTGATCACCCATTAGCGATACTAGCATTCCCTTAATTAATTTGTGCCAGATATTGATTCCTCATCAATCAACGATCTGCATCATAATATATGTTAAGGTGAATACAGGGCTTAGAATACATATACCGTGATTATGTGTGAGACAAAGCTATAGACGACGGACACAGAACTGGAATGATCAATCAATGTTGAATATATACAACTTAAACTTATGTTTTCCGTCTATGCTTATTAGTTGCCATGGAGTTGTTCTTTACTTTCTTATCATGTCTGTAGAAATCAGTATATAGAGGTTTGAGTGAGGTCGAACTCTTATGTTCACGATGGCCCATCTCTAATGTTGTGACTATTGAAAATTAACTTTACTTATTAATCATTATCGTAGTTATTTCAACATTAGAAATTAAATATTGAAGTATTATTTTGAGTCAAGATATAGTTTTAGTAGTTTATGTTTATTTATTAATAATTATAATATATTAATAGATTTCTATTACTAAATAATATAATATTATATATAATAATTAAGATATAATATTAATTATATTAAGTTAATTGTAATAATAAATATTATTTATTTATTCATTAATTTAGTTTAATTTTATTTTTATTATTTATTATTTATTATTAAATCTATTCTGAAAGGGGACATTACAGTAAAGCATATGATAGGGTGACTTGGCATTCCTTGTTAACAGTCGTGAGCAAGTTTGGGTTTAATTCTTCGTAGATGGAAATAATAAAGACTTGCAGCTCTACTCCCCGATATTCAATATTGGTCAATGGTAACATGTGTGGTTTCTTTGAGGCCACTAATGGGCTAAGGCATGGGGGCCCTATTTCCCCCTTCTTGATTGTTATTATGGCTGAAGTAATGGGAAGACACTTTAAGGAATTAAGAAATGCAAAGATTTGGAAGGTTATTTGAGTTGTGGACAATCTAGATCTGGTTACACATGAACAATTTGCAGATAATACAATTTTGTTTGGAGAGGCCATGATAAAAGAAGCAGGGGTGATAAAAAAGGCTTTGGATCACTATTCCTCATTGATTTGGTCAAATATTAAATAAAAGAGAGATGGGAGATTTTTTTTTCTTAATACCAAGAAGGTGAATCAAAGGAAAATAGCTAAGATTCTTGGTTTTACTATATCAGAACTTCAGTCCAAACACTTGGGGGCCCTACCTTTTTTAGGTATGTGTAGAATAGTTCACTAGGAAGATACTATCAACAATTGTCAAGACAAGATATTGGCATGGAAGAATAAGTGGTTATTATTGGCTAGTAGGATCTTATGATTAAATTAGCTGTCTTTGTTGTTCCAATTTATGTTATGTCTTGCTACAAACTCACAAGTAAGGCTTTGTCAAATTTGGAGAGCTACTTGAAAAAATTGCTTTGGGAAGGTGCTAAAGATCGCAAAAGGTTTGCACTAATGAATTGGGACACTACATGTCTTTGTAAAGTCGAAGGTGGGGCTTGACTAATAAAAATGGAAATGCAAAATATTGCTTTGGGGGCCAAGCTCTCCTAGAAATTTTTTAAAGAGCCAAAGAAATTGTGGCACAGGACTCCATAGAAAAAGTATCTAATAACTCTAATTCAAGTAGAATACTTGTGATTTCTACCAACATTGGTGACTCTCCTATTTGAAGATTTATTTCAGTTGGAAGGTTATTGTTGACCATCTCTCTTGGAAAATTGGAAATGGCAGAAAGGCAGGGTTTTGGATTGACTCATGGAACAGTGAGGTCTCATTATCATCTATTCGCTTCTACAGAGTGGCTTTAGGATACACTTCGGTCCCATGGGGAATTTGTTGCTGACCATGTGGAGAAAATTGACATCAAC
Source organism: Chamaecyparis obtusa (assembly GCA_027943335.1). Taxonomy (NCBI): domain Eukaryota; kingdom Viridiplantae; phylum Streptophyta; class Pinopsida; order Cupressales; family Cupressaceae; genus Chamaecyparis; species Chamaecyparis obtusa. The sequence continues at coordinate 232,547 of BSBK01005583.1, read as the reverse complement.
ATCGATGAGTGTTATCATTGGCATTTGGACAGGCTTTTGATGGCTGCAAAGAAACCAAGACAACTTTTGATACACTTTATAGAATAGGAAAATAACGGTGTCTCCAAAGGATGACATAATTGTCTAGTGTGTTGCAAAATCTGGCAGCTACTTTGTCAAGCTGGGTAACACTACTCAAAAACTACAAAGGACCAGATGCGTCTGGCCTAGGAGGTTGTGCTGGAATAATTGTGTTCTTCCTAAGGCCAACGCCTTTCTATGAGTACATTGCATGGTGTTGGATATTGCTAATGCATGGGTGGTGATTGAGACATTTAATATGTTTAATCACTACGTTACTGAATGTGCATTCATACTGTTGTCATTTGTGTTTTGTCACTGATGTCAACATATGTTTTTGAGAGAAGACCAGGCAGGTTATCACAGTGTACAGACACTGTACGGATGTTTCAGATGCTGCGAAGTTGGACAAGAGTTGAGATGAATGTTGTGATCTTATATCTGAGATCGCATCTTTAGATGTTTCATATTGCGAGAGATACAGATGGTTTAATGAAGACTGGTCACTGGACTGTGATAGTGAGAATTGACAGAGTTAGTCTCTGGGTTTTTGGTATATCTTCCAGAAGACTTGGATTCAAGGTATGTGAGCTTGAAGGATGAAAGACAGGGTACTAAAGGATGTTCATTGGTCAGCACAAGGTACGGAGTGATTGGTGACATCATCTATGGCGTATGTTTTGGAAATGGTTTATTTAGAAGCCAACTTAGGAAAGGAAGTGTGTGTTTTGTTTGGCAAACATAAATTAAGGATGTCGGTCCTTAATTGTTGTATTGTAATCATTGTATACTTGTTTTAGATACCGTGTGTATCTTAGCAAGAGTTTGTATATTAGGAAAGCCTTATGGGCCGACCTGATCATGGTAAAATGTAATAAGGTATATATGTAGAGTCTTTTCTTTGGAAAAGATATGGATGGAATATATGTGATATAGAGAGGTTGTGAAAGCTGTGAGCATGTGTCTGCTGCATGTAGAGAAGAGGTTTACTGGTGGTCTTCATTGGAACTGATCAAGCAAAGACAGTTGTTGGCAAACAGTTCAAAAGATTGTGTATTTCTTCATATACACCTGTTGCGAACTAGTGAGTTCTGAAGGTGGATTTAACCTTCTTTGGGAAGTGAGCCTTGGGCAGTGAGCCCTCTTTGTTCCTTGACTCCTAACAGAGTCTGTCCTATAACAAGGACTATGTACTATAATGTTTCAATAAGCTCCTAACAGGGCTATATCTTCTAACAAGGATTACTATACTCTCAGTACATCATTTGTGGGTGCTAATTCCCACCGGGGTTTTTACCTTTAACAGGGTTTCCGCGAGACCAAAATATTGTGTTATTGAGTTGGCATTCATTGTGTTCATTATTTTTGATATTGATAAGCTTAAAGTTTAAAGTTTAATATTCTATTATACAACTGATTCACTCCCCCTCTCAGTTGTATTGTGGACTGTTATTCCTAACAATTGGTATCAAAGCTTGTGGTCCTCAGAGAGAAAGCTTAACAGCTTGAGGTGATCTTGGAAATGGCATTCTATAGGAAGGATAGACCTAAGTTTGATCCTGAAAACTTCGATAGTTGGAAAAACAAGATGCTAACACATTTGCTATGTTTGGGCATAGACTACTGGATGATTGTAAAGAAAAAGGAATCCCTGAAGCCTGAAAATGACTTGGAGTCAGCCACTGATGATGAAAATAATTTATTTTCATGCAACATGGTCGCAAGAGAAGCATTGATCAACGCACTATCTGAGGGTGTGTTTATTGAAATTAAAGCTCTGGATTCGGCACATGAAATTTGGAAGACTAGAGGCACTTTATGAAGGAGACAAGTATACCAAACAAGCGAAGTTGCAAAAATGGAAGACAAAGATGGAGAAGCTGCAAATGAATGAAGATGAAAGCATTAGGGCCTATGTTCAAAGAATCACAGAAGCTGTAGTTGGAATCAGAAATTGTGGAGGCACTTATGATGAAGATGAAGTCATTGCAAAGATTCTCAAATCTCTAACTCCTACGTACAAATTCAAGGCAATGTCTATTCAAGAAACTATACCCCTGACTCCTAACTTTAGCAGAGAGATGTTGATTGCAAAATTAACTACCTTTGAAGTTGCGGAATTAGGAGAAGCTGCACCTAAAGTTGAATTTGCATTTAGGGCATCAGCACACAAGAAAGTATTTGCACTTCCGAGCACAAGAAAAGAAGACCTAAAAGAAGAACTCGGTGAGTATGTTGAGGAATGGGAGAAGATAATGGAAGAAGAAAGAAAGATGGAAGAACTTGTTGCACTGATTGCTAGAAGAGAAAAAAGAGATAAGGGCAAATTTGAAGGCAAGTTACCCTTGAAATGTTTTTCATGCAATAAGATAGGTCATTTTGCATCTAGATGTCCTACAAGAGTTCCTAAGTACAAACCTGATTATGCAAAGATTAGAAGAGACAAAGAATGTTATTATGCTAGTGAAGGAATCTTTGATGATGATGATTTAGATAATGAAGAGATTGGATTTGTTGCTATTAAAGATGAACCTGTTCATGAAGAAAAAGCCTTAGTATCTCATGTTGACAAGAAAACTGAATGGATAATTGATAGTGGATGTTCTTATCGCATGACTGGTGATAAGAACAAGTTTGTTAAATTAGTAAATTATGATGGAGGTGTTGTAAGGTTTGGGGACAATCTCCCAAAATCCATCATAGGAGTAGGATCCATTACTTTGGATGGAAAGACTAATACAGACAATGTACTACTTGTTGAAGGACTGAAACACAATCTGTTGAGTGTCGGACAGTTAATGGATAAAGACTTTTAGTTAAGTTTTGTTAATGGTAAATGCTTTATCAGAAGCAAGGAAGGAAAACTGGTTGCTACCGGTTCAAAATCTAGAGGTAATGTATTTGAACTAAACACATCTGGAGCCTCTTGTTTTGTTGCGAAGGTAGATGATAGTTGGTTATGGCATAGAAGATTTTGTCATGTTAACTTTGACAACGTTGTGAAGGCAAGTATGGCTAATGCAGTAAGAGATCTACCGAAGATTGTGAAACCTTCTAACACTGTATGCAGAGAATGTGTTATGGGAAAGCAAACTAAAAGCAGTCATAAAAGTGTAATGGCCCTTACTATAAAGGCCACTAAAACCCCCAAATCTGAACTGAGACAATTCGTCAAACAGTTGGCATGCACTTGAATGGTCTTGTTTGCATTGATGTGTTTCAAGGTGTTTATTTGTTTTGGGCACCAAATGTTATTGAGATAACAATACCAATATAGGAAAGTAATACAATGTGCAACAATGAATCTCTAACAATGAAAAGTCTCACTACAAATATATCAAAAACTTCTCTAATTCTGATTGCACTTTCCAGAATTTATATGACTGTGACAAGTAATATTCAGATTACAATGCAATGATCAATTACCACACTATGATAATGTGAACAATGCCCTTGTTATGCACCTTATTTATCATACTGACATATGGCAAAGTCTGAATATAGTGGACTGATTGTATGGACTGTTACAATTACTGGAATATGGCATGAAATGTATGACAGTCACAAATCAATCAATGACCTTACAATGCACATTCACAACTATGACAAACCGGTTGCAATATAGCAATATCAGATTGCAATAGCAATGGTAACAAAGATTATTCTGAATTACAAACAGGACTGTTACCACTGTGCACAATTTTACATATATTTGACAACAAAATGAAATAGTAGAACCTGGTAAAACGTTCCTTATTATCTGCTATCCAATGCTGAAGGAGACCGATGCAAAGAAGACCCCAAACTACTATACCAACCTTGCCAAACTGTCCCAACTGTGCCTTGTTATCCCTGCCGTACCAGGCCGTACATGTACGGCTCCTGCAGAAAATAAATGCAGGGTTTTTGGAACCCCAAAATGGTATTAACCTGGCCGCCAATGATGTATTAGTCTTCCTCCAAGAGCATAAAAATTATCTCCAAGTATGTTGGGAGATATGAGCAAAATTCTGAATCCAGGCCCTGAGACTGAAAGTCTGAAAATGTGCCAAATTGATATCCAATCTTCACCAAAACGATTCACCAATGCAAATGATGAATTCAAACCCTTATTCCAAACAATTGCAAACCCTCAACATCATTTTTTTAGGTCTGCTTTTTCGGACTACTTTTTTGGGTCTGCTTTTTCGGACTGCTTTTTCGGATTTGCTTTTTCGGACTGCTTTTTCGGACTTGCTTTTTCGGCCGCCTATAATTTAGGCCCTACTAAAAATGCCTCCTTAAATGCTGTTTCAATCACAAACAAACCCTTACATCAAATTCTCAATGAAGTACCAATGAGATGGCTGAGTACCAACCCCAAATTTGCAACCCTTCAGTAGATATTTCACTACCTCAGTTATGCCAATCCAAGGGAGTGATTCGTTCCCAAAGATCGAATAGAATTTGCAGACTAAAGACTACAAATTGCTTCACAATGAAGAAGTAGAAGAAAATCCAAATCCAAGCATGTAGAAATGAAAGCCCAACCCCTCTATTTATTCTTTTCCTTGAGAAGTTGCTAGAACTTCTAGAAACATCCAATTTTAATGTACTTTATAATAAAATAACATTATAATAATAAAGTACATATCTCAACTTAAAATTATAACAATGTAGGCCCAAATGTCTCATAACTGAATGTAGGCCCAACTACGAATGAACGTAGGCTCAAGACTGAACGTAGGCTCTACTACAACTGGATGTAGGCTCAAACTGGATGTAGGCTCACTCTAGATGTAGGCTCCACTACAACTGCATGTAGGCCCAAACTGGATGTAGGCTCTATCGAATGTAGGCTCTGTCAGCAATATGCAATCAAATGATCAACATAATGACCCTCTCTCCAAACCATTTGCCTACGAGAGTCGATGATAGGCAAATCCGTCATGCCAAACGATGTCAGCCAAAATGGGGACATGACAAAAAGCAAATCATTTACATCAAAAGGGAAGTTGGATCTGGTACACAGATCTATGTGGGCCTACAAGAACAATGTCATACTATGGTGAAAGGCATTTTATACTCTTTGTTGATGACTTTTCTAGAATGATGTGGGTTACTTATTTGAGAGAAAAATCAGAAGCATTTGATAAATTCAAGTTGTTTAAAGCAAAAGTAGAGAATGAATCAGGACTAAAAATAAAGTGTTTAAGATCAAACAGAGGTGGAGAGTTTACATCAGATTTATTCAATTCATACTGTGAAGAGCATGGGATAAAAAGACAAACATCTGCTCCTAGGACTCCACAACAGAATGGGATAGCAGAGCGAAGAAACAGGACTATACTTGACGCTGCCAGGACAATGCTGATTGAAGGAAATGTATCTCATGTACATTGGAGAGAGGCTGTTGGAACAACAGTGTACACATTAAACAAAATACAAATTAGAGAAGGTACAAGTAGGACTCCTTATGAACTATGGTTTGATCATACTCATGTAAAATATTTCAGAATTTTTGGTAGCAAATGTTATATCAAGAGGGTTGATGAGATAGGGAAATTTGATGCTAGAAGTGATGAAGGCATCTTCCTTGGTTACTCTGTTAAAAGCAAGGCATACAAATGTTTCAATCTGAGATTGAGGAAGATGGTTGAAAGCAACAATGTAAGAATAGATGAGAAGTTTCAGATACAAGAAAGAATGTATGACAACAGTCAGATATCAGGGATGAAAGAAACCACTACTGCTGCAGAAGAAGAACTTGTTGAGGAAGAAAGTGAAAAAGAGGCTTGTGATACTGATACAAGCAAGTCTATTGAGACTCCTAAAACTCCAAGGTATGTAAAAAATAACCATCCTGGAAATCAAATTATTGGTAATACCAGTCAGCGAGTGCTAACTAGATCAAAAGCTAGAGAAGAAATTTGTTTGATTTCTCAAGTTGAGCCAAAAACTACTGATGAAGCTTTTAAAGATGAATATTGGATAAAAGCCATGAAAGAAGAATTAGATCAGATAAAGAAGAATAATACTTGGGAATTGGTTCCTAGACCAAAAAATAAAAATGTTATAGGAACAAAATGGGTCTTTAGAAACAAAATGGATGAAGAAGGAATGGTTGTAAGAAACAAAGCAAGACTAGTGTGTAAGGGGTACTCATAGCAAGATGGCATAGACTTTGAAGAAACATTTGCTCCTGTTGCCAGAATAGAGGCAGTAAGATTATTCCTATCTTATGCTGCACACAAAAACTTCAAATTGTATCAGATGGATGTTAAATCTGCATTTCTGAATGGAGATCTTGAAGAAGAAGTATACATAGAACAACCAGATGGATTTCCTCTATGCGAAGACAAAGATATGGTGTGCAAATTGAAGAAAGCCCTGTATGGGTTAAAGCAAGCTCCTAGGGCTTGGTATGCAAGGTTAGACAAGTATCTACTTGGGCTTGGGTTCAGAAAAGGTAGTACAGACAATAATTTGTATTTAAGAACTACTGAAGATGGAATTCTAATAGTAGAAGTATTTGTGGATGATATTATCTTTGGAGGTAATGATGATCTATGTAAGAAATTTGCTAAAGAAATGGAAAGTGAATTTGAGATGTCTATGATAGGTGAAATGAAATTCTTTCTTGGACTGCAGATAACTCAGAATGAGAATGGTATTTTCATTTCTCAGACCAAGTATCTCAAAGAATTGTTTAAGAAATTTGGAATGGAAGATTGTAAACCAGTAGGAACACCTATGGTGACTGGCAACAAGCTAACAATTGATGATGAATCAAAATGTGTTTTTCAAACTTTGTATAGATCAATGGTCAGAGGGCTACAATATCTGACTCACACCAGACCAGATATTGCTAATGTTGTTGGAATTGTGGCTAGATATCAGGTAGAACCCAAAGAGACACATCTAGCTGCTGTGAAAAGGATACTGAGGTATCTTAGAGGAACCATAGACTATGGTTTATGGTATGACAGAAATGATAGTTTTGAACTTCATGCTTATACTGATGCTGATTGGGCAGGAAATATTGATGACAAAAAAAGTACCAGTGGCGGTGCATTTTTCCTTGGGAAAAAGTTGGTCTCTTGGCTAAGCAAGAAACAAGATTATATAGCACAGTCTACTGCTGAATCAAAGTATGTTGCTGCTGCTATAAATTGTACTCAGATTATTTGGATGAAACAAATGCTGACAGACATTGGAGTAGTTTTTGAAGAGCTTGTGGTTATCCATTGTGATAACACTAGTACAGTAAACATGTCAAAGAATCTGGTGATGCATTCCAAAACTAAACATATCTCTATTATCACTTCTTGAGAGACAAGGTGGCACAAAAGGAAATCAAATTAGAATATATCAATACAAAAGAGTAGATTGCAGACATCTTCACAAAGCCACTACCAAAAGATACCTTTGAATATCTCAGAGGTATGTTGGGTGTTCAGGCCCCTCCTAGTCAGAACTAATTGATGCAGAAATGCATCAGTCCAAAAGTATTCAGAGCCTTATCATTTTCTGGACTGGATGTAGGGATCTACTCCTCAGGGGGAGTGATCATACAAGAAAGTTTATCTGTGAAGGCAGTTGAAGGCTCATGGAACCCTTTGCCATTGCTGTCAAAGGGGGAGAAGGCTCATGGAACCCTTTGCCATTGCTGTCAAAGGGGGAGTGTTGCTATGAGAAAATCTCTACTGTTTGGGGAGATTGTTTAGTTGAAGGACTTTGGATTGATATAACTTTGGGATAAGATTTTCCCATATGTTGACATCAATGCCAAAGGGGGAGATTGTTGGATATTGCTAATGCATGGGTGGTGATTGAGACATTTAATATGTTTAATCACTACGTTAGTGAATGGGTATTCATACTGTTGTCATTTGTGTTTTGTCACTGATGTCAACATATGTTTCTGAGAGACGACCAGGCAGGTTATCACAGTGTACAGACACTGTACGGATGTTTTAGATGCTGCGAAGTTGGACAAGAGTTGAGATGGATGTTGTGATCTTATATTTGAGATCACATCTTTAGATGTTTCATATTGCGAGAGATACAAATGGTTTAATGAAGACTGGTCACTGGACTGTGACAGTGAGAATTGACAGAGTTAGTCTCTGGGTTTTTGGTATATCTTTCAGAAGACTTGGATTCAAGGTATGCGAGCTTGAAGGATGAAAGACAGGGTACTGAAGGATGTTCATTGGTCAGCGCAAGGTACGGAGTGATTGGTGATGTCATCTATGGTGTATGTTCTGGAAATGGTTTATTTAGAAGCCGATTCAAGAAATGAAGCGTGTGTTTTGTTTGGCAAACATGAATTAAGGATTTCGGTCCTTAATTGTTGTATTGTAATCATTGTATACTTGTTTTAGATACTGTGTGTATCTTAGCAAGAGTTTGTATATTAGGAAAGCCTTATGGGCTGACCTGATCATGGTAAAATGTAATAAGGTATATATGTAGAGTCTTTTCTTTGGAAAAGATATGGATGGAATATATGTGATATAGAGAGGTTGTGAAAGCTGTGAGCGTGTGTCTGTTGCATGTAGAGCAGAGGTTTACTGGTGGACTTCATTGGAACTGATCAAGCAAAGATAGTTGCTGGCAAATAGTTCAAAAGATTGTGTATTTCTTCATATACACCTGTTGTGAACTAGTGAGTTTTGAAGGTGGATTTAACCTTCTTTGGGTAGTGAGCCCTCTTTGTTCCTTGACTCCTAACAGAGTCTGTCCTCTAACAAGGACTATGTACTGTAATGTTTCAATAAGCTCCTAACAGGGCTATATCTTCTAACAAGGATTACTATACTCTCAGTACATCATTTGTGGGTGCTAATTCCCACCGGGGTTTTTACCTTTAACAGGGTTTCCGCGAGACCAAAATATTGTGTTATTGAGTTGGCATTCATTGTGTTCATTGTTTGTGATATTGATAAGCTTAAAGTTTAAAGTTTAATATTATGTTATACAACTGATTCACCCCCCCTCTCAGTTGTATTGTGGACTATTATTCCTAACACATGGGAGGATACTTATTGTTGACAGACTAAGAACTATTGGTAGTGAAGGTCCAAATGTTTCTTCATTGTGCTTCAAAGATGGGATTATGTGAATCATTTGCTTCTCAATTGCCCGTTTGCCTCCCAATATTAAGATTGGTGGATGTGCTCATTGGGTTGTTTGGGGGCAAGACATGATTCTCTTTATGACTTCTTGATGAGTTAGTTGTTTGACATATTTGGAAGGAAAGAAACAAAAGAATCTTTTTTGATCAGACTTTGTGGGAAGACTTAGTTATATTGAAAACTGAGGAAGGAATTTGCGAGGTGGCCAATGCAAAACTAAACTTTAAAAAGGTATCCAATTTCACTAATTGGGATAATGAAATTCAAAAGAAATGGGGGTCTCAAGCCTCCTATAGGCAATGCGACTAGCAAATTAGGATCTAGACAGGAGGTTTGTTGGAAGATGTGCGAGAAGGGAAAATACGAGATGAACTTTGATGAGGCTGCTAAAGGGAATCCCAGGAAGGTTGGGACAAGTTTCATAATAAGAGATAGTAATGGAAAATGTGTACAGATATTATCAAGAAAGCTGGGACAAGCAACACATAACGAGGCAAAATTGGAGGCCTTGGCTTGGGGGTTTTGGCTTTGCGAAGAGAAAGGTATAAAAGGTGTGGATATTGAAGGAGACTTGAAAACTTGCATAAATGTTGTATGCAAAATTTTGGAAGTTGAAGCCTTGAGTGGAAAAAATTAGGAGAATTCTAGGTTCCCTTGGACTAGACTTTAGAATTACTCATGTTTACAAGGAAGCAAATCGAGCGACTGATGGTTGGCCAACTTAGAGTTTTCTCAAGAGGGGATGGAGATGTTAGATAATTCATTGGCAAGGCGGCCAGAGCTTGATAGGATATTCAATTTGATTGTTCAGAGTATTTGGTGCAGTAGGCTTATTTTTCCCCAAGAATCAAGATTGGTTAAAGGTGTATCTTTGTTCGGTCCTAGGAAGAGTTGGCGATACTGGGCCTCATCTGAATTGATGTGTCACAATAAACATGTGAATTGAGAAATTTGAGGCATCTTGTTTCTTTTCAGGCTAGCCCATCGAATGGTTAAGATTGGGATTCCCTAACAAATATGGCATGTGTCATTGCTGTCTCGATCTTAAGCTAAATGAAGTGGATTGGGATGGCCCTTATGAGGGAATGACAAAGATTGCCATGGTTTGGATTCAAAGCCTCATTTGGATTTACTCAGTCCTGTTTCCTTCGTGAAAGGATGTATCTTAAATTTTTCTTAGTTTGGTTATCCTTGTCCTCCCTTGGTTGGAGTGACTATATTAGAAATTGCTTGCAGATTTTGGGTGTATTATGCTTTTTGTTTTGTTGGCTTTGGCTCCATTATTGGTTAGTGTGGTAATTTAGTTTTGAAAGAGGTGCAAGTGTGCTAACGAAGCACTGGAAGAACAACTTGAATATTTGTTCAAACCGAGAGACAAGGAGGCCAAAGATGCAATATTGAGATTTTGGGTGTTGATTTTTGGTACAATGGTCATGTCCATGATGGAGAGGTTTTTGAAAACTTCCTTACCCCTTCTATTCTAGTTCTTGGATATTCGTTGTGGAGTGTGAGAGTGGCAAAGAAGACAATTTGGGAAGAGCTTTACGATACGATTTTTGGGGCTGTCAATGCTATTTCGGTTGTGTTTTAATTGAGAGTTATGTTGAGATTTATGGATATGAATGCTGATGGGAAAAGACTAAACTCCCAGAGGCCTGGAACTTGTTCAAGCGGGGAGTAGGGAAGAGGAACAATGTGGAGGAATTTTAGGCCTTGGTGGTCTATATTTTTAAATTTATTGGAAAATTGTTTATCATATTTGTTAGTATTTTAAATGTCAATTTTAAAAATCAATATTTAAAATATTAAATGTTATTATTCTAATTTAATGGCTCTGTCAAAATCAATTTATGAGGGATGGAAACATTTGACCTAGGACAGCATCAATCTCAAATGTAAATTGTGTCATCATCTTTTCATTATGATTTTAACAAGGCTAATGGAGCACTTGACATTTTATAGGGAGGTGTTATTGCATTTGAAAAAGTGATAATAGAATTTAGAGCTCCTCTAGGAAGACTTATCCTCTTCCATTGTAGGAAAGATGTAATTGAGACACAAGAAACAAGGATTTGAAGAGGATGTGGGTAGATTCACAACATCCTTTGTTTTTCCTCTTTCAATATGCTCATGGTCATGATAGGGGAATCAATAGGGAGTGGAACATAGAATAGATTTGGGAAACTAGTAGAAAAATAACATATGGATGATGCATTAGCTATTTTGTTTCATTCAAATGCCATGCCATTCAATGTAGCTAGGAATGTACATTTTAAAATGCAATTCACAAAGTCGTAGAGTTTGGGAAAGGGTACATGTTAATGGGTGTTTTGTGACACTCACCAACACAGAATAAAATACCGAGTATTCTAGCCTCTCTTGAACAAAGAAACCTTAAATGATAAACAAATGTGAAATTGTGTGATCAAGTAAGGCAACCCCAAGGCGTACACCGCAAACTAGTGACTTTGTGTTGCATATAACTGATTGAATTGATGTGATATTGTTGGGAACACACAAAAGTACTTATATAATCATTCCTGGACTTAATCAACTCTTTTCTCATAAAGTAGCTGGAACTTGAGCATCTCATTCGAACTTCAAAAAAGATAAAAAGGATAAGGGTTTAGAGAAATCTATTCTAATCCCAAGGACAATGATGCCAATGATGCTAATGATGCTCGGATAAATGGATTCCTTAAACCAAGTTTTTCTTTGCCACGAGGAAACAACTACACACAACTCGATGCTATCTCCAAAGGTAATGAAGGATTTTGATATTGTAACATTCATCCAAATACACATTAATGGCACAATCCAAATGAACATCCAGAATCGAACTAGTGCTTAAGTGGGTTCAGGCTAACCATATACTGCAATTTGCAATCAATAAACTACAAATGGTATGAACCAAGGAATTCATCGTGTATCTCCACATTTCTCCATTAAAACCAATTAACTTCAACTAAAACTTGAGAAGTAGAAACCATGCAAAATGTTGAAACAACACACAAAGAGCCACCATATCTTCAATGAAAATTGTATATTAACTTCAACATTGTCTTGACAACAATTTCTGATCTTCTCTTCCTACTACTACTGCTACTTCTTGCGCCTAATACTAACTTTCAAAATTTTTTACAAATGAGAAGGCCAGGCCTTTTATAGGCCTCTCAATTACAATGAAGGGCCTAGATTGATTCTAAATCAATGACCAAGATAATTCAATGAAACCCTAATTGGGTAGTTACAACTACCACCTACAAACATTAAATGCCCTCCAATGAGAAGATTAAAAATCTTTAAGTACATATCCTTTCAAGGATGAACCAATGAGAAAATTGATTGTAGTTTTACATTAAATGTCTTCCACATGTTCCCTTGTGAATAAGTCAGGTTTGATGAACTTGGACATGTTGACTTGAATATTTTTGATTGGTTGAAGATGAGTGGGTGCCACCTCAGCTTGCACAGTTCTCAAAGTGTTTTCCTTCTTTCATCTTTATTTTATTTCCACTTCTTCATCATCATAAAGAAGTCTTTGCATGTAAGAACCCTTCACAGACTCTAATTGCTGAAGCTGTTTTGTTTCAATATTTGTTTTGAAAGTTTATAATTTTTTTGTGGTTTTCACAAGTTTTAGAGCAAAAAGCAAATATACCATAATCTGAAATTCTGAAACAATTTGAAATATTGCTGCAACTTCTATTTATTTTCTAATGAAATACAAGTAAAATCCAAACAATCATTTATTGGAAAAATATCACCAAGGGAAACTATGAACTACATAAAAAACCTGGAATAAGACTGTCATGTGCTGCTGTAATTATTTATTTGCTGAAGTAGTAAAAACTGAAGATGTCGTTTTGTCCCCACGTTTCAACCTCTATATGATATAATCTGTCTTCGTCAATCCCCAACTGCCAACTGATATTATCTTTCCACAACTACGAGTAAAACCCTCTACTGAAGCACAATAAGAATCTCTGGATGAGACCCTCTCCACAATACCAGATTCACCAGGTATTTCACTGGCTCAAATGGCGAACACAGAAGAAAACTACGTTTCTCCAATGGTGAAATGCCGAAAACCCTTGTCTAGAGCTCAGAGCAAGAAGCAATAATCAATAACAATAACAATGGATGCCTTTCTTCTTTCCCCAACAAGCATAAATAGGCTTTCCAACCCTAATTCACAATTCCTCGAAAAGCTGCGATTACTTTCTTCAAGGCATTAAAAATATAATCATTAAATAAATTTAATGATTTAGACATAGGAAAACATGCCAATAAATTAATACATTAATTTGGCCCCCTTTATGATATTAAGACCCATCACTTAAGTGATTTAATATAAAGTCAATTTACAACTTAATATTAAATCCTTTGCCATTTAATTAATATATAATCACCGAAAACTGAATAACTCCCTCAAAAATGCGAATTTGGCTTCACCGTCTGGAACTGGAGTTGGCATAATAATTTCTCATGTGATCAAATAATATTTCTAAAAATAGCAGGGGTCCATCTCTATGACTCTAAAAGTTGCTAAAAATAGCAAAACTCAAACAAACAGAGTCTGAAACCTCTCCATACCAAATCAAGGGTGCTGAGCTCTGCAAAAGTCGAACCATCAGATAAGCATATCTCCTTTGTGCACAAATTGACCCTCTATCCGTCTCTACTAGCCTACGAGGGTCCAATGATAGGCTAATCAATAGCTAGAATGATGTCTCTAGCTAGAAGGGGACATCACAGTCCGCCCTTCCTGAAATTGCTTGTCCTCAAGCAATCTCAATTCTGGATGCTGTAAAATCTCCTCGCTCTCCCAAGTGGCATCCTCAACCGGCATGTCCTTCCATTTCACCAAGTACTCCTTGATAGTGCGCCTCAAGTTTCTCTCCCTAAACTCCAAAATAGCCTTGGGCACTAAAACCAACTTCCCTTCATCATCCAAGGGTGGAAGCACTGTAGAAGGAGCAATCTGGTGTCCTAACGCCTTTTTGAGACGTGACACATGAAAAACATTACGGACTTTACTCTCTGCCGGTAAATCCAACTCATACGCCACCTCTCCAACTCTCCTGATCACCCTGAAAGGTCCATAGTATCTTGGCTTCAATTTCTTGGCACCACTCCTTTTAAGTGTGGACTAGCGGTAAGGCTGTAACATCAAGTACACCATATCCCCTACCTCAAAAATCTGCTCAGTCCTCTTCTGATCCGCATACTGCTTTTGTTGATTCTATGCCTTAGTAATATTCTCCTTAAGAGCCTTTACAATGTCCTGGCTCTCCTGTAACAAGTCTCTAGCACTAGGCACTCTACTGTCGCTCAACAAAAGATCCATGAAATTGGGTGCCTCATACCCATACAATGCCATGAAAGGTGACATCTAAATAGACATGTGATAAGTGGAATTGTAGCAATACTCACATAGGTAAATCCACTTAACCCAAGCCTTCTATTGCCCTGCTATGTAGTTCCTGAGGTATCCCTCCACCCATTTGTTGACTATCTCAGTCTGTCCATCCGTCTGGGGGTGGTAGCTAGTACTCGAAGTGAGCTCTGTCCCACACAATCTGAATAACTCTTGCCAAAAGTGACTCATAAATCTGATGTCCCTGTCACTGACAATGCTCAGAAGTAAGCCATGCAACCTGAATACCTCTCTGAAGAATAAATCTGCCACCTGGTTAGCAGTGTATGTAGCAGTGATCAGGAAGAAGTGGGCAAACTTCGTAAGCCGATCAACAACATATAGACAGTCTCTGCCCTGGGCTCTCGGCAGTCCTGTGATGAAGTCCATGGACAAACACTCCCACTTTTTGTCAGGAATCGGAAGTGGCTGAAGTAAATCGGCTGGATAAGAGTGCTCCTATTTATTCTGCTGGCAAATAGGACACTCTCTAACATACTGTAACACCTCAGCCTTGAGCCCTTTCCAAGAAAAACTCTCACGAATCTGCCGGTAGGTTATATAAAAACCGGGATGTCCTGCCATAGGTGAGTCATGATAAACTCTCAACACCATCCTCCTCACCTCTAACCTTGGCACCAAATAAATGTGCCCTTTGTAAATGATGAGCTCATTCACAAGGATGAAATCACTATCCTGAACCAATCCGTCTATGAATCTTGATGCCCATGTATCCTTTGCATACTCTGCAAGGATCAAATGTCTCCAGTCCTCTGATATATCTGTCATCAAGCTCAAGTGGGGTCTTCGTGACAAGGCATCTGCTACTACATTTTGTGTCCCCTTGAAATAGGTAATATCAAAGTCATATGCCTGTAATTTACTTACCCATTTTTGTTGCTTGTCATTAAGATCTCGCTGCCCCAGGAAATGTTTCAGACTATTGTGGTCTATTTTTATGCTGAATTTGCTGCCCACTAAATACTGTCTAAATTTGGCCAAAACATGCATTATGGCCAACATTTCCTTATCATAAATGCTGAAGCTCCTCTCAGGTCCCCTGAGCTTTCTACTCTCATACACAATCGGGTGCTTGTCTTGCATAAGCACCGCTCCAACGCCCTCACTAGATGCATCACAATGAAGCTCAAATGGCTTACTAAAATCTGGTAATGCTAGCACTGGACAAGAAGTCATCAACTCCTTGAATTTATCAAAACACTCTTGTGCCTCAGGAGTCCACAAGAAAGCCCCCTTCCTCATCAAATTCGTCAAGGGTGCTGCATGCCTGGAATATACACTAACAAACCTCCTGTAGAACCCACACAACCCCAAAAATCCTCTCAACTGTGTCAGGTTTACTGGAGTAGGCCACTCGACAATAGCACGAATCTTTTCAGGATCCATGCGTACTCCTTGTGCACTAATAATGTGACCCAGATATAATAACTCTGATAATCCCAAATCACATTTAGACTCCTTTGCATATAAGGATTCCCTGCTCAAAATACTCAACACAATGTCTAAGTGTCGCACATGCTCATCCCATGTCCTACTATACACCAAGATGTCATCAAAGAAGACTAACACAAATTTCCTCAACTGAGGCTGAAAGACCTTGTTCATCGTGGACTGAAAAGTGGTTGGACCATTAGTTAGCCCAAATGGCATAACTACAAACTCAAAATGGCCACAATGACGCCGAAATGCCGTCTTCTCTATATCCTGCTCTCTGACTCGGATCTGATGATACCCTGATCTCAAATCAATTTTGGAGAAGAAGCATGCTCCATGTAACTCATCTAATAACTCATCAATCCGTGGTATGGGGTACCTGTTTTTGATAGTCTTCTTGTTCAAGACCCTGTAATCTATGCACATCCTAAGAGTACCATCCTTCTTCTTCACCAAAACCATAGAAGAAGCAAAAGGAGACTTACTTGGTCTAATGTGCCCCATAGCAAGTAGTTCCTTGATGGTTTTCTCAATCTCATCCTTCAATCTCTTAGGATGTCTGTAGGGTGTAATCATAATGGGTTTGGCACCCTCCTCCAACTCAATGATGTGCTCAATACCTCTATCAGGAGCACTACCTGGTGGAAGGTCACTGAACACCTTATTATGCTTGATTCTTAGCGCCTGTATGTCTGGATGATACTCAGAATGTTGCTCCCCTGTGATGGCATCAAAGTGCAACGGGCTGCCCACTCAACCTGGTCATGTCTCAGTAAGCTCCCCATGCGTCTGCAGGACATCATCCTAAACTCACTGTCACGAATGGCCTTAAGTATATGCGTCTTTCCATCCGATTGGAACTTCATCTCCATGTCTCTCAAATCGAGAGTGAACACTCCAATGTCATGCAACCAAGTCATACCAAGTACTAGATCTGTGTCACCTATGTTTACAACATAAAAATCAGCTTTGAAGTCAAAGTTATTAATCCTCAGGGGTAGACCTGTAATCTTCCTATCACATTTGAGGATGTAGCCGTCAGCTACCCTCACTCTCAGACCCTCAAACTACTCTGTCTGAATCCCACGTCTCTCAACCAGCCTGGAATCAATAAAATTATGAGTGGCACCCGTATCAAGCAAGGTGATAACTCGCTGCCCTACCAATACTCCCCTCATCCTGAATGATCCCTCCTATTGCACACTAGTGAGTCGGGCCTCCTTAAGTCTACCCTCAGTCTTTTCATCACTTGTAGCCATTTGGTTCAGCTTTTCATCACCTGTGCTTTCCTTTTCTTCAGTCGATTCTTCATTTTCAAATTGCTGGTCTGAATTTTCAGAATCGGAATCCTCATAATAAGCCCACATAATCCTGTTTGCTTTGCCCTTGGGTCTTAAAGGACAATCATGGTTCATATCATAAAGTCCTTTGCAATAGAAACACAATTTTTTCTTCTGCAAATCATTAAGTGTTTCCTTGTCAAGAGGTGCAAAAGATTTATCTCTATTTTCAGGTTTACATTCAATCTTTTCTGGTTTCTTAAAGAATGGCTTATTGTTCTAGCTGGAGGAAGCTGCCTTGGGCTGAAATTTATTTATTGGGGCTGCATGCTCCATGCTCCTAGCTTTTTTCATAGCATCATTCAATGTGGAAGGATCAAAAGCTTTTACCCAACCTCTGACTGGTTCGGCTAAGCCTTCAGTAAATAATACTATTAACCTCCTCTTTGATATGTCTGGCACCATAACTGAGGACTGCTGAAACTCATTAATAAAATGCTCTAAGCTCCCTGTCTGTTTGAGCTATGCTAGGTCTCTAAAGTATACCTCTGGATCTTTCCTATCAAACCTTTCAACCAATCTGTCCACGAAGTCCTAGTAAGAAGTCACTTGGTTGTGCTGAAGAGTGATCAACCTGTGATACCACCAATCGTGTGCTACTCTCTCCAAATGTAAGGTGGCATATTTTATTGCCTCAATCTCTGTCACAGGCCTCAACGCTAAGAAGGTATCAAATTTGTGGATCCAAGCTTACGCTGTCAATCTACCACTACCATCAAAAGTGGACAAGGAAAGCTTGCCTGTAGCACGCTTTAGTTCATTATTTTGCCCCCTGGGTCTCCTGTCCTGTCTGACTGCACGGTAGTGTTCTCTCCTTTGGTTCACAAACCTTTCAAAGGTCATCCTTTCTCGCACATGTGGGGCCAATAGTTCCCACTCATCATTTGCAGCCATAAGGATGTCTATAAACATCTCATCCCCAGCTTCCTCTACTGGATCCTGCACTGGTTCCTCCCTAACAAAGGTAGGACATGTGGGTCTATCTGCTGTCCTAGAGTGTGTCCTTTGTGCTCGTGGAAAACCTATAGCACTCCTGTTATCCTCATGTTCCCTATTCTACCTGTCAGGTGGATTCATCCGCTCCATCATGGTAGTTAGTGCCTGTAATGCTTGGGCCACCTGCTGCTGCCCTGTTGCCATAGTTCTAAAAAACTCTCTGGTTTCCTAGTCTTCATCATTCCTGTTTACCCTAGGTGGGCTACCGTCACACCTGTCACCCATGATGACCGATTGTTCTAAAACCTGTTCGCCTTCAAGTAAGGCTCTCCTGCGTGTATAATACCTGTGTGAACCAACCTACTCTGGCTGCATGTAATAACTAAACCCTCAGGATGGCAAGATTTAGCTCTGATACCACTGTAAGAACCCTTCACAGGCTCTAATTGCTGAAGTTGTTTTGTCTCAATATTTGTTTTGAAAGTTTATAATTTTTTTGTGGTTTTCACAAGTTTTAGAGCAAAAAACAAATATACCATAATCTGAAATTCTGAAACAATTTGAAATACTGCTGCAACTTCTATTTATTTTCTAATGAAATACAAGTAAAATCCAAACAATCATTTATTGGAAAAATATCACCAAAGGCAACTATGAACTATATAAAAAACTTGGAATAAGACTATCATGTGCTGCTGTAATTATTTATTTGCTGAAGTAGTAAATGCTGAAGATGTTGTTTTGTCCCCACGTTTCAACCTCTATATGATATAATCTGTCTTCGTCAATCCCCAACTGCCAGCCAATTTTATCTTTCCACAACTACGAGTAAAACCCTCTGCTGAAGCACAATAAGAATCTCTGGATGAGACCCTCTCTACAATACCAAATTCACCAAGTATTTCACTGGCTCAAATGGCAAACACAGAAGAAAACTATGTTTCTCCAATGGTGAAATGCCGAAAACCCTTGTCTAGAGCTCAGAGCAAGAAGCAATAATCAATAACAATAACAATGGATGTCTTTCTTCTTTCCCCAACAAGCATAAATAGGCTTTCCAACCCTAATTCACAATTCCTCGAAAAGCTGCGATTACTTTCTTCAAGGCATTAAAAATATAATCATTAAATAAATTTAATGATTTAGACATAGGAAAACATGCCAATAAATTAATACATTAATTTGGCCCCCTTTATGATATTAAGACCCATCACTTAAGTGATTTAATATAAAGTCAATTTACAACTTAATATTAAATCCTTTGCCATTTAATTAATATATAATCACCGAAAACTGAATAACTCCCTCAAAAATGCGAATCTGGCTTCACCATCTAGAACTGGAGTTGGCATAATAATTTCTCATGTGATCAAATAATATTTCTAAAAATAGTAGGGGTCCATCTCTATGACTCTAAAAGTTGCTAAAAATAGCAAAACTCAAACAAACAGAGTCTGAAACCTCTCCATACCAAATCAAGGGTGCTGAGCTCTGCAAAAGTCGAACCATTAGATAAGCATATCTCCTTTGTGCACAAATTGACCCTCTATCCGTCTCTACTAGCCTACGAGGATCCAATGATAGGCTAATCAATAGCTAGAATGATGTCTCTAGCTAGAAGGGGACATCACATTGCATCTCTAGCAATATATTTTGATACTCGACATTATTCATCTTTTGATAGATTTTGATAGTTCATATTCCAAAATTGCGTCATCTTGAATGTTCTTCATTGCTTTTGGAATTCTTCTCTTTGAATTTGTTTGAGATTGTGCTTGTCTTGAAATTTCTTGTAGTCTTGAAACATCTTTCATGAATTCGGATGCCATATTCTTTCCTTTTGGGTTTGTTGAGAATCCATGTAGTAACTGATGTCTTGATGTTGACTCCTGATGTTGTCTTCCTTCACTCTCCATCATCTTCCTTGAACACGTTCCTTGTAATCATTCCTGATAAGAGAAAGGGAAAACATAGTGGATTATGATTGTAAATGAAAACCCTTATGTTAATTTTAAAACCCTTAAATGAAATACAAGATATTAATGATAAAATATTGAAGCCCACTATCTCGCATCCTTAATTCATCTTAACAATCATGCTTCGAGGGATTGTGAAACCAACATCAGTGATTCACACAAAAATATTTCACAAACCCTCCCAAAAATCTGGAAATGACATTTTGCACAGCTTGGAATTCTTATAGAAATAAGGCTTCAGGTCTGAGTATGCATTAAAAAGTGGTGGAAAAATAGGCTCAGATCTACACGGGAATCATCAGCTTTTCTTTTCAAAAATGACATTCCTTCTGCTCATGGTATCAACGTCATCTTCTCCTTTGACTGTAATTCTGATTTCTCTTCTGGGAGTTTCACCTTTAAGGTGTTAATTTCTTGAAATTACCTTTGAATCTCCCTTTGATCTGCTTATGAATTTCTCTTGTCGTTCTGATTCTGATTTATCCTTGATCTGATTTTTGATCTCTTGCTTGAAATTCTCCCCTCTTCTGTAACTTTGCAATTAATGTGTTTGAACTTTGAATGATTATGGAATGCTGCTTTTCTCTTTTCATATATGGTGCTCACTTAGAAGTTGTAATGTTGTTGAGGTGGCCGGCCTGATCATGTATTTGATTTTCATTTGCAAACCTTTAATGTGTGAGTTTTGTGAGCACTCCAACGTGCAGAATAAAATACTAAGTATCCTATCCTCTCTTGAACAAGGAAACTTCAATTCTAAACTATGTAACAAATGTGTGATCAAATGAAGCAACCCCAAGGTTTACAATGTGTACTAGTGACTTATGTTGGATATAACTAACTTAGTTGAAATGATGTGATATCATTGGTAATCACAAAGGGACTTAGGCTATTCTTCATGGACTTATCAATTCTTTTCCCTCAAAGCTTTTACAAAGTAGCTGGAACTTGAACTAAACTGACTCAAACTTCAAATAAATGATAAAAAAGAAAAGGTTTAGAAGATCTAGACTACTTCTAACACCTAAGGACAATGATAACAATAGAAAGTGCTTTGATATTAGAATTCCTTAAACCAAGCTTTGCTTCACCATGCAGAAACAACTACACACAACTTGATGTGATCTCCAAAGGTAACACAGGATTTTCATATTGGAAATATTCATCTAATTACCCAATACTAGCACAATCCAAATGAACATCCACAATTGAACTTGTGCTTAAGTGGAGTTCAGACTAACAATGCACTACAATTTGCAATCAACAAACTACAAATGGTATGAACCAAGGAATTCATTACATATCTTCACATTTCTCCATTAAAATTAATGAACTTTACCTAAACTTTGAGAAGTAGAAACCATGCAAAATGTAGAAACAAAAAATAAAGATCCACCATATCTTCAATGAAAATTGTTTATTATCTTCACCATACTATTGCAACAATCTCTAATCTCCTCCTACTACTACCATTGCTACTTGCTCTCTACAACTAATGAATTTACAAATGCGAAGGCCAAGCGTTTTATAGACCTCTCAATTTCAATGAAGGGCCCATATTGATTTCAAATCAACAACCAAGATAATTCCAAGCAAACCCTAATTAGGACTAGTTACAATCTGGTTGCAAATATTTAATGCCCTCCAATGAGATGATTACAAATATTTGAATTGCATATCCTTTTAAGGATGAACCAATAAGAAAATTCATTGTGGTAATACATTAAATGCCTTCCACATGTCCACTTGTGAATGAGTTGAGTTGGATGAACTTGGACATATTGACTTGGAGTAATTTGATTGGATGAAAATGAATAGGTGCCACCTCACAATGCATGTCTTGTTTTCTTTGTTTCAACTTCACTTCTTTATCATCATTGATGTAGAAACATCCATAGGTTTAGAGTAATTGTTCACTACTTAAAAATATTTTTGATTCCATCTTTAGCTTAGTTTAAAAGCATATAAATAAGTGCAAGCTACTATTGGACTCCATGTACCTTGGAATGTGTCCAATGGAACATAAGATGCTATACCTCTTGACTTGGGGATTGTAATCTGGCTCTGATATCACGTTATTTTATACGGGCCAGATAGAACTGAAATCTAGGTCCTCCCATTAGCATGCTGAGGCTCTCTACCACTGTGCTATCAGCCCATTTGTAATCTGTATTTTGGAGTATGCACTGTTCTTTGAACACAATGTACGCTGTTAAAGAGCTGCCTTGTTCTTTATCATTTATATTGTTCTCCTATTCTGTTCAAGACAGCTCTCATATGCCATACCATCAACTCTTTTCGACTGTCTGTTATAGGCCTTAGTTGATTGCCTCAT
Source organism: Chamaecyparis obtusa (assembly GCA_027943335.1). Lineage (NCBI taxonomy): Eukaryota > Viridiplantae > Streptophyta > Pinopsida > Cupressales > Cupressaceae > Chamaecyparis > Chamaecyparis obtusa. The sequence continues at coordinate 209,907 of BSBK01005583.1, read as the reverse complement.
TTCTCTATGGCAAAAAGTCTCCGCACTTCGAACTCCTTTCTTACTATTTCTTTCTTCTTCAGTGAGCTGAATGGGAAACATATTTTAAATATGAAAATTGAAGAATAGAAAAGCTAAAATGGTAAAGCTAGGAAAACAAGCTATTATAGCATATTATAGCATGCTTAACATTTGCCACTTTATATTTCAAAGTGATTCTAGTTGTCAACTCTTGCGTACTTACCCTGTGTTTGATTTATACAAGAAACAAAAATCTAAATAACAAGATACTAAATTGATAAAGCTGAATTCCACGAGGGGATGTCTGGGATGCTCGACACCAAATTACCTGTTAGGAATTGAATCCAAAGGTTGCTTTCTAAGTTTCACAATTGCCACAAACTTTATCACAACTGCTTTTAGCAACTGGTACAAATAAATGTGGTTGTAAAAGCACTTTTTTATGAACAAATTGATTTTCCTCTTTTGGTTGTGTTAAAATTGCTTTTCATGCTCATACAGGAGGAATCGATCAGAGAGGCCATTGAAGATGCTGGCTTTGAAGCCACCTTTATGCAAACTGATGATGAGGTGTCTGTAATAGCTACATGTCGGCTTCGCATAAAAGGAATGACATGCACTTCATGTTCTAGCACTGTGGAAACTGCCTTGGAAAAGGTCCAGGGGGTCAGAAAGGCTGCAGTCGCTTTAGCAACAGAAGAAGCAGAAATCAGATATGACCCCAAACTGGTTAACTACAAGCAGTTGATTGATGTGATTGATGACACTGGTTTTGAAGCTTTCCTGATTAGTACTGGAGAAGATACAAATAAGGTTCATCTCAAACTAGAGGGAATCCCCTCAGATGGTAGAATTAAATTAATTCTTAGTTCTCTTCAAGCTTTACCAGGTGTATTAGATGTAGAACTGGATATGCAACTAGAGAAACTAGTTGTGTCATACAATCCAGAAATGACAGGACCTAGAACCTTCATAGAGGTGATTGAGGAGACATGTTCTGGAAACTGCAAGGTAACTTTGTTTCAGCCTGGAGCACTAGGAGGCCCTGATAGAAGTGAAGAAATTAATCACTACCGTCGGTCTTTCTTATGGAGTTTGGTTTTCACTGTACCAGTATTTCTCTTAGCCATGATTTTTATGTATATTCCAGGAATTAAAAGAGGGCTAGAATTAAAACTGGTGAATATGTTAATGCTTGGACAGCTTTTAAGGTGGATGTTATCAAGTCCTGTGCAATTTATCATTGGTAGGCGCTTTTATACTGGAGCATACAAAGCTATAAGTCATGGCTCTGCCAACATGGATGTTTTGATTGCCTTAGGAACAAATGCAGCTTATTTCTACTCGGTCTACATAGTATTGAGAGCTGCAACTGATGTGGAGTTCAAAGGTAGTGATTTTTTTGAAACAAGTGCAATGCTTATCTCCTTCATCCTTCTCGGAAAGTATTTGGAGGTTCTTGCCAAAGGGAAAACCTCTGAAGCTATTGCCAAGCTAATGGATTTAGCACCTGACACAGCTACTTTACTAGTTCATGACAATGATAGGAATGTTGTCGCAGAACATACAATTAGCAGTCAGTTGATCCAACGTAATGATATAATTAAGATTTTGCCTGGTGAGAAAGTTCCTTCAGATGGATTAGTTGTCTGGGGACAGAGTCATGTCAATGAAAGCATGATAACAGGTGAGGCTAGGCCAATTGCAAAAAAAATTGATGATGAAGTCATTGGTGGAACACTGAATGAAAATGGAGTGTTGCATATTAGAGCTACCCACGTGGGCTCAGAGACTGCTATATCACAAATAGTCCGACTTGTTGAAGCAGCACAAATGGCTAAAGCACCGGTGCAGAAATTTGCAGATAGAATTTCAAAATTTTTTGTACCATTTGTAAGTAACCATATGCATCTTATAGTAGTTTTATGATTAGACATCAACAACTTAAGGCCATGACCATATTTGAATTTTTTGTCATTCTTGTAAGTGAAAATTGATTCTTTGACTGTTTTGGGTTTATCCAACAGTGGTAGATGTGAGAAAGCTGAATCCCATCTTACTTCAACTTTTTGGTTTATTTTATAACGACATGTACTTATGTACCCTTTATGTAGGTAATTGCAATTTCTTTTATCACTTGGCTAGCTTGGTTTATAGCAGGAAAGGTTGGTTCATACACCAAGTCTTGGATCCCATCTAGGATGGATGAGTTTGAACTTGCTCTTCAGTTTGGCATAGCAGTTGTGGTTGTAGCTTGTCCCTGTGCTTTAGGTCTTGCAACACCAACTGCTGTCATGGTGGGTACTGGAGTAGGGGCCAGGCAAGGTGTTCTCATCAAAGGGGGTGGGGCACTTGAAAGTGCACATAAAGTAAGCAATTTATTTCGATTGAGAATTTTATCATTAAATTTACAATTTCTAGGGAATACAAGATTCCTGTTTAAAATATGTTAAAAATGTAGTTGATGACTTCGAGATTTGGCTGTGTGCAGGTAAACTGCATTGTATTTGATAAGACAGGAACACTCACTGTTGGAAAACCTGTTGTTGTTAACACGCACCTCCTAAGAACCATGCTTTTACGTGATTTCTATGAGGTGGTTGCTGCGGCTGAGGTAGGGCCTCAGATAGAACCTGGTTTTTGAAACAACCTACCCTGATTATTGCTTGTTTGTTCACTACCCTTTTCATGGCAAATGGCAGCGTTTGTTGTTCAGTATCTATTTATTCAATTTATTTTCGTAATTGGCTCTTGTAGGATAGGTTATGGTTTGGCAGGGAAAGACGTTCCTTTGTACTGATTGTTGCAAATATAATATTATTTTTATCATAAACATCGATTTGCATCCAAATGATTTGTTCATTTAATTTTAAATATTTGAAAGGGTTTTCCTGATTGATTAGTTAAATATTGCATTGTGTTCTAGGCAAACAGTGAGCATCCTTTGGCCAAGGCTGTGGTCGAGTATGCTAAAAGTTTTAGACCAGAAAGTTCAGATCTAAGCTGGTTGCCTGAAGTACAAGATTTTGTGTCCATAAGTGGTCATGGTGTCAGAGCTTTGGTGCAGAACAAGACTATTCTTGTAGGAAACACAAAGCTGATGATAGATTCTGAAGTAATTATTTCTGAAGATGCTTATAATTTTTTGAGAGAGGCTGAAGAGATGGCTCGAACAGGAATTTTGATTTCTTTTGATGGAGAGTTGGTCGGAATAATTGAAATATCAGACCCAGTTAAGCCAGAGGCACAAGCTGTAGTGTCCATTTTGACATCGATGAACATTAGAAGTATGGTGGTCACTGGAGACAACTGGGGTACAGCAAATGCCATTGCCAAAGAGGTTGGAATTGAGACTGTTATGGCAGAAACGTTACCTGAGGGTAAAGCAGACAAAGTGAAAGAGTTGCAGGTACTTCTTGTCTCAATCAGCTTTTATTTAGTATTGAAAGCATCAGCCAAATATTAGTTGAACTACACAAAGCGGTTATAAACATTTTTTTAGGTTATTAACAATTTGCAACGAAGATTGTAGTTTTTCTTTGAAGATGCCGTCCAAAAGGCTGAAAAATAGCCATAGCTAGTGCAAAAGTCTGTTTAATATTGGTCTAAAGAGCTCACGTCCTCTTTTGAATCTGCAGATGTCTGGAATGATTGTGGCAATGGTGGGTGATGGCATCAACGATTCACCAGCACTTGTGGCTGCCGATGTGGGCATGGCAATTGGTGCAGGTACAGACATAGCAATTGAAGCGGCAGACATAGTATTGATGAGGAGTAACTTGGAAGATGTTATTACTGCCATTGATCTTTCAAGGGTCACATTCAAACGAATCAGAATCAACTACTTGTGGGCATTAGGTTATAATGCAATGGGAATTCCTTTAGCAGCTGGATTATTGTTTCCATTCACTGGATTCCGTATTCCTCCATGGATTGCAGGGGCTTGCATGGCAGCTTCTTCAGTGAGTGTTGTTTGTAGTTCACTTCTACTGAAATATTACAAGAGGCCAAGGAAATTGGAGACGCTCCAAATGCAAGCTGTTAAGGTTCTGTGACATTTGGACCACCGAGACAATGGCAAGCAATCATGGTTCAGCATAGTGGTTTGTTGTTATTGACCAATGCTAGGTCGCACAAGATTGCAGCATAATGTACAGTTTCTTATGCATTGTTTAGAGAAATTTGGGATGCATTTCAATTACCGCCTGCCATGTAAAAACTATTTTCCATTAGGCTGTCCGATGAAGAGCTTGGTGATTCAACTAGCATGGTAATTTAGTGGTTAGAGTGATTCAGCCAAAATGCCAGCCAACCAGATATGCACACGTTGTAGGAGGCTTTGTTGTATTTACTGCCATGATATGATTGTTCATAAGCAGCTTGAGCATGTGATATGTTCATGCTCTTTTTATTGCAATTCTGTAAATTGTCTTACGTAATTTCATAGCGTTACATCTACAAATTCACTACCTTGTTATCATATCTTCTCTACCTTTTGTCGTTACCATATCTTCTCTACATTTTGAGGTAAGGGGAAAAATGTTTTTAAGTTTTTGAAAGGAAGCTAAGGTGTGGAAAATGCTTCCTAACATTAATCTAGTGGGGAAGATAGCACAAGTTTTCTTTACAATCTATAATTATTACAGAATAAAAAATACAGTCGCAAGTAGTTAACAAATATGCATAATGATATACAATATATCACAAGATATATCATTGGGAAAACCTTTTTCGGGAAAAAAACCGTACACTCCAAAAGCACAGTACTTTGTATTCTAGTAAATTGATGGTTATAATACAATATCAACATTTAGCCTCTTCAACATGAATCTACAACTAACAACTCACAATCTGGATCAATCTGACAGCATAACATTTCAACTACAAGACACAATATGACTAATACTCTCCAAGGCGACCTTGTGTAGAGAAATACAACTCAAGTGACAACTTCTAGATGAAGATACAAGATGGGGTCGTGCAAAATATTTGAGACTTTTTTTCAACCGCTTAAAAGCATGCAAATGACACATCTTGAAATGACTCTCCATTTAAACCTACTAAGTTGGGCAACCAAAATTTACTATCTTGAGGTATGATAGATGCTCTTACGCATCTTACAACTATCATAAGAATGTGTCATAAATATTGTCATAACTTACAACACTTAAAGTTAAAAAAGAATCTGTTATAACAAACTTTATTAGTTGATTCTCTTAACCCAATTTGGGCACCTACCTTTATGCAAAAGGTATATCTTTCCACTTGTCCAATATGTGAGAGTCTATATCATAGTCTATCATAACATGATACTTGTCAAGATCCTCAAAGTGGGATGCCTACCTCCACATGTACAACATTATGTGGTATATAGTCATCACCAAGTAGGATGCCACTAAGATTTTGGGTCCCAATAGACGATTAGACATTTTTAAGAAGCTAATTAATAAAAATAAAAATAAATACAATAATCAATGTTAGGATTTGAAAAAGTTGACTCTTAAATCCCAACATTGTCTCACTTGTCGAAGACCTTTCAAATATCCATAGATCAATTGCAGTGGGTCAAGAGGCCCATAGAACTAGAACACAATTTGAACTTCTTTGTTCTTAATGGTTTTGTCAATTCATCTGCAACATTCGTCTAAGTTTCAACCTTCTCTAATTTTACCTTCCAATCCTCTACCATATCTCAAACAAAATGGAAGGGAACACCAATGTAATTTGTTCTTGCATGGAAAGTTAGATTCTTTTCCAAATAAGTGGCACTCTGACTATCACAACTGATGGTAATTAACCCTACGTCACACCCAATATTTGAACAAAATCGCCCAATCCAAATGGCTTCCTTACAAGCATGAGTAGCTACCATGTACTCTATTCTATCATGGACAAAGCAACTTCAACTTCTTGATTACTCATCCAACTAATAGCACCACCATACATAGTAAAGACATAACCACTAGTGGATATTCTATCGTCAATGTCAACTACCTAATTTGAATCCACATATCCACAAATATTCATAGAATGTCGAGGTCCAATACGATAACCATGATAACACTAGGAATACTTAGTACCCCTCAAATATTTGAACACTCCCTTAATTGCAACCTAATGCATCTGTCTAGGATTAGCCATTTATCGACTCAAGACTCCCACTATTTGGATAGTGTTTGGTCTAAGTATAGATCATAACATATATAAGAGTGGAAACTGCACTCACATATGGTACATTGAACATGTCCTCCACCTCAATAGGAGATTTTGGACAATCCTCAACAAACTATTTTGTTACTAGTGCAACAAGAACAATCATAGATCTACAAGTTATCGTGTTGAATCTCTCCAACATTGAATTCAAATACTTACTCTATCTTAACCAAAGCTTTATGCTTAATCTATCTCTTCTAATCTTCATTCTAAGGATGTACCTAGTTGCACCTAAATCTTTCATCTCAGACTATGTTGATAGCTGAGACTTCAAGTCATAAATCAAATAACCATTCACAAATACTAACTTATCATTCACCTATAATGCAATAATGAGAACGTGACCAATCAGTTTTGAAATAAACACGATGATTGGATTTAGACCTTTGAAACCGCAAACTCAATACAAAGGTATCGAAGTTTTAGTACCACATCCTAACCATAGAAAGATTTTTCAACTTGCAAATCAAATTTTCTTTACCTTTCACTATGAAATGCTTTGATTGTGATATATAAATTTCTTCTTCCAAATCACCATGAAGAAATATTGTCTTCACATCCATTTGCTCGATTTCCCAATCATAAACTGTAGCTAGGGATTACAAAAATCAAATGGATGTTGGCAACAAAGATAAAATCTCATCATAATCTATTCCTTAACTTGGGAATATGTAATGCCCATCCTAGTACCTTCATATATTGGACTGACATGATTATTACTTTGTTACTTTGGATTATATGTTTGGACTATTTCATTTTATGATGGGACATTGAGCATATATATATTTGGTTAATAGAATTAATTATGGAGATAATAAATGATTTGAAATGAAATGATCAATATATGTGTAGGAAAATACTATTTGTGAAATGTTTCATACTTGATTTATATTATTATGTTTATGATGAATCTAACCCTACTAATCCCATTATGTTTTGATGATTACACTATTTGATGTGAGTGTAGGATGAGGAGAGGCAGTCATAGTTATTCCTACGAGAGATCCACACGATGTCACATTCTCCCTCCTTGTTTGTCACTGTTTGTGCATATATATATGTATACATGTTGGTTGGTGTTGTAGGATGCAGGTACGAGGCATTGACTCTAGCTAGCTACACAAGTTTGAGCGTGCCTTCAAAATCTTCAAACTGTTGTTGTGTGGAGATTTTACCAAGCTACTCTCAAGGAAATCCTGTGGACTTAGATTCCTGTTAGGAAGTTACCCTAATTGAGAAATTTGAGTGCAGTGTTATGATGTTGTTTTGTGATATGATGTTGTTTTGTGATATATATATATATATATATATATATATTGTACTATAAATGGATGTACATTATATATGTATGTGTATATGTGGGTGCACACATATATATCTATGCATATATACATATTATTACTTGTGTATTTTTACTTGCTTGTACAATGACATCTTTAATGTTTAAATAAATTTATTAAATAAAAATAATAAAGAAAGTAAAAAGGAAGTTCTTTTGGTAAAACTTGCTATCTAGGGGATTTGAATCCGAGACTTCTTAGAAGTTAGACTAGTTTGTTTCCAATTGGGCTATGTGTTACTTGAGAGTTTTTGTGTTTCCTTTGTTTATTATGGCCCTAATTTAGGGAATAAGTTAATTAAAATAATAAAAAAGCTTAAATGTTTGTTTACGGGAGAGTTGATTAATTTCTCAACCAAATATAGTAGTTGGAGAAGTTTCTTCCCATAAAGAAACCCCTCCAACCATATAGTTGGAGGTTAAATTATTATGGATTTAGGAGATTGGGAGATTGGAAGGTGGGAGAGAAATTTGGAGATTTTGGGAGAAAAGTTAAGAATTGTTCTGGAAGTCATTTTGGCGGTTTTCTATTTTTCAATCACCATTCTGTGAGGGCACTTGGGAGTTGTTTGAGGAAGATGAAAGATTGGTTGTTGAAGGAAAGTCTATCTGAGAGGCCACCATCTCACCAGTTCTCAAAGCTTGGAAGGATTGCAGTGGTGTGCTCCAATCTTTGAGAGGATTCTCCACAAGACTCCAGGTAGGGTCTAGAACTGAGATGAATCCCTTTTCTTCCCTATGTGTGTGTGTGTGTGTCTTATGTATATTGATTTGTATAATATAGATAAAATATGGATTGATAAGGAAATATATTAGGTTTGTTTTTCCATGTTTTGCAAATTATGCATCCAGGAAGTTTAATGAATGTGTTTGTAATAGTTTTCCATTTAAAACTCTTCCTAGGAGTCTATGATTTCTTGTGATACTGTATATTGGTGTGTTTGATTGTTTACTTATGGTTTAGTGAAGTTTAGGAAGGTTTAGGGAAGGTTAGGATGGATCAGGGAAGGGATGCAGTCAGTTTTCCCCTTCTATGCTTTTGCAAACTTTTACCTTCAATTTGAAGTTTTGATTAAATGGTTTTGTTCTATGCTTCATGTTGTTCTGAGGAAGTGTTTTGGAAGTGGTACTGAGGTACCTCAATCAGGTAGAACTTAGGGAACCTTCCCCAGGCACTCTCCACACCTGAAAATGTCATTTTCAGGAAATTTTTGAGCATTTTTTTACAGTCTCGTATGATCATTCCTAGAATGTCGTACGAGTTTGTACTAGTACCCATATGAGCATTGATGTATTTTCGTATGGGCATGTTTGGATTTTTGTATGGGCAAGTATAGATTTCCATTTGGGGTTTTAGAGGGTCCTAAGGGCTCAAATTTGTTAGATTTTGGGCTTGAAACTTCTGTAACTTGTTTCTTATGTATGGGCTGCAACTTTCATCACTTATGTATGCCATCTCTTACTTTGTTGAAGTTATAATGTGCTATTAAGATGCTTCAATTCATGGCTTTGTTTCTTATGTTCATATAATGAGGCTAGGACTTGTCTTGATGGCATGAGTGGACATGAGGGTTCCCTAGACATGCAAATTGAACCATTTGGAATGCATCTTGGTTTCTTTGGCTTGTGTGTAGGTAGGGGACTAGATACCCTAGGTGAGTGGCTCACCATTGGTTTTAGAACCCAAAGTGGTTGCTAGATGATCCTACGGGTGAGTTGGTAAAAAGTGATAACCTAATAATGAACTAGGGAAAGGGGTTTTTTTTAAAGATAATGAAAGACACATAATGTAAGTCCACATAGACCTATTGGAGTGCCAGGACCATAGGTAACTGCCAGGGTGGATCCCTATTCAGAAAGGGGGGACTGGGGTTACATGGTTTCCAGGGTGGATCCCAATGTACAGGTTGTGTGATGACACTCACCTAGATGGTATGCTAGAAACCTAACCTTTGTGTATAGTAAAGTGATATTGTGCTATGTCTTTTATTTTGTTTTCAAGTGTTGGTTTTTTAAAAGTCTTAGGTTGCTTTAGGCCTTGTGAATATCTTGGTTCTATCTCCTAGCATGGAGGGTGGAACTGCTTTAGTTTCACATGGTTGGGCGGCAAATGTCTTTTGAGGTAATGTTTGTGGTTTGTGGCTTGGATGTGTTTCAAATTTCATGCAATGATAAAGATTTATCAATTGTAACATGTACTATTGTATTGCAAGATGTAAAGATCTCTTTGTAAAGCCCTCGGGCCATTCAATATAATTGTTAATGTAATTATATTTATTATCAGAGATTGAAAATATAAAGCAATGTAATCAAGGAGGGATAGTTGTAAGGTTATTTCAAGGGATGTTATTTGAAGATTCAAAAGTTGTAATTTAAAATGCAATCTTGTATCCTTTCTTTAACTCTCTTATGTTGGAATGAAAAAAAATGTTTCTATTATTCCTAACCAGTTACTGAGAGGAGGAGGGGAGGGGGAGGGGGGTGAGGGTGAATCAGTAAACACAATTTCTATTCCAATCAAACCATATATATATATATATATATATATATATATATATATATATATATATATATATATATATATATATATATATATATATATATATATTCCTTCAGAATTCAATAGAATATAATCAATCACTGATAAACAGAAATAGAAATACACAGGTCAACACAACAGGTATACGTGGAAACCCTTAGTTAGAAGGAGAAAACCATAGTGGGACAGAAAGGTGCCTTGTGAAGAGCTTACAAAGCACTTGTAAGAGTGCTACCCGATAAAGAGATTTGATAGAAGATCTGTTAAGATCTTGACCCTGTTAGGAGTCACCTTGTAAAAGGACTTTCAACACCAATTAAGATGCTACCTGGTTAAAGGATTTATACAATGAACCTATTAGGGTTCACCCTGATAGAGGGATTTGAATATGCTTAACAATGTAAAAACAATGATCTGGATTGACACTTTATGTCTGATTAGATCATACCTATTGAACTTTCCGCTCTTCTTGGATGTTGAACCTCTCTGACTTTCACCTCTTGTGACCATAGCTTCTCTTAGAAGATATCTCTCTGCTTCTCTATATATTCAACAACACTACTTATGTATCTCGTGACCTATATTTATAAGACATTAATCTTATTAATGAATACTTCTCACAGTTTCACCAAGCTGTAAACTTACCCATAAATCATGCATGCAAAGAACTTGCAAAATGATCTTGAGTTTACCTTAAAACATTCGCATAGAAATAAAGCTATCTCCAGTTAAAAAGCTAACTCCAGTTATAATCGATGAATGCTCTGTATAATCCGGTTCGGATTAACAAGTAGTTGACCGGTATTTAAACTTACACCCAGTTGGCCTAGATATGTCTTAGAAGATCGATTGTTAACACTTTATTTGGTCTACCAGTATATACTAAGGAGTATTCAGATTCTACTGGTTCAAGTGGGAATGATGTTTACTTTTAACTTAACCAATGACAACTTAAATATGTCAACAATCTTCCCCTTTGACATTGGTGGCAAAAAATCACTGTATATTACTTTTCATGTATACTTCCCCTGTTGTTTATGTTATCTTACATCTGATCCCTACTTCCTCTATATTCTAATCTTCTCTTCCTGATCTTCTTCCAGTTTGTCCTGAGGATATTCTGAACCTCCTGAACTTCTTCCCCTTTTTGCCTCCATAGGACAAAGGATTTATATCTGTAACTTTGTGAAGATATCCTTGTAAATTTTCTTTGCTGATAGCAGAAAAGGATTCCATTGACCGGTGATCTAGATTTTTCTGCACTACTTGCAGTGATACAATGATGTTCTCCATGTCTTCTATTATCTTGTAGTTTGGTTCCTTGATCAGATTGTCTTCCTCAGTTGTAGTCTTCTGCATCAGATCAATTGTGGGGGAAAGAAATAATTGGAATCCAATAAGGTCTTGGATTCAATTTGTTCTTTCTTCAGATGTCTTTCTCAGAATGAGAGCTAGACTTTTCATTTCCTTATTGAAATTTGTTGCAGATGTGATCTTTACATCAAATTTTGATGAAAGAACTCTTATTTCCTCTAAATTTTAAGATGTCTTTTCAGTGACATCCTGAACAAAAGTTCCTCAAGGTTTGAAGTCCTTGTCATTAGACTTCCTACAACCTGTAACTATTGTTGGAGGACCCTTGTGTTTGAAGATACTGTTACTTTTAACTCTTCAACCTGTTTATGTATATTTTCTACTCTTTTCTTCTCATAATGATCAATGGAAATTGTCTCCGGATCAGTGACATCTTCTCATATTGCTTGTGCCAATATTTCCAATTGATCAATGACAGGTTCTTCTTCATCAACATCTGCATCTGGTACAAAGTTGTACAAGATGTTCCTTACACTAGAGAGGACCATGTCATGTTTCCTCTTAGTGAGCTCCTTAAGTTGTCTAGTTGACATCTTGCTTATGTCAACCACAGTTTCACTAACTTTTCTCTTCTTGGCTTCAATTTCTGTTGCAAAATTTAGTTTCCTCTTAGATGAGGATGAGCTTGGAATATTGACCTATTCCTTTTGTTTTGGTTCCGTACCGGTTGATCTTTTGTAGGATTTTCCTGTTCAGTATGTATAGGTACCTCTTGTTCCTATTTTTCCTGTTGTTCTTTATTTTCTTCCCCTCCCAGTTGTACTTCCTCTTCTGGTAGGACCTCTTCATCAATACGAACCTCTTCTTCCAGGTGTGCTTCTTCTTGTTGTTGAACTTGTTCTTCAAGTGGAGCTTCCTCTGTGTGTTTCTCCTCAACTGCCTGTTGCTTATCCACAGTGATCTCTTCCTTATTTGATCCTTTATTAGTAGTCATCTTGATTGATGACTCTCCCAGTACATGCTCATCTGGTAGAGCTTGTTCTCCTAGATTCATTTTTTCACTAGTTGTGAACGTCTCTTTTAGACCTTGTTGTTCACTGGTTTGTTCATGAGCGATGAATTGAACTGGTGGTTCTTGTACTATCTCAGGTTCTTCCTGTGGACCTGTTTCCTTCAAAGCACTATAGTCATATTGTTTCTAGAACTCAAGTGTCCCTTGATAGACTTCTTTTTCATATCCATTTATTATCTTGGCAACTCTATTCTTTGTATCCAAATTCATTGATACATCTATCAGAAGTTTAGTAGTATCTTCATTGAGACCAGGTTTGACCTGTGACAATGTTTCCTTAACAATTCTATTGTTGGAGCCTAGACTGGTTCTCCATTTTTCCATAATTCTTTGGTTCAGCTCTAGAGGAAATTGAGGCCTATATTCTTTGGGACTTCTATTGAAATCTAGGAAGGTTTCCAATAAGGCAACCTCTATTTTCTGCTTATCTTCCTCTCCTAATACACAAAACCATTTGGCTACATTGGCTACTTCGCCAAAGTCCATGACTTCATCTACAATATTATCTACAGTTAGAGTATGAGCCTTACCTTTTATTGGTGACACCAGTATGGTTTGTGGAGCCAGATCGCCACCCTTTTCGTCAGTGATATCGACGATGACCGGTTCTATTGATACTTTTGTTTTGACTTGAGCCTTGGCTCCTAGTATTCCCTTTCCTTTACTGGTGTCTTTGACCAGTGGCTCATTATTTTTTTGGCATTCTTCTTCTGCCCGTTGTTGGGTCTAAAGAAGTTTTGTCTATGTAGCAACACCTTCTTCGTGCACCTTGTCAACTTCTCCAACAAGCATTTGACTGATCCTCTTTCTTATCAAGAAATTTTTCTTGTGCAATTCTGCTTGATGAGTTGCCTCGTCTAGAGTTAAATGATTTTGAACTTCAAGTAGAGCCCTAACTCTTAGCTTCTTTTCTCTTTCCATTGAAGCTTTCCATCTTGCTTCAATAATCTCTTGAAGATCATCAAGTATTGTTTTATGAAGTTCAGTAGGAGTAAGATTGAACTTATGAATACAAAGAACCACATATTCTTCTATTTTTCTCCTATCTTCTTCATTAGCCAGTTCATACCTCCTTCCAACTGATACCATGCCACTTGTATCCACTAACCCTTTCACATATTCATCAATTGTAGGTTTCCTTCTTCTCGGTGCATCCTCTTTCACCGATTTAGCATATTTCTTCCTTCGCATTAGAGGAGTGGTGTCTTCAGTCTATGTTTCTTCTGTTTCTTCTCTTGGAACACTAGGTGCTTGTTGTGCTCTCTTCTTTTGCACCTTAGGTTCCTCTTAATCAGATTTCTTCTTCCTCAGAGTAGGTGACCTTTTCACATAAACCTTTTTAGGTTCTTTAACCAATGAATTTTTCTTCAAATTCTCTTGAATTTCTTCAAAGGTCCCAAACTGGTAGGTTGACAAATATCACTTTCTTGTAAGGCATCTGCATAAGCCTTGGCTATTTTTGCATATATTTCATACCCCAATTCTGGTGCATAAATGGTTCTAGGTTCCATAGCCTGAATGATGTAGTGATTGATGGAGACTAGGAAACACACCGCGTCTTTGTAGGAGTCAACAATAGTTCAAGGAATCCTTTCCCTAGTGTGCATCCTCAGCTAGAATGCCTCAAAATAGTCATTCATACCTTTACTAAACTGGTTTTCCAGTTTGTTGGCCATATCACTGATCTGAATCATAACTGGTCTATCGGTTTCCCGTGTCACCTTGCCTATTCTTGGAAAGTAATTCGAATAATAAAAGAATAAGCATACCAGTAGGGTTCCATATTTCAGAAACTTCTTCTTCATGATTCTGATCTTCTTTAAATTCTCAAAAATCTGCCCTCGAAGCATGGCACAAAGGTCATACTACGCCTTGTCATGCATGATCCGGTGAGTGGTGTAAATGGCTCCTCCTGGCACATTGTTGAGATTGCTTGATTGATAGATTTTATAACCTATCACTGCAGGGGCAAACCAAACTCCCTCATCTTCAATATCATTAACGGTCATCAACCGACTGTCAGATTTTGATTTTGTCAATTTTGTGATAATGACATTCAAAATGGTTCTTAGGGTGAGGGCTTCCCCTTTGTTGATGTACCCAGTCACTCTATGCATATCCTCCTTGGTGATTTGAGTGCATATGCCTTTCGCAAGCCAAAAAATAGGTTCATGCACATGACTAAGAACTAGTCGTATCTAATCCAGTTGAAACACAGTTGGATAGAAGACTCCATTTATTAACCCTAAAGATACCAGGTTCGCGTATTTATCCCGAAGCTTTCCATCTTTGCACAACGAGAGGTACTCACTCTGGATGAAAGTTTCACCCAATTCTTCTTGTTTAGCATGTATAAAAGTTGTGACATCTTCAATCATCAGAACTCTATTTGGCACAGATGACAGTGCACCAAACATGTCATTATCCATGTTCTGTACTGCCATGATATTGTAAACAAGTCGGTCGAATTGATTCTCTTGAATCAGCTTGATGACAGAAGATAATGATGCCATTGCTATTGACCGGTTTACATAGAGAATCGCTTGATCGGTCTTACAGAAAATAACTTAACAATGACCGTGAATCAAAGCACGAGAATATCACTCAAACATAAGGAATCACAAATCACAATTCACAAAGTAAAGTGAAATGAGTAATCCTCCTTCCTTTATATATATTTAGGGTCTAACGCTAATTACCAAACGGTAACTATTTGTTAACGGTTGTAGCATTAATTACCTTACCTAATTTTTTCTTTCCTTTTCATCAACCGGTTTTCAAGCTTTTACCTATTGATCAAACCTCAATTGATATGACAGTACTTACATGTATGGTTCAAATGATAGACCGGTAACCTCTATCGATTTAACTTACTGACTGTGTGAGTTTATTGCTCACCAGTCTTATTGGGAATAGTAGATGGGCTACCGGTTCCCTCTAAGCCTTATAAGCCCAATTTTCTAAAGAGATATCACCATCAGCAGATAATGATCTTCCCTCTGTCTTCTCCAAAGGATCTATTTGATTCCTTCTTTAACCAAATTTTCTTGAATTCTTTTTCAATCTCTTTTCCCTTGTTGTCCTTTTGATTGGGAGACAAGGTCTTATTCACCAGTTTGACCGATCCTCTTCTTTTGTTCACTGGCTAGTTCCTACAATCTTTAGCCAGATGTCCAACTTTGTTGCAGGTGTAATAGACTATCTCGGTTGCCTTCCATGGATTTACCCTTCTTTTCTTGGGTGAATGACACCAGGAGTCATTCTAGCTATGCATGCCACAGTTAGCACAATTGGTTGTGCTCCTGTTCTCATTCCTCTTATGGAATATCAGTCTCGATGGGGATCATAATGCCATTTTTTTGGATCTGTATTCATCAGCCTTATGTCCAAACTTGTTGCATGTGTAGCAATATCCCTTGAAGCTTCCCCTGCTTCCACTGGACACACTATTGGGAGGAGACCTACATTCAAAATTCTTGTGACCATACTTGTAACAGTTTTTGCAGTGACTGTTAGTGGTAGTTGGTTTTACCAGAGCATTTATGTAGTTACTTTTTTTATGGCCTAATTTCCCACAGTGATTGCAAGAAGTGTTGGAGGTATTTTTACCCTTTTGTTCCAGTGGTTTTTTTTTTCCTTCTTGCTTTTCTTGACTCCAGATGACTCACCGGTTTCCTTGGTGCTTTGACCAGTGAACCCAAGTCTTGTGGGATCCTTGTGCTTTCTTTGAGCTCTTAGTTGCTCGTCAAGCTTTTCTGAACTTTTGTTCTATCTTCTGAGTGTCTTGTTTCTTTCGTCGAGTCCTTTTAATTTTTGTTTTAGTTTATACAATTCAATTGCCAGCCTCTTGCATACATCATCTTTATCATGCCAATTCTTTTGCATGTTTGCATTTTCTTGAGTGACTATCTGCATGTCTTCTTGAAGTTGCAGAACAACAAGATCACTTTCTCTTACTACTTCTGCCAGATTTCTTTCTCTCTCAGAGGTTTCTAGTGATTTCACTTCACTGTTTCTTTCATTTTTAGCTTTCCTCTTTTTCTCAATTAATTTAGTCATTCTTAGGGCATTATCTTTTTGCTTCCTTTTCAGGCTGGAGATCTGATCGGTTAGGATCTGATTCTTCTCCATAAGCTCAGAGACTACCTCCTCATCTTTATCTGATCCACTTTGCCTAGAGTTTCTCAATTGTTTCATTTCTCTCACTCAATTGCAGAGCCAACTCCTTTCTTTTAGCAAGGGATCTTCTTAGCCTATTCTCAAGAGAGGCAATGATGTCATTGGCTTCCTCAAGCTGCTTTTGATACCTATAGCCCTCCATGATCTTTTACTCAAGCGGTTAAGAATTATATCTTTGAGAACCAAATACCTCTAATACCAATTGTTATTCCTAATCGATTATTTAGAGGGGGGGTGAATCAGTAAATACAATTTATATTCCAATTAAACTATATATATATATATATATATATATATATATATATATATATATATATATATATATATATATATATATATATATATATATATGCTTTCAGAATTTAATAGAATATAATCAATCACTTATAAATAGAAATAGGTCAACACAACATGTATACATGGAAACCCTTAGTTAGAAGGAGAAAACCATGGTGGGACAAAACCCACAACTTTACTACTGTAGTAATAAAGGTGCCTTGTGAAGAGCTTACAAAGCACTTGTAAGTGTGCTACTTACTAAAGATAGAAGACCTGTTAAGATCTTGACCCTATTAGGAGTGGCCTTGCAAAAGGACTTTCAACACCAATTAAGATGCTACCCGATTAAGGGATTTATACAATGAACCTATTAGGGTTCACCCCGATAGAGGGATTTGAATATGCTTAACAATGTAAAAGCAATGATCTGGATTGACACTTTTTGTGTGATTAGATCATACCTATTGACCTTTCCACTCTGCTTGGATTTTGAACATTTCTGACTTTCACCTCTTGTGACCATAGCTTCTCTCAGAAGATATCTCTCTCCTTCTCTGTATATTCAACAATACTACTTGTGTATCTCGTGACCTATATTTATAAGACATTAATCTTATTAAGGAATACTTCTCACAGTTCCTCCAAGCTATAAATTCACCCATAAATCATGCATGCAAAGAACTTGCAAAATGATCTTGAATTTACCTTGAAACATCTGCGTAGAAATAAAGCTATCTCGAGTTAAAAATCTAACTCCAATTCTAATTAGTGAATGCTCTGTATAATTCGGTTTAGATTAACAAGTAGTCGACCAATATTTAAACTTAAAACCGGTTGGCCTCGATATGTCTTAGAAGACCAGTTGTTAACACTTTATTTTGTCTACCGGTATATACTAAGGAGTATTCAGAGTCTACCGGTTCAAGTGGGAATGATGTTTGCTTTTAACTTAACCAATGACAACTTAAATATGTCAATAGTTTCAAACGTAAAGGTTTAATTGAAAATGTAAAAAGGTAGTTATTCGATGTGTAGGTAAAAGAAATGAAATGAGATAGGAAGTGGAAGATATAGTTTTGAATGAAGTTTATGTACTTACCTTACTTTATATTCTGAAATGCAAAATAAAGAAAAATGAAATGGAATTCAATTTGATTAGTAATGAAATGCAATGCTTTTATATTGGTAAATGAATTCAATAAGGGAACCTTAATGAATGTACTTTATGGATGTTATTAATGAAATGTTAGAATGTTACAAAAAAAATTGTTAGTTGTAATTTTAGGTTAAAAGACTTGATTCCTTATGGGTTCCCTAGCGGGGACATTACATTTGGTATCAGAGCCTTGGTTGATACATTGGGAGCTCAGGGTCTTTTTACATTTAAAACTTAACCTCTTCAACACATTGAATACTCATTGAACTAGTTATTTAAAAATTATGTTGCACCACTCTTCCAGGATGCCTCCCATCACCTATGAAAGAGCTAAGGATAGAGTTCAGGAATCTTCCTCGAGATCTTAGCTAGAGAGTTCCTATGGGGAATATGAGGGAGAACGGAATCAAGACAACCATAGGGATAAGAGTCAAAGTAATGACTCAAAAGGAGCCCAATTAAGACAACTTATGCAACAACTTATGCATAGACTTGACAACCTCAAAAATAGAGTTAACTTTCAAGAAGGGAACCAATCTCATCACCAAGATAGGGAAAGGGATAGAAGCCCTAGGAGATAGTAAGCTATGCCAGAATATGAGGATAGGGATACCGCTCACATGAGGGACTTACTCAAGGTCAAGGTACCCCTTTTCTATGGCAACAAAGGGGGATTGACAATGAAAACTTTGTTGTTAGACCTCAAGAGGTGTTTCTCTATGCACCCCTTTAGCAATAATGTCAAGGCTAGATGTGCCATTATAAATTTGAGTAAATTTGCATCTACCTAGTGGTGCATGGAAGAGGACTAACTTCAAGTCGCCATTAACACTGTTTCTTGGGAATTGTTCTTAGAAAGTTTTAAAGATCATTTCATGTCCAATCAGTGGAGACAGGGAAGGGTAGAAGAATTTCACCACCTTAAACAAGCCAACATGACGGTGGTAGAATATGAAAGGAAATTCTATGAACTTAAGCCTTTCTCAGGCTATAAAGATGACGGCCCCATTCTTGTACAACATTTCATCAGAGGTTTGAATGACCGTCTATCAAGAGATGTGGAAGTGTTAGAACTCAAAAATCTCTGGGATGCTATCACTAAGGCATTCCTAGTTCAAAGAAAGGTTAAAGGAAAAGGTGGCTATCACAGTGGCCAAACATTCAATGCTAGGTTAGGTTCTAAAGGAAACTTTGACCAAGGAAATTCCAACTCCAAGAACCAAGAATCATCTTTTAAAGGGGGGAAAAACTTCCACAAAAATAAATTCTAGAATAGCAACCAAGGCAATGGGAAGTTTCAACAACCCCAAAACCATAGCAATAATCAAACTCATCAAAGGTTTCCTCCTCCACCATCCCAAAATTATCAGAATGTCAATAAAGGAGGTTATCAACAATCCAGTGCACCACTTGCAAAGAAATTTGGAAGGAATATTGGGTGTTATTCTCTTGGACAACAAGGACACATTGCAGTTTGTTGTCCTCAATGCATTAATTTCAACAATCAGAATCAGGCAGTTTCATAACTGACTATGGGATATGTTGGTCAGTCTCATAGGGTATTTTCCGTAGTAGAGCATAGACAAGTTGATCACCAGAACACTGTCATAGAGACTTCAGTTTCATTAAAGGGTAAACCTATTTCTATTCTCTTTGACTCAGGAGCAACCGTCTCCTTCATATCTCCTTCTTTATTAGAAAAGTTTGGGCTAGTGGTCGTAGGGCAAGGATTCAAGTGGTAGGTAGAGCTAGCCTCAAGGGCTAAGATGACCACATATTTGTGTGTTCAATATTGCAACTTGGGATTTGGACCTTTCTCTACCAATTCTGATCTTCGAGTAATTCCGCTTGGGTTGTATGAAGTTTTCCTAGGAATGGACTGGTTAGCAACTCATGAAGCTAGGATAGATTGCAGAATGAAGCTCATTCATTTCTTAGATGATTCGGGGAAGCCCAACACTATTGTGGGAATCCAATGACCTATAGCATTGTGGATGATATCAGCAATGCAACTTAAGAAATGCATGAGAAAGGGATGCCAACTTCTTGCAGTCTTGGTTAATTATTTGGTTGACAAGGAAGACATAGAAATTTTACTTGAGCACCCTTTACTTCAAGAATTTGTGGATGTCTATCCAATTGAGATGCCTGGAATGCCTCCCAAAAGAGACATTGATTTTCACATTGAGTTGGTGCAAGGTGTTGAACCCATCTCCAAAGATCCTTATTGCATGACCACTCAAGAGTTAAGTGAGTTAAAAGTTCAACTAGAAGAATTCTTGGAAAAAGGTTTCATCAAACCAAGTGTGTCACCTTGGGGAGCTTTGGTTATCTTTATAAAGAAGAAGGATGGCTCACTTAGGTTGTGCATTGACTATCATCAGCTCAACAAAATAACCATTAAGAATCGATACCTTTTATCGAGGATTGATAATTTGTTTGATCAAATGAAAGGAGCCAAAGTATTTTCCAAGATCGATCTAAATTTTAGCTATCATCAGTTAAGGATTCACAAAGCTGACCTTCACCAAACAAATTTTTGTACTTAGTATGGGCATTATGAATTTATCATAGTACCTTTCGGTCTCACAAATGCACCTTCAGTGTTCACGAGTCTCATGAATGGGGTATTTAGCACCTTCTTGGATAAATTTGTCATAATTTTTCTGGATGACATTTTGGTGTACTCTAAATCAGTGGAAGAACATGAACAATATCTTTGACAAGTGTTACAGTGCCTTCATGAGAATCAGTTGTTTGTAAACTTGGAAAAGTGTGAATTATTCCAAACTAAAGTTAAGTATCTTGGTCATTTTATCTCAAGAGAAGGTATAGCAGTTGATCCCGCAAAGATACAAGCTATAGTTGAATGGCCAACACCCACCAATATCTCAGAGGTTCTCAGTTTCATGGGTTTAGTCAGATACTACAGACACTCTATCTACGGAATATCCAGAATAGATTATCCCATCACTTCCTTGCAAAGGAAAGGGAAGAAGTTCATTTGGACTAAGAAATGTTCAAAAGTTTTTCAGATCCTTAAGGAAAAAATAACCAATACCCTTATTTTGGAGGTACCTGACCTCGCTAAATTTTTTGTGGTTTTCACTGATGCCTCTCTAGAAGGCATAGGGGTAGTGTTGATGCAAGAAGGAAGATTTATTGCTTATGAGTCTAGAAAGCTTAATGGCCATGAGATAAACTACCCTACGCATGATTTGGAGTTAGCAGTTGTAGTTCATGCCTTGAATCATTGGAGATGCTTCTTAGTGGGGCATGGATTTGAGTTACACACTAATCACCGAAGCCTTCAATACATATTTACACAACCTAATCTCAACTCTAGGCAACACTGGTGGATGGAGTTCCTTTGTGAATGTAATTTTGAGGTCAGATATATCCAAGGTAAAGATAATATGGTAGTAGATGCCTTGAGCATAAGGAGACATGAGCTATCCATGCTCTCCCTTTCTACTGATTTGAGAAGTCATATTTTGCAGATACTTTCTTTAGATACTTTGTATCAAGAATTTAAGGCTGAAATTGAGTCAGGAAGGGCCTTAGAAGGAAGGTTCTCAAGTTATTCCTTAGAGTCAGATGGATTATTGAGACAACAAGTATGAATCTATGTACCTCTTTGAGGCAATCTTCAGAAAGGTATCATGGAGGAAGCACATCGCGTTCCCTATTCAGCTCATCTAGAAGTTAAGAGGATGTATTCAGATCTACAATAGTTGTACTTTTGGTCAGGTATGAAGAGGTATATAGAAGATTTTGTGGCTAGGTGTCTGAAATGTTTGAGTGTCAAGGTCAAGCATCATCACCTAGTAGGCCTCCTTAAACCACATTTTATTTCTAAATGGAAATGGGATACGATATCTGTGGATTTTATTGTGGGACTCCTAGTTACTTATCGAAGACATGATGCTATCATGGTCACGGTGGATAAGTTAACTAAGGTAGCACATTTTTCTCCTATGCAGTTATCCTATACTACCACCTCAGTAGCCAGAGTCTTCCTAAAGGATATAGTCAGGTTACATGGTGTTACTAGAAAGGTTATCTTTGATAGAGATCTAGTGTTCACTTCAGAGTTCTAGACCTCATTACAACATGCCTTAGGGACTCAGCTGAATTTCAATTTGGCATATCATCTAGAGATTGATGGTCAAACAAAGTGAGTTAATCAGGTGCTTGAGGACATGCTTATAATGTATGTGATGGATAGACCAACCCATTGGGAAGACTATCTGTACCTAGTGGAGTTTTCATACAAAAATGGCTATCACAGTTCTATAGGAATGTCACCATTTCAGGCTCTTTATGGTCATCCTTGTCGTACCCCTCTAAGTTGGGATCACTTAGAGGATAGAGTACTACTTGGCCCCGAGATGTTACAGGATATGGAGTAGCAGGTTCAGAGGATCAGAGAGTATCTTGTGATAGCTCAGGATAGGTAGAATAAGTATGTTGATGCTCATAGGATTGATAGGCAGTTTTCTATTGGAGATAAGGTGTTTCTAAGAGTCCACCTGCATAAGAGCCCTATCCGTTATGGAAAAGGTTCTAATTTGGCACCTATATTTCTGGGTCCATTTGAGATCCTTGAGAGGATAGGACCAATTGCTTACCGACTCGCCCTACCACCCATCCTCACACATGTGCATGATGTGTTTCATGTATCCATTCTTAGAGAGTATATTCATGATTTGACGCATGTTTTGGATTGGAACACTTTATAGGTAGAGGACGAGAAGTTGGCTTTGAAGCCAGTGCGTATACTCCAGAAGCTGAATTTGACCCTCAGGGGTTGCAGCATAGAGAAGGTAATGGTCCTATGGGACCCCAGTGATGAGACCTCTGCCACTCCGGAGGATGCTAGCAGACTCAGATCTGCATATCCATACTTGTTTGTAGGCTTCTAGGAGTAAGTCTAATCGTAGGGGGAGAGGATGTAATGCCCACCCTAGTACCTTCTTATTTTGGACTAATAGGATTATAAATTTATTACTTTGGAGTATATGTTTGGACTATTTTATTTTATGATGGGATATTGAGAATATATATATTTGGTTAATATAATTAATTATGGAGATAATAAATGATTTGAAATGAAATGATGTATATATGTGTAGGAAAATACTATTTGTGAAATGTTTCATACTTGATTTATATTATTATGTTTATGATGGATCTAACCCTACTAATCCCATTATGTTTTGATGATTACACTATTTGATGTGAGTGTAGGATGAGGAGAGGTAGTCGTAGTTACTCCTACAGGAGATCCACATGATGCCACATTCTCCCTCCTTGTTTTTCACTGTTTGTGCATATATATATGTATACATGTTAGTTGGTGTTGCAGGATGCAGGTACCAGACATTGACTCCTCCTGGCTACACAAGTCTGAGCGTGCCTTCAAAATCCTCGAACTGTTGTTGTGTAGAGATTTTACCAAGCTAATCTCAAGGAAATCTAGTGGACTTAAATTCCTATTACTAAGTTACCCTAGTTTGGGGATTTGAGTGCAGTGTTATGATGTTGTTTTTTGATTTATTTTTTGAAGTTGGATTGATCTCTTGTATATATATATAGTCTATATTATAAATGGATGTGTGTTATATATGTATGCGTATATGTGGGTGCACACATATATACCTATTCATATATAAATATTATTACTTGTGTGTTTTTACTTGCTTATACAATGGCATCTTTAATGTTTAAATAAAGTTTATTAAATAAAAATAATAAAGAAAGTAAAAAGGAAGTTCTTTTGGTAAAACTAGCTATCTAGGGGATTTGAACCTGAGACCTCCTATAAGTTAGGCTAATTTGTTTCCAATTGGGCTATGTGTGTTACTTGAGAGTTTTTATGTTTCCTTTTCTTATTATGGCCTTAATTTAGGGAATAAGTTAATTAAAATAATAAAAAACTTAATGTTCATTTATGGGGAGAGTTGATTAATTTATCAATCAACTATAGTATTTGGAGAATTTTCTTCCCGTAAAGAAACTCCTCCAACCATATAGTTGGAGGTTAAATTATTATGGATTTAGGAGATTGGGTGATTGGAAGGTGGGAGAGAAATTTGGAGATTTTGAGAGAAAAGTTAAGAATTGTTCCAGAAGTCATTTTGGGGGTTTTCTTCTTTTCAATTACCATTCTTTGAGGGCATTTGGTAGTTTTCTAAGGAAGAGGAAAGATTGGTTTCTATAGGAAAGTCTACCCGGGAGGCCACCATCTCACCAGTTCTCAAAGCTTGGAAGGATTGCAGTGGTGTACTCCAGTCTTTGAGAGGATTCTCCGCAGGACTCTAGGTAGGGTCTGGAGTTGGGATGAATCCCTTTTCTTCCCTATGTATGTGTGTGTGTGTCTTATGCATATTTATTTTTATAATGTAGATAAACTATGGATTGATAAGGAAATATATTTGGTTTTTTTTCTATGTTTTGCAAATTATGTATCCGGAAAGTTTAATGAATGTGTTTGTAATAGTTTTTTGTTTAAAACTCTTCCTGGGAGTCTATGATTTCTTGTGATACTGTATATTGGATTATTTGATTGTTAATTATGGTTTAGGGAAGTTTAGGAAGGTTAGGATGGATTAGCGAAGGGATGCAGTCAGTTTTCCCCTTCTATTCTTTTGCAGACTTTTACTTTCAATTTGAAGTTTTGATTAAATGGTTTTGTTCTATGCTTCATGGTGTGTTGAGGAAGTGTTCTGGAAGTGGTACTGAGGTATCTCAATCAGGTAGACCTCAGGGAACCTTCCCCAGGCACTCTCCACACCTGAAAATGTCATGGCATTTTTTACACAGTCTCGTATGAGCATTCCTAGAATGTCATACGAGTTTGTAATAGTACCCATATGAGCATTGATGGATTTCTATATGGGCATGTCTAGATTTCTGTATGGGCAAGTATAGATTTCCGTTTTGGGTTTTAGAGGGTCCTAAGGGCTCAAATTTGTCAGATTTTGGGCTTGTGACTTCTGTAACCTATTTCTTATGTATAGGCTGCAACTTTCATCACTTAAGTATGCCATATCTTACTTTTTTTACCTTATGATGTGTTGTTAAGATGCTTCAGTTCATGGCTTTGTTTCTTATGTTCATATAATGAGGATAGGACTCATCTTAATGGCCTGAGTGCACATTAGGGTTCCATAGACCTACAAATTGAACCATTTGGAATGCATCTTGGTTTCTTTGGTTTGTGTGTGTGTAGGAGACTAGGTACCCTAGGTGAGTGGCTCACCATAGGTGTTAGAACCCAAAGTTGTTGCCAGATGATCCTATGGGTGAGTTGGTAAAAAGTGACAATCTAATAATGAACTAGGGAAAGGGTGTTTTTTAAAAGATAATGAAAGACACAATGTAAGTCCACATAGACTTTTTGGAGTATTGGGACCATAGGTAACTTCCAGGGTGGATCCCTATTCATAAAGGGGGGATTGGGGTTACATGGTTGCCAGGGTAGATCCCAATGTATAGGTTGTGTGATGACACTCACCTAGATGGTATGCTAGAAACCTAACCTTTGTGTATAGTAAAGTGGTATTGTGCTATGTCTTTTCTTTTGTTTTCAAGTGTTGGTTTTGTAAAATCCTTAGGTTTCTTTAGGCCTTGTGAGTATCTTGGTTCTATCTCCTAGCACGGGGGGTGGAACTTCTTTAGTTTCACATCATTAGGTGGCAAATATATTTTGAGGTACTATTCATGGTTCATGGCTTGGATGTGTTTCAGATTTCATACAGTGATAAAGATTTCTCAATTGTAACATGTACTATTGTATTGCAAGATGTAAAGATCTCTATGTAAAGCCTTTGGGCCATTCAATGTAATTGTTAATGTAATTATATTTATTATCAGAGATTGAAAGTATAAAGAAATGTAATTAGGGAGGGATAGTTGTAAGGTTATTTCAAGGGATGTTATTTGAAGATTCAAAAGTTGTAATTTAAAATACAATCTTGTATCCTTTCTTTAACTCCTATTTTGGAATGAAAAGAAATGTTTCAAATGTAAAGGTATAATTGAAAATGTAAAAAGGTAGTTATTCAATGTGTAGGTAAAAGAAATGAAATGAGATAGGAAGTGGAAGATATAGTTGTGAATGAAGTTTATGTACTTACCTTTCTCTTATATTCTGAAGTGCAAAATAAAGGAAAAGGAAATGGAATTCAATTTGATTAATAATGAAATGCAATGCTTTTATATTGGTAAATGAATTCAATAAGGGAACCTTAATGAATGTACTTTGTGGATTTTATTAATGAAATGTTAGAATGTTAGAAAAAAATTTGTTAGTTGTAATTTTAGGTTAAAAGACCTAATTCCTTATGGGTTCCCTCATGGGGACATTACATAATACCCCTTTGAGAACAATCATGTTTTATGCTTTTCAACATTTATGTTAAGATGTAACTTTTTCTTGAACACCCATTTGCATCCCATGGCTTATGTCCTTCAAGAAAATGTATGAGATTTCAAGTATTGTTCTTCTTCAAAGACATCATCTCATCATTCATGGATTTTATCCAAGAATATTCATCATTCACATCTATAACTTATCTAACAATCCTAGGGTCATCAATGTTAGAAATTAAAGAAAACATACAAATTAAATCTAACAATAAATATCCAAACCTTTCTAGTGAATAACCATATCTTTCAAGTTTCTCCATATCACGATAGACCTCTTAATTTGAGGTTAAGGTTCTTGCTCTTCTTCAAAATTTTAGAGTTTCTTGAGTTGTCATCATTCGGTCAAGTAGGAGCTTGTAATTATCTCCCAAAGGTAGAAGGAATCTAAATGCCTCTTTTTTCTTGTTTCTCCTCTTTCTATGGTTTCAATGGTAGGTTTCATCTCTCTGAAAATAACACTTTTTTTTTAGAGAACCTTCTCTGTTATTAGATCACAGAGATTGTAACATTTTATAGGAACACCATATCCAATAAAGGTACACTTCAAGGCATTGTTCTCTAACTTGAATCTTTTTCCACTCAAAACATGAACATAAGTTTTGTGACAAAATACTATGAGATTTGTCATTAAGATCTTATTTCCTTACCATTCCTCTATAGGAGTCATGTCAACAAGTGTTAATGTAGGATATAAGTTTACCAGTTAGAAATTAGTTGCTACAAATTCAACCTAAAATTTTTGTTTGAGACCAGCATCACTAAGCATACTCCTAGCCCTCTCCATGAATGCGCTAATTATTCTTTCTACAACTCCACTTTGATATGTGGTATATGGAGTTGTTTTATGCTTGTCAATCACATGATGCTTACAAAACTATCAAAATCTACTGAGAAAAACTCACCGCCATTGTCAATCTTCAAATTCTTAATCTTTCTACAACTCAAATTCTCAGCAAGGGCCTTTAACTCCTTAAATCGACTAAAGATTTTAGATTTACTTTTGATAAAATGAAGAAATGTCCTTCTAATGTAGTGATTGATGAATGATATGAAATATATGGATTTTGAAATTGAAGGAATATTAACATGACCAAAATGATCAAAATGTATCAAGTCCAACAACCCATAAGATTATTGAGAACTAGACTAAAATTGAACATGGTTTTGTTTATCATAAATGCAATGTTCGTAAAACTTGAACTCAAGACACTATCATCAAGCCCCTCAATGACGTGTTTTATTTTGAAGGTTTTAAGACCCTTCTCACCAATGTGATCAAATATTTAGTTCCATGCATTCTCTTCTCTATGAGGAGTTTCACCTCCAAAACATTAGCACCCTTAGGTATTTAGAAAACATGACCATTAGATGTAAAAGTAATAGTCGTCTCCATGGCTTGATCTGATGGCAATGATAAAGAATTTGAAGCCCTCTTCTAAGAATCCATAGAAGCACTATTGCATTTAATTGTGCATGCATCCAACTTGTTCAAGGTTCTAATTTTAATTCCCTTAGAAAGCACCATCGAACCTCTAGTCATCTTATATCCTCCTTTCAAAAAAACAACCTACACACCCGCATCACTTAAACACTTGCAATGAGTAGATTTTGTGCCAAACTTGAGATGTACATAATACCATTGATCCCCCTAACTCTATCATTAGGGAATCTAATCTTGAATCTTCCATGACCAATAAACTTCATATGGGAGTCATCATCGAGGCACACCTTCATACTCTCATATTCTTCATACTTTGAAAACCAACCCCAATGTGAGGTCATGTTAAAAGAAACATCTAAATCTATCAGCCATACATCTTCTGATGTATGCATTACCAAGGTTGTGACAAATGCTTTACCATCATCCTAAGAGGATTTGTCTAAATCTAAATGAGAGTGTCTCTTGTTGTAGTTCTTCTTTTTCTCCTCCTTACATTCTTTTTGGATTGACTGATTTTTTCATAATACCAACATTTTGGCTTGGACTTTCTAGGAGACTTAGATCTTCCAAAAGATTTGGATCTGCCTCTTTCATCTTTCTTGTCCTTCTTCTTGCCTTTCTCTGTTGGTCTACCATGATCTCCAAGAGCCTCCTTAGCTAACTTAGAAGTCTTCCTTTGCATCTCTTCAAAAAGTAAGGATGTTCATGTTATACATATTGAGATGTTACTAGCATTGTTGTCATTGATGTCAAAACCTTCATTTCGACTACCTAGCGGTATCAGTTGGTTATTGGCAGTATCAATTGGATACATGTTTCCTATTGGTAAAGTATTAGTGGTTTTAGTTATATACAGAACATGTTCGGTAGGTATAGTTTTGGTTCTTGTGATAGGTATACTCAATTTTACTTATGGATTACATCTTTTGGTAGACCTATATATTGTTGGTTTTTGGAGTTGCATGGAAGTTTTTTTTGTTGATACTCTTTGATTTCTATGCTTACATTATTTTTCCAGGTGTTTTTGGCGTCCAAAATTTTTTGTAGTTCATCAGATGGCTTTGATATAAAAGTTACATTCATTTTGGACAAGTTTTATCTAGTTTCATCTATTGGTGGGTTCAGATATTTTATTGATGAAGACATGGTCTTGGTTGTAGTGTTTTGATGGTTCCAGAATTTGCCTATATTTTGGTAAATGTAGTATGTATTGTATACATCTTATTTGTGACCTATATTTAGGTCCTATGGTAATGTGCTGTAAAGATATCTTAAGTATGACCTAGATTTAGGTTCGGTGGTAGTGCATTAAATACAATTGTAATATATTTTTTATTTGTGGACGACACACTCCTTTGGTGTGGCTGACATGGATATGATCAGATACTTGTATAAATAATGAAAACCTTTTTGTATTTATGGTATGAGAAGTGAGAGATCACGTGAATAGATGTGTGAGTATATGTACAAGTTGGAGACAAAGAACTAAAGGTGATATAGTGTGATTCTATTTCATTATATTAGGCATTAGTGTGTAAAAGGTTGAGTGGTACAATAAGAATGCATTATATACTATGTTGTAAAATTTTGGTGCATGTTGGTAGAGGGTATTTATCAGATATTTTCTATCATAAATTAGTGTTCTATTAATCAAAATGGTTTCATGCATAGATATATGCAATTATATCAGCTCACATATTGTTAGTAAACATCTTTTGTATTGGTAGTTAGCCATATTCATATTTTAGGGTAGTTAGCTTGACCGATAGTAAGACAACCTATAGTGAGAAAACTGACAATGAGACCTTGTAAAAATCATCTTAACTAGTGTTCATTTCATGAGAATTAGCTTCTCTATGATTTTTCCCAGTTTGGGTTTCCACATAAAATTCCAATGTTTAATGTGTTGATGGTTTTTGTTCTTTCATGTCTTTATCAGTTATAATTATTTGAATTGTTTATGTGCTTAATGATTCTGTAAAGTTTTAGAAGTTGTTTAGGAATAATTTCTTCACCCCCCCCTCTCTCAGTTATTGGAATTGTTCAACAATTGGCATTAGAGCTTGCTCCCTTGCAAATAGAGCTTAACCGCTTGAGGGAGATCTTGTTGTTTGAATAGATGGAAGGAGAGTACTATTTAGATGAGGATTTATAGATCATGATGAGCAACATTGAGTGCACTAAATTAGAAAATGAGGAGTTAAATGAAAACCTGAGGGAAGCAATACATGCATCTCAAAGATAATGGATTGGATCTGGAAGTTCAAAGCAAGGCACAAGGAAGTTAGTTGAGAATTTGAAGGAATCAAAAGAAAAGGTGGTGGAGTTGGAAAAGAAGTTGAATGAAAAGAAATGTACTGAGGAATTTATCAAATATAGATTAAAGGATAAGATGAAATGCATTAGGAGGACCAAAGAAGAATTGGAGATTGCAATAGAGGAATCAAAGAAATCTAAAGAGAATCTTAAGGATATCATCAAGGTGAAGTCATATGAAAATGAGAAGCTAGATCAAGAATTGAAGAAGCTGATATCTAAAGAAAAGGTTTGTGAGAGCAATACTATTTTGGATCAATTTCTAGCCCTACAAAAAATCCATAAGCATAAAGAAGGATTAGGGTTTACCGGTGAATGTTTGAAACTTAAGGACAAAGGAAAAGAGAAGTTAGTTGAAGATGAAGCTAAGGTTGAGATAATAAACAAGGTCAAAAATATGAATACATCAACAAGAATTCCTCTAATAAGATAATAAAATTCTCAAAGGTACTTATCTTTTAAAGTTTATTGTTACATTTGCAAGAATTTTGGTTATAAGGCACTTGAGTGTAAGATGAGAAAGGAACAAAAGGTTCAATGCTTTAGTTTTCATAAGGTTGGTCATAACGAAATTCAATGCGAAAGTCAAGTTTCTAATCTAATTAAGAGTCCAATGGAATGAATAATTTTTTTTGTGGGATTTTATATGTGTGAAAATTGTGGTCACAAGGCTAATCAATGAAAATATAGAATTCATTAAGTGAGATTAGGTTAGAGGAATGTTAATTATTTCAAATGTGGTCAGATTGGTCATTATGCGAGCACATGAAAATCTAGTGTTGCTCTGGTAAATACTGGAAATAATAATAATGTTATAGTTTCAAGTGAATCTCAGAGGACTAACATGACATGAAAGAAGAAGGACATTACTAGTGTAAAGAGCCTTGTGGTACCAGATCCTAATACTATCTCTTATGATAATTAAGCTGAACACTTTGGCTCAAGGGGAGTATTATATACCATATTCATCGCTTCCCCTACTCCAAAGTGATATTGGTTGCAAATATATTGTCTCTGGTATGTTGGATGATAAAATAATGATTGAAGCTATTTTGATTGATTGATGTGTGCATTACATTTGGGTTGCATCAGTGATGTTTAAGTTTTGCTAGAAAAAGAGTAATTATGATGGATCGTTGTTATACAGGAGAATATTTGAAATCTTTTCGCACTATTATAAGAAGAAATCAAAAGGTTTAGCAGAGAAAGCTTGAAGAAATAAATTTGAGTACAATAATGGAGACTCAACTGATTTCTTCAGTCAATGCAACTGTTTCAATAAAACTAAAGAAGGCTGAGCTAAAGGAATTCGATGATAGCAGAATCAACTAGATAAAGATTGGTTTTTTGATAGAAGAATTGCAAATAATACAATATCCTAGTTTGGATATATGGGGAGAATTTCCTTGGTGTGATGATAAGGAGTTCATTATGTTCTTGTTGAGTTGTTTTTGAGATGGAAACCTAGTTTTGGACAAACCCTGTTGAGGAATAGAGGAAGTAATTGAAGACATTACATGATTGTACAACATTGGAGATGTATCGGGAAAGAAATAAATTAGCTACAAGGAGGTAGAAGAGTTATCTAGAATTTACCATGATTAGCGCACCCTCCTAATAAATACCCTTGGTGATTCAGTAGTGAGGTATGTTTCCCATGGCATTTCCTTTAAAATTCAGTTTCATAATTGTGATGGTGTCACTTTTCCTGTGGTTGTTTACATTGCTCATAAATTGGTTAGGAAGACTTTTTAATTTGATCTATGCAAGATGTTGTTAGATAATTTTCTTGATAATTTGAAGGTGATTATTGAGGGAGGTTATGGATTTAGATTTGGTTTATTGATGATGTTCTTAGCATTCTATTTCATGAGGTCATTACTTGGTAAAGAGAATTTGGAGTGGAGGACCGACATCCTTGTTAGTAAATAAACAAGTAGATACCTAGGGTCTTTGGAAAATAGAGCAGATACTTGTAAAACATATTTCATTTAAGTATAGATGAGTATTTGTTCCAATTTGGTTGTTTCTAGTGCAATACCAATAAGTTATGGTGAGGAGGGTTCCTCCTTTGGTTAGAAAACTATATTCGTTGGTTCCTCTATGGAACCTAAAAGAAGGAAAACTAGTGTTAAAGGAAAGGAAATTGTTACTATCTCAGGGATGAAGAAGAAGCTAAAGAAGAAAAAGGAGAAGAGGAAAAGAATGCAGTTTCTCTGTTAGAATCTAACTTTGTGGATTATGATGTGATTTAGTCTTTGCTGGATGATAGTGAATTTAATAGTATTGGTGACATATGGATTGGTTGTTCATCGGTGAGTGGGAAAAAGATAAAAGAGTTGTTGACTAATCACTTGATCAATAATAAGATCACTATTTTTAGTGTTCCTAGTGTGGTACTAGTTGAATTGGTCAGAAATGTTGATAATAAATTATTATAGATTAGAGCTGATTACAGAAGGTTCAAGGAGTCTATTGAGATGAATTGTACTGATGCAAAGCATAAACTGTCTAGAGTGATCAGTGAGACCAAGGATTGTATAAAGGAGATTACATATATATACAGGTATTGTCTTTGGTGGCCTGTTATTGTAGACAATTTTAGAGGTGGAAGTGAAGTTATTGAGGAAGAGTTGAATGAGGTAGTAAAAATAGATGACTATTTCAAGGATAAGGAAGGAAAAATAGAGGATAAGAATTGGTCAACTATAGGTTGAATTACTATTGTTGCAGAGGTAGAGAGAGTAACTTGTAAAAACATTTTGGTTGGTAAAGGACATGATCAAGGTTCAATTAGAGCATGTATATGGTATTCTTTGCAAAGTAGAGGATAATGAATGGTGATTTCAGTCTCTAGATTTGATTTAATCTTTTGATATGATGGTGCAACATGATAGTCTATGTGTCCAAATGGTGGTTGTTGTTGCTGAGTGGAAGATGAATCTTCCAATCTTCAGAGAAAGGTATAATAAAGTTTTTACGGTAAAGACTTGTATTTCTTTGATTTTCTATTTTATGGTTTTGAACCTTTTTCATTGTGGAAAAAAGGAGAGAGAGAAAAAGGAAAACAAAAACATGAAGCAAAACATCTACTCAGGGGGAGTTTTTTTTAACGTGGGTTTCTAGTTTTGGAGTTTTCGTATTTATGTTGTTTTTTCACCAATGCCAAAGTGGAGATTGTTAGAGGTATTGAGATGTTGTTGGCATTGTTGTCATTGATGTCAAAAACTTCATACATACTACCAGGTGATATCAGTTGGTTGTTAGAGGTATTAGTTGGATAGTTGTTGCATGTTGGTAAAGTATTAGTGGTTTTGATTATACATAAGACATGTTCAGTATGTGTAGTTTTCATGCTTGGTGATAGGTGTACTTGATTTTACTTATGGATTACATCTTTTGGTATACTTGTATACTGTTGGTGTTTGGAGTGGCATGGAATTTTTTTGTTGGTGCCTATTGAGTGCTATGCTTACAGTGTTGTTCCAGGTGTTTTGGATATCTAGACTTTCTTGTAGTTCCTTATGTAAATAGATCATATATATATATATATATATATATATATATATATATATATATATATATATATATATATATATCATTTTTAATTTTATATTATCAGAATATGATGTAAATATATTTTCTCAAAATTATGGAATTAATGTCCAGTTTGGAAGTCTGAATCGAATTGCTATGAGAAATCTCATCTATCAATGATTATCATTGAGAGATGATCTTCGTATATCTTATCAATCTTCTTTCCATTCAAATGGAAGATGAAAATGTCAATAAGTATGAAGTCGGTCTCACATAGAGACATGACTCTATATGAAATTGGCACGGTTTCACATAGGGTCATTTCTCTATGTGAGACTGATGAGTTAAGTATAATGTACTAACATTAATATCAAGCCACAACAATAATTAGATAATACAATCATTAATTGGTGTAACATATTACCGATTATATGTATAGTTAATAATAGTTATTAACTATACATATAATCGACGATCTTAGCCAATAAATTAATCTATTTATTAATAGACAACATGAATCT
Source organism: Chamaecyparis obtusa (assembly GCA_027943335.1). NCBI lineage: Eukaryota > Viridiplantae > Streptophyta > Pinopsida > Cupressales > Cupressaceae > Chamaecyparis > Chamaecyparis obtusa. The sequence goes on along the minus strand of BSBK01005583.1, from coordinate 175,568 downwards.
ATAATGATATTACATTATGAAAATAGTAATCATAATGTAATATCATTATCGATAATTAGATCTACAAACGGTAAAAGATAGAGATCAAATGCTTAAGGTCGATAGGCTACTTATAAATTTGATTATATCATTTAGAGTAATCTGACTGAAGCTATATATCTTTAACACTCCCTCTTAGATAGTGAGGAGAAAATCTATCCTTGTAATGAACACAATATATGCATTTATTATGTGAGAGAAAGATATCACCTCACCATGATATCAAGAGTTATGGCATGTCCACAAATATTAAGTCACATGATATCTACCATAAACTCATAATGTAATATCCATCATTATGGCATGTGCATAGATATCAAGTCACATGATACCTACCATAAGGATATTAACTCATGGAATATCCACATATATTAAGTCACATAATATCCACCATGAATATCTTAGTAATGTCGTTCATCATGGCTTATCCATAGATATCACGTCTCATGATATACACCATTCAATTGATATTACTTAAGAGATAATGTGGTTAAGTAATATTTTAAAATTGTCACCTTACAATAATAACCAAAAATAAAAGTGTTCATCATTTAAAGATCGTCACCTCTCAATGATGTTCATAGGGGGCCATTAATCATGCAATGAAGTCATGGAGTCACACACATGACATATATTATAGTAGCTAATAAGAGTTTACACATTACACATCTTAGAGAATATATTAGCACAATAATTTAATATTGTTGAGACTCAACCTCAGGTAAGGATACATTTTCTATCGTACCAAGCTTACCTTGAAGGTATTCAACCTTTGTCTTGGAGAGAGGCTTGGTGAGAATGTTTTTTGTTTGTTCACTTGTACTTACATATCTCAATTGAATAACATTATTTTCCACCATGTCTCTAACATAATGATAGGGAATTTCTATATGATTTGATATGTCATGAAATACAAGATTTATTGGAAGCTTTATACAACTCTAGTTGTCACAGTGGATGATAGTGTTAGATAACTAAGAGGGGGGATGAATCAGTTAAGTCCAGTTATCCTACAGTCCCAAGTACTCCTAGATGGATATAATTTTTTTAAAAAATTAAATAATCAACTCGGTAAGATATCAACTGTTCCTTTCTCTTCATCTACCGATTACTAGTAAATTAAATATTTTTTTACCGATCTATCTAGTTATAGAAATGTGTAAAGTAAAGTAACAATTCAACACATCCATACACATATAACACATATATTTTTAATGTGGAAACTCTATTAGGGGAAAAACCACCTGGGACCGGTAACCCAAAATAATTCACTCTTCTGAAGTGAGCTCGGTTAGGAGCCAACCCTGTTAAAAGTTACAAAAAACACTATGAGGTGTGACCTAGTTAGAGGATTTATCACTAACAATTCTCCTTTGACCAAACATTCAATATGGGGTCAATAAGAAAACAATCAACATTCATTGAATGCCATATTGAAATATAAAGATTTTTAAGTCCCACTTGGTTAAGAGATTTATCTATAGCAATGGTTAAACTGATATAGTAATGATCTGATTCAAATACAACTTTGATTTTCAGATTTTTAGATCTATGTTAAGCTCAAAATACCTCTGATTAATAATCAATTCAAAATCTTTGTTTTCTCCAACTCTATTTTTCTCGGTATATACTTTCTCTGACGCTCAGTGTTGTCTGCAGTTTTGCTCAGTTATGTCTTCAACTAGTTTGATCAGTGTTGCATGAAGACAATCCTTTTCACATGAATTCTCCTGCATCATCAATAATCTAAGACTCAATAATGAATCTTATGTCTCCTTATATAGACATCATAAACCATTTTCTTTTCATCCATAGATTTTGCCTCTTAATCTTCACCGTTCATTTTTTCGCTTTAACTTTCCTCAACAGTTGTATCAATAACATGTTTCATTCTCCTTCATCCGATCATCTTTGAATTTTGTCAGTCATGTTGATGTTTGTAGCATCGAACAGATAAATAATACTGACTATATGATTATTATGAGAAATTATTTAATAGATATATATCAATATATATAATAATTAATATTACTATATATATATATAAAGTTAGATTATAATTATTCTCATAATAACTAAATAGTTAAATTGATAAAATAAATTAATGAATAGACATGTCCCATGAAGTGACATGTCTCTTCTTGTCCTTGTCATGTATAAATAAAAAGAGATCGATGCATTTGGAAAACATATACAATAAGGAGTGCTATTACATTTTCAACGATCCTCACAAAATCAAGATGGTATCAAAGCCAAGTTGCAAATGTAAGAGAGTAGTTTGTTGATGGTGAATGTGTGATTGTCTCAGAAAATACAGTCTCAGTATGAAGACCATATCTCACAAATTCACCGTTGGATTTTTCTAAATTTTTGATATGTTAGCGATAAAAAAATTTAGAAGAATCTCACTGGAGCGATTGGAGAGAAAACGTCAGGTTCAAAAGTTATGACCAACTATGTACGAGTCTATGAAAAATTTGAAAAAGAGCGAGGTTCCTTCTTTAAAAGCCTAACCACTTGAAGGGAGATCTAATAAGATTGGAGGTTGTGATAGTGTATAGAACCTTTGGATATTAAAGATGGGTCATGTGAATAATTCTAGTAATGTTTGAGAATGATGACATCATTATATGAATTTGCATGATATTTTCTATATGGGTTCACCTTACAAAATGAAATACTTAAAATTTATAAAAGATAAGTATTTCATATTTTATTAATGCACATAATTTTTGAGTTTTTAATTCATGCTATACTATTGGTTAGTAAAATCTTGTATGCTTCTATCATTGGTATTTTCGGTCAAAATAGTTTAGTGAGCTATTTGTAACCTCTCTCTGACATGCCTTTAAGATAGAAGTACAATATAATTGCATTCATGGGAGAAAGAACTTGACGCTTGCAAATGAATTAATGATTGAGAATAGATTCAAAGGGAGTCTGACATTTCAAAAGAGGTCAAGAAGTTGATAAAATTGAGCTTCAGAGGGAGCATATGGTTCAGTCAACTTGTGACAATCTTGATCATATTGATTGAGAGGGAGTTCACTATTGAAGGTGAAACACTTATGAGGTAAACTTGATATAATTAATTATTATACTAATTAATCATGAATGTTTTTAATGGCCCTACCCCCTATGTAAATCATGTGGAAGTGACGACTTCCAAATGATTATCACTTGTATTTTCAATAGTTATTTGAAGGTGACGATCTTACAATAACTTGATCTTCTATTGTGATAGACATCTTGTGATGGCTAAAATAGATCATGATAGATGTCATCTTCTATTGTGATAGACATATTGTGATGGCTAAAATAGATCATAATAGATGACATCTTCTATTATGATAGACATCTTGTGATGGATGAAACAGATCATAATAGATGATGTGAATGTTCTTATGGTAAGTGCACATTACCTATGAACATTTTTTGAGTACTTGGTGGATATCATGAGACTTGATATTCTACAGGCCATTACTCTGAGCACTTGGTGAATATCATGAGACTTGATATTCTATAGGCCAATGCTCTCGATATCATGAGATGGTATCTTTATGAACTCTCAAGTATTTGGTAGACATCATGAGAATTGATGTTGGTAGGCCATTACTATAAGAACTTGGTGAATATCTTGAGAGTTGATATTTTGTAGCCCAATGCTCTCGATATCATGATATGATATGTTTATGAATCTTGAGTACTTGGTGGACATCATGATAATTGATATTGGTAGGCCATTACTCTAAGCACTTGGTGAATATCTTGAGAGTTGATATTTTCTAGGCCAATGCTCTCAATATCATGAGATGATATCTTTATGAACTCTTGAGTACTTAGGTGAATGTCATGTGTTGACATTTTGATAGGCCAATACTCAAGATATAAAATGGATAGAATCATCGATGGAGGCAATCCACCTTAGGACTTGTGGATAGAATCATCGATGGAGGCAATCCACCTTAGGACTTATGGATAGAATCATCGATGGAGGAAATACACCTTAGGACTTGTGGATAGAATCACTGATGAAGGCAATCCACACATTGAGACTGTGGTTCTATTGATTACATCATGATGTTGTCAAGTGTCTTAAGTATTGACATTGGATTGATTTATCCTCCCTAGCTAAGAGGGAGTGTTGATGTTTGTAGCATCAGTCGAATAAATAATACTGACTATATGATTATTATGAGAAATGATTTATTATATATACATATATATCAATATATATAATAATTAATATTACTATATATACATATATATATAAAGTTAGATTATAATTATTCTAATAATAACTAAATAGTTAAATTGATAAAATAAATTAATGAATAGGCATGTCCCATGAAGGGAAATGTCTCTTCTTGTCCTTGTCATGTATAAATACAAAGAGATTGATGCATTTAGAAAACACATACAATCAGATAGTGTTATTACATTTGCAATGATCCTAAACCCTTAACAAGTCATTTGATCATCATAACAAACATTATCTTTTACCTTAGAATCATAAACAATTGTCCAAATCATCATTTTTATCCGACTATTGCAAACTCCATTTATTTCTTGCACTCAGTTAATACCAGAATGCGTTAGTGATTACCAGCTTGGTTAATACTATACTTGATATATATTAGGATTAGGTAATACCGAGAGGGGGGATGAATCAGTATTACAGAACTTTGATCTCAAATTTAAACAATTAAAAATAATCCAAAGTAATGCATAAATAAAAAGAACATATAAGCATAACACATTACTCATGACACCATGATTTGTTCTCGAGGAAACCCTGGCCAAAGGGAAAACCCCGGTGGGGATGGTACCCACAAATATGCACTAAAATATAATATCCATGTTAGGAGATCTAGCCCTGTTAGGAGTTGATTGTTACATAGTACATTTCCTTGTTAGATGATGTAGCCCAAACCCTTCAAAACAATAACCCAGAAACATACACAACACAGAAATTTCAGAATGCCAGATTCTTCATTAAACTCTTCCAACTCTACTATGCCTCTCCAATGAAAGAAAACAACTACTTATTACAAATTCAAAAATTACCATATTTGGCAAATTTTTAGAAAAAAATAAATTTTTCCATTTTTGGTAATTTTCAAAACCCATCCTACGAATCCTGATTTTTCCCAAGAAAAGCTCCCAACTAACGCAAGATGAATTGCCGACTAATCTACGAAATCAAGAATATGATTTCAGATTTATTACAAAAACAACTTTCTAAAAAATTGGAAAAAACACAAAAATCCAATTTCGAAGGCCAAGATGATATTTCAGGCTCCCAGAAAAATTTCAGCCAAAACCCACATCCGAGTCAAAAGTTATGACCCTCGGAAGTAAATCTCAACCAAAACCCACATCTAAGTCAACAACCTTGATCCTCAGATGCTCCTGCATCATTAGAGGAATACAAAACCCTATTAGGGGTAAACAAAACACCTGGTTAAAGGTGGTGAGCACACTGCTCTTACAATCAATACTTGTCTCAAAATAGTTCTCAAAAGGGGAACAATACAAGCACTTATCTTGCTTAGAGAGTTTCAATTGTAGCATGACCTCTTGTTGATCTTGCATCTGATCTCTACTCTTATATTTGCAAACTTACTCTATCATCATAATCATACCATACATCACTTTTACATAAACACTCCATACTTATACAAAATCAGCCTTCCAGTCAGCTTTACAATTATCATACAAAACATAACAATAACTCATGCAAATGTTATCTATGGAGTCAACACTTTTACAATACCAAAGAGTTAGCAATATACTTTATTCACCTATCTTAGCACATTACCATATTCACTTTTCCTTCCTTAATCTTCGCAACTATTCATATACCCTATTATACTCTTTTACTGCCTTCACATATCTTTCAAATACTGTATCTCAAAGATATGATAACCAAAACTTATGTGATCTTAACTAAAGCTTGTGTATATCCCAAAATACCTCCAGTTAACTTTGCAAGCCATAATACCTCATATATATTCATCACTGACCAAAACTGTGCCACTGTACCCTATCATCCTGATTCTGCACTTAGTCATTTTCATGACTGAGACTCTGGTGGCAATCTCCATAACATTCGATCACTATATCATAATGATGAAGGGTGCTCCCCTTAATACCACAAACACATAACAGAAATAGAGAACAACAACAATTTGCAAGAATAGAAAATGGGCTTCTTATTATCTCCACAAATGTGGAATTACAAACTTTCAGAAATACAATATGCAAAGCCACATGAGCATCTTCCTTACAATATTCTGAGGGACAAAGCCTCAAATGATTACCCAGAACTACTTTGAAATGCTCTGAACTACCTAAGACAACACTACAACCTTCCTTATATAGGCAATTTTCTACCGCCTGGGAAGGTTCCATAATTTTAGCCAACAAGGCCGACCAAACTTAGAATTATTTTATTTTACAATTTATTACATCAAAGTTGGCTCAAAATAACTTTTGAAACCCAAACAGAAATTTTGAAGGAAAATCATTTTGCACCATTTTAGGTGATCCAACTTTCGAAGACCATAAGTCACCCAAATTTTTGACCTCATCCGGGGCCTCTAAAGCCTTCCAAACTGAGTTCAAAGCTTCTGTACTTTGTTGCCAATACTAAAAATCTTCAATATCTACAAAGCTAGACTTGATCTGTCAATGAAACTTTACTGGCAGGCTGATATGACCAAAATGAACCTCTAGGGAAGAAATCAGAACATTATGAGATCGGATGACCAACTTACTAAAAATAGCAAGTTTCCATAAATAGCAGCTCAGCACAAGATAGCCCTTATTGAATACAAAAATAGAAATATTTTTGGGTGATGCAAGATTGCTCTTACACCCAAGATGCTCCTGCATCACATAAGTGTTGCCATAAATGACAACCCTTAAGTGATTCCCAGTACTCCAAAACATCACATGCCAACAATCTCTCCCTTTGGCATTAATGGAAACACTTAGAAAAATGACTAAGTGTTACAATACAACTTTCTTTTTCTTTCCTTCTTTTCTAATAATTTTTTTGGTTTCTTTTCTATTACTTTTTCTTTTTATTTTCTTTTCTACATACAACTCTACATATTTCTTTCTCTTCCTCATTTTCCCTTTTTCTTCCTCTCCCTTTGACATCAATGGCAAAGGTATTCTCAAAATTGTAGAACTTAAGCACAAGTGGTTTAGTGCTTAATCACCAAATTTAAGACATCTTGGAAGGAGATTTCCAAGGTCTTAACTTCTTCAATCCATGAACTTATCAGTAGTTCACTGACATGGATTAATCCATTCAGTGCATACGACGTTGTCTCTGCTTCCTTAAGCTCAGTAAGAGCAAATACTGACATTGAACCTTCAACTTTTATCATCTTTGAGAGATGAGTCTCCAACATTGTGAGCTTAGGAGTCAATAGGATTCTTAATAAGCCAAATATGTCTACAACTCTCCCTTTCTCCATTTCCAGTACTCCTATCTTGTCCAATATCCTAGATGTCTCCTTATCTACCTCTCCCACAGTTTGTGAAGATGATTCACAACTGTCCATTATACTGTCAAGGCTAGCCTTGTCTTTGGCTATGACCTCCTCAATATTCTTTAAATGTTTGCAGGGGTTTATGCAATAGCTATAAATTTTCCTGCCTTGTGCTACACAACTCTTGGCTTTAAGAGTGGTAGCCTTAAGAATGCCTAAGTCCCATGAAATGGACTTACAAAATTCTCTCAACTTCTTCTCCAAGAATTTCTTTTTAGCCTTTTCCTCTGTTGTCTTTAGCAATGAGTCAAAATGACTATCAAAGCTATCCAATACTATACCAAGATTCTCAACCTCATCCTTGTCTTTGAGAATAATTGGTGAGGGGAGTAGCTTGTTCTCTATTTTGACAACCCTGACCATTATCTTAGCTCTTTTGTCTCCTTTCTGAACTGATCTCTCCTTAGCTTTAGCAAAAGACATAAATGAAAGTCTCATCAACTCATCTTCATCCATGTTGTCCACATCAAAACTGATTGGTTTGGCCACACTTGCCAACAATAGGGATGTATCTAGTCTGACCTCAACAACTTTTTCTAATTTTCGCTGTCTTTCTTGCTTTTCTTATTGTTGTAATTCCTTATCCTGTGCTTTTTCTTCTTGTTTCTCTTCTGATTTTCCTTCCTCTATCTGTTCTTGATCTTAAACCTCTATCACACTGTCCACATTGTCCATAAATGGATCATTTACATCATGTGAAGTGTCAAGGCTAACAGGCACACCGGTGACAAAGAAGTCTAGTTGCATGTTAACTTGAGAAATTTCATCTATTGCCTTTGAAATCTCTCCTAAACCCAAGGATATAGGCTTAGAATCCTTAGGAGGTGAAACATTTTTAGGCATTTCATACATTAGAACTTGGTCTAATGCCTTTTGGGTGTCCTCAATCACCTCATCATATTTTATAGCCATAATCTTGACTAGTATAGCCTTTGTCCTTAGTAGGGGTTTCAGTGCCTTTATAATTTTTTCTCTTTCCTGAATTGACACAACCGGAAACATATCATCAATTGTTTTATTTCGTATGTTCTCATCTTTCGAATGTGCTAACTGTTTCCTGATTTCCAATTTTCTATATAGGGCTTGGAGAATGCTAGCTTCAATTTCCAACAAATTCTTCATAAAGACCAGCAGATGCTTAATCATGGTATCTTCAATGACTGCTTGGTCTGATGAACTACAACTGATTGAGAACCTGAGTGATGAACTTCAAGTGATTAGAGATCACCGATTACTGAAATGATATGTAAGATAATTGAATCAATCATTATGTTGTCATTGATGTCAACTAAGTTTTGACAGTACTTATCATGATAGTTGCAAACATCTACACATCTATAAAGAGGAGAGAAAAGATGAAGGACTGAGATATTTGCATGGAGGAAGATGGATATGACAAATGAGGCTAAGGAATACTCTTGGTAACTTATTGATGAGTTTATGACTTCATATTGTTGACTTGATTATGTTATAGTAATATGTTATGAAGTTGGAAGAAAAATGTTACAAAGCAATGTGGTCAGTTAATGAAGCATTCCAATATACACCGAGCCAGTGTAGTGTATACCGAGCGACAGTATCAACCAAGCTTGTGTTCTCTGACACATTTCTTTGTTAACTGAGTATGGACAAAAGAACTAAATGTTTAGTTTAGCCGACAGAAATTGATGAGTTGGAAAGTGTATGATTACAAGGTGGAAAGATAAAGTTTGTTATGAGATCAACGACTAACAAAATTTGAAGAAGATCTAAAGGATGGAATTGAAATGAGGTATTGACACATCTTTCGAGGAAGGTTTAAGCAGCAAAATCAATGAAGGAGATTAAGCAGAAAAATATGATGGATGAAAATAAAATGGTTTACTTTTCTATATAAGAGACATTGGTTTCACTATGAAAAGGATGCTGAAAGAAGGAGACTGCAGAGATATCACATGAACATAGCTTCATGCACGCCTGATCAGACTGGTTGAAGAAGAACCGAACTGCAAAATAGTACTGAGCATTAGAGAGCTTTACTGAGGGATAGTAAGTTATTGAATGTTGATGAACTTAATATAAATATTGATCAGAGGATTTTTATGGGCTTAGAATAGATCTGAACATCTACAAAATCAAGTTGTATTGTAATCAGATCACCTACTATTTCAGTTTAACTATTATAACAGAAAAATCTCTTAACCGAGTGGACTTGAAAGTCTTATATGTCATTCATAGAATGTACATTGTTATCCTGTCAACCCCATAGTGAATGTTGGTTGGATGATAAATGTTAGTGTTAAATCCTCTAACAAGGTCACACCTTACAATGTGTTTTGTAACCTTTAACAAGGTTATCTCTTCACCAAGCTCACTTCAGAAGAGTGAAAATATTTTGGGTTACCGTTCCTAGGTGGATTTTCCCTTTACAGGGTTTCCACGTTAAATCTTTGTGTTATGTATTTATGTGGTGATTGTTTGGTTATCATACTTTACATGTTTCATATTTGATTTGGTCGGTAATCACTATGAGCAATTAACTAGTAATTGGTAATTACACAGACAGTTTAGTATTTTATGTTTACCGAGCTGCAGAATTAGCTGAATTTGTTTTAAGTGATACATTTTGTATTTGGGACTATGGATAACTTATTCACCCCCCTCTCAGTTATTCTAACAATTGGTATCAGAGCATATTGGTTGCTTGGAACAGAGTTTTAAGGACTTCGACAGAAAGATCACAAAATGTATAAGAGGGAAGTGTCAAAGCTAAATAAGGACAACTTTACAATATGGCAAAGCCAAATGAGACTTCATATATCTAGAATTGGGAATTCTTCCCTCACCCTATTGGATAATGGCTACTTAGCACCGCCTACTGAACCTTTGACTCTTGATCAATTGAGAGATATACATGAGCATAATCTTACTATGATGGAGATTGTTGTTGCTCTATTAGATGCTAAATTTGAAGATGTCAAGGATTGCCTTACTTCAAAGGAAATGTGGGATAAACTTACTCAAGTTTATAGTGGTGATGCAAATGTCAAGAGAGTTAGAGCTGAAAGTTTAAGCGGAAGATTCGATGATATGAAAATGAAAGAAGGAGAAAATATAGTGTAGTATACAAACCGAATAAAGGAGGTAGTTAATGCTATTAGAGGATTTGGTGTTATCATTGATGAAGATACAGTGGTAAGAAAAATTCTAAGGACTTTATTGCCTATTTATGCAATCAAAATATCTATAATACATGAAATGAGCTCTGCACCTAACAGTACTCTCACTCTTGATAATCTAATTGGTAAGCTAACAACTTTTGAACTGAACAACTTTGATAATAGTGTTGTACTATCTGTTGAGTCTGGTTTCATGACTTCTCTGAAGATTGGTAAGTCTAGCAGTAGAAATAATAAGGATGATAGTGACAGAAACACTGATGATGAGCTTGAAGCTCTTATGGCCCGGAGGTTAGTAGTTACCTAAAGGTAAAGGTAGATATAGGGGTAAATTACCTTTAGCATATTTTAACTACAAAGAAGTTGGTCATATTGCTGCTAGATGCCCAAACAGGAAAGAAGATGATAGAAACAAAGATCGATCTGGTGAAGGAAGCTATGGTAGGAGAAACAACATAAGTTGCTGACACTACAACAAAGATAACCGAGACAATAGTGATAAAGGAAAAAATGTATGTTACATTGCTAAAGAGAATGATACCGAGACCAACACAGATGATAATGTTGAAGTAGTATTTGTTGTGATGAAGGATGATTCTAAGGAAGAAGAAAGGTATGTAGAGACATAACTCATTTCTAAAGTTAATAAAAATGATACATGGATCATTGATAGTGGCTGTACACATCACATGACTGGTGATGAAGAAAATTTTGATCATCTTGAGCAATATAATGGAGGATCAGTAAAAATGGGTAATGATACACCATGTATGGTTAGAGGAAAAGGATGTTTACTGATAAATGATAAAATCAAATGTGATAATGCTTATTGGGTAGAAGGACTAAATTAAAATTTTCTAAGTGTGGCACAACTTAACAACTCAGGTCATTGAGTAGCTTTTGAGAGCAAGAAGGTAAAGATATTTGATGATGGAGGAAAACTTGTTGGAACAGGAGCACAAACCAAAGGTAACTTATTTTATCTTGATAATGATAAGTCTTCTTGTTTAATGATGAAAAATGAGGATGCATAGCTATGGCATAAAAGGTTATGTCATGTAAACTTTGATAACATGATTAAGATTAGCAGAAAGAAAAAGGTTAGAGGTCTGCCTAGCCTAGCAAAGTTGGATCATGTTATGTGTCATCAATGTCAAAAAGGTAAGATGACAAAATCTAGTTTTAAGAGTAAAGACTATTCAACAAAGAGAATTTTGGAGTTAGTTCACACCAACCTATGTGGTCCCATGAGAACATAGAGTTACTATGGGGATAGATATTTCATTTTTTTTGTTGATGATTACACTAGATTGATGACTGTGATGTTTTTAAAAGAGAAATATGAGGCATTTAAGATGTTTAAATGGTATAAAGAAAAATTAGAGAAAGAAATTGGGAAAGAACTAAAATGCTTGAGATCTAACAAAGGTGGTGAATTTATTTATGATGAATTTACTAACTATTGTAATGAGCATGGTATAAAAAGATAGGTTTCCACACCGAGAACACCTCAGTAGAATGGAATTGTTGAAAGGAGGAATAGATCAATTGTTGATTGCATGAGGATACTGATGTTACAAAAGAATGTTTCAAAGACATACTGATGCAGTCAAGGATGGTGGATCCAGTTAAGGATAGTCCAAACCTTGCAGCCAATAATCAACACGGTGGAATACTCAACAACATAACAAAAAAATATCTATTTAACTCTGATTTTCATCAACATGCCCAGTTGTAAGGCCTTCTAGGTTAGGGCCAATTACAATCAGAAACAATTCTGCAAGATCCACACATATCTAATATAATCTCATCTAGTTCAGTTCTGAAAATAATCAACAACTGATGGAAACCCTAAGGAAGATCTAAACTTGAGCTCACAAGCCTCCAAGCAATCTCCTTGTCTCCAAGTGTGCAAACCACTAGCTCTACGACTACAAACTATCAGATAACAATCTGATCTGCTAGATCATGCAAGATCTTTCCCATAACTTTGCCAACTCCATCTTCAGAACCTTAGATATGATTCGCTAAGTCTTCCAAGTTATGAACTTCCACTCCTTTCGATGATCCCTTGATGATCCCTAAAAACCTACCCAAACATCCTATAAATACTAATCATCAGCCACAAGTCAGCTGGATGAAACCATTAACTCCCCCCAAAAATTATCAAATGCAATACAAGTTAGCTTCAAAATATCCTTACAAACATTTAATTCAACATGTCATCCTGTAACAACAACTACCAACAATAAATGTACCAAGTCAGCCCAACAAATCACACAGAACTCTAGTTGATAAACCAGAACTACCAAGCAACAGTGAAATAACTGAGCATGCCAGGAATTGCCAAGCACCACAAGCATCACCGAGTAATAATTTCATCGAGCACCAAAGATTACTGAGTTCCTTCAGTGACCAAGCTTCCTTCAATGATCAAGACCATCAGTCAAGGCTGCAACTGAGTAACACCGGCCAAACACACACCTCCCATGCAGATTCACTGAGTACCCTAGAATGCCCCTGCATTAGACACCCCAGGTTCAAAAAGATGTTCATATGTGAGAAGAACATCTTCCAGGATTCAACACATAAACCCCAAATTGGTTCTTCACATACAAGTCCTCCACCATTTCAGTTTGCATACTCTTCCACTTTAACTTTCTCTGTCTCTTCAAGTCTTTCCTTGAAAACACACAGGTTTTTCCTCCATACTAATCATTCATTTTCTCTGGATCTACCAACTCAACCTGGCTACCAATACTCAGGCTTCTCCTACTGAGTGTTGTATCCAGAAAAGGCATCAAGGAAAACTTCCTATCAGCCTTCTCAACAGTAAACACATTTTTGACATAGTCATACATAGCTCTGCAATCATATTGCCAAGGTCTATTGAGAAATATATCACAACTATCCATCTTCACAATGTCACATAACACAAGATCCTTATACTGGCCAATCTGAACATCAATAAAGTATTGTTCTCTTACTTCTAGAGCATGAACATCTTATAACCAGCCAATCCTATAAGGACAAGGATGCTTCATTCTATTCAACCCAAGTTTCTGAACCATGTCCTTAGCAACAAGGTTATTAGTACTACCACTGCCAACAATAACATCACAGAGTTTACCTCCAGACTTGCATCAGGTCCTAAACAAGTTACTTCTCTAACAAGGTTCCTCCTTTGTACCAAGCAATGTTCACCGAAGTAGCAAGTTCTCAGATTTAGGTTCATTCTCATTCACCACAGCAGTCTGTCGGTCACCAAGCTTCTTCTATGTACACTCAAAAGAACTTTGTCCTTCCTCTCCACAGTTATAGCAAGTACCCTTAAAGATAACTCTACCTGTCTTCTTCTTCAGTTCCACAGGTTTCAGTTCATCTTCTGCATCAGTTAGTTTATCCTTCACCAAGTGATCAATATTTTCCTTCCCTCGAGGATTACTATGTTGTTTCCTCTTCAACTTATCTTCTTCCTTCAGAGCATACTAATAAGTATTTTCAACAAAATCAAATTTCAGCATACCAAGCTCATCCTAAATATTGAATCTCAAACCATTCACATACCGAGCTACCTTTCCTTACCAAGCTCTTGGTGTCTAAACAAAATAGTAAGTTTGTAGAGCTCCTCGATATAATCTTCAACAAACAGATCCTTATGTTTTAGATTCTGCAACTTCTTAAACAAGTCAAGCTCATAGTTAGAAGGTATGAACTTAGCTTTCAACTTAGTCAACATCAACCTCCACCGATTGATCTTCATTTAACCTTCATCTTCTCTATCTCTTTGTAGTTCTTTCCACCAAAGAGTAGCATGTCCTTTCAACTTTGTTTGTGATAATCTCACCTGAAGAGGATCTTCAATTTCTTCTAGCTCAAAGAAATCTTCAAGTTCACCAATCCAATCAATCAAGTTCTTGGGCTTTAAAGTACTAGAGAAAGTAGAAACTTCCATTCAATAACTACTACTTACCCGAGCTCTAGATCTAGGCAACCGAGTAGTTCTATCTTCAGTAGATATATCCCTCCAGTCATCACCACTAGATCCAGTAGGTTCAAAGTCTTCAACTGCTTCCTCATAACCATCTTCAATACCAACATTCTGAGGTACACCAATAATAGCTCTCATGATCTTGGCAACCATGTCATTCTTCATCAACTCCATCTCAGATTTGAAACCTAATTTCACCTTCTCTCTAATCCTAGATTCAATAGTATCACAAAGATCTACAAGTACTCTAGGGTCTAATCTTCTCAGAGGTATCCTTAAAGATAATAGAAAACCTCTGCAACAAAAACAACATTGACCACCTTGTGACAATCTCCAAGTTGGATGCAAGTCAGATCTCAACCTACCACCTTGAACAAACCACTAGAGCAAGATCCAAAAGTTTAGTGCTCTAGATCTGCAATCCAGATCATACGATCTCTTCACCAACAAGATCAACTTTGGAAGATCATCCTTGCTAGGTCAACCTTCACTCCACAAGATCAACTCTCACTCTGATACCACCTGATGTAGTCAAGGATGGTGGATCTAGTTAAGGATAGTCCAAACCTTGTAGCCAACAATCAACACAGCATAATACTCAACAACACAATAGAAAAATAATTGTTTAACTCTTATTTTCATCAACATGCCCAACTGTAAGGCCTTCTACGTTAGGGCTAATTACAATTAGAAACAATTTTGCAAGATCCACACAGATCCAATACAATCTTAGCTAGTTTAGTTTTTAAAACAATCAGCAACTGATGGAAACCCTAAGGAAGATCTAAACTTGAGCTCACAAGCCTCCAAGAAATCTTCTTGTCTCCAAGTGTGCAAACCACTAGCTCTACGACTACAAACTATCAGATAACAATCTAATCTGCAAGTTCATGCAAGATCTTTTCCACAACTTTGCCAACTCTAGCTTTCAGAACCTCAGATCTAATTCACTAAGTCTTCCAAGTTATGAACTTCCACTCCTACCGATGATCCCTTGATGATCCCTAAAAACCTAACCAAAAATCCTATAAATACTAATCATCAGCCATAAGTCAGCTAGATGAAACCATTAAATCCCCCCAACAATTATCAAATGCAATACGAGTCAGCTTCAAAATAGCCTTACAAACATTTAATTCAACATGTCAGCCTGTAACAACAACTACCAACAATAAATGCACCAAGTCAGCCCAACAAATCACATAGAACTCTAGTCGGTAAACCAGAACTACCAAGAAACATTGAAATGACCAAGCATGCTAGGCATCACCGAGCACCAGTGTCAACCAAGCACCACAAGCATCACTGAGTAACACTTTCACCGAGTGCCAGAGATTACCGAGTTCCTGTAGTGACCAAGCTTCCTTCAATGACCGAGACCATTGGTCAAGGCTGCAATCGAGTAACACCGGCCAAACACACACCTCCCATGAAAATTCACTAAGTACCCTAGAATGCTCATGCATCACATACTAGAGAGAAGTAGTCAGCACGGCTGTATATGTTCTGAATCGAGTACAATTGAAGGACACAAACAAAACACCCTATGAGCTATGGTTTGGTCACAAACTGACTGTAAGTTACTTCATAATTTTTGGTAGCAAATGTTTTATTCTGAAAGATGAAAGAAATGGAAAGTTTGACTCTAAAGGGGATGAAGGGATATTTCTTGGATATTCAACTAAAAGAAAAGCTTACAAGTGTCTGAATAAAGTTACTAATAAAATGATTGAAAGTTGCAATGTTAGAGTTGATGAATTTGATGATAAAAATGGTGAAGAAAGCACTAGGGAGCCAAAAGACTATGGTAGATTCAATTACATTGAACAACCAGAGTACCTACCAAAGCCACAAGCTGAGTGGACCGAGCATCAAGAAAACAACACTGAGGAATAGCAAAGGGAAACCGACGATCAAGAAGGAGCTACCGAGCAAGAAAATGAACCTGAATAGGATGAACAACAAAGAAGAGATCATGTACTGGCTAGATTTGTCAGAAGACATCATCCTGAGAACCAAATCATTAGAGACAAGCAAGTTGGCATGTTGACAAGAAGTAAGTTAAGACAAGGTACATGCTTAGTTTGTGAGTTTGAACCAAAAAATGTTAAGGTTGCACTAGAGAATGAAGAATGGGTAAATGCAATGAATGAAGAGATAGAATAGATAGAGAAAAACAAGACATGGAGCTTAGTACCTAGACCAAAAGATAAGAATGTTATTGGTACTAAATGGATTTTTAGGAATAAGCTGAATGAGAATGGAGAGGTTACAAGGAACAAAGCTAGACTAGTTTGCAAGGGGTATGCACAGGAGGAATGTATAGATTATGGTGAAACTTTTGCACCTGTTGCTAGACTAGAGGGAGTCTGAATGTTACTTGAATATGCAACACATAAAAATTTTAAAGTCTATCAAATGGATGTTAAGTCTTCTTTTTTGAATGGGATACTAGAAGAGGAGGTCTACATAGAACAACCAGAAGGGTTTGGTGATCCAGATAAGAAAGACATGGTATGTAGACTACATAAAGCTTTATATTGTTTAAAGCAAGCACCTAGAGCCTGGTATGAAAGGTTGCATACTTATTTGTTAAGTATTGGTTTTGTTAGAACTAGTGAAAACAACAATTTGTATATGAAAGGAGAGTCTGAAGACACTATTTTGATTGCTGAAATATTTGTGGATGATATAATTTTTAGAGGAAAAGATCATATCTGTAAATCATTTTTTGATGAGATGCGAAAATAATTTGAAATGTCTATGTTTGGAGATATTAAGTTCTTTCTAGGCTTGCATGTTATTCAATAGAATGATGGAATTTTCATCACACAATCAAAGTACATAAAGGAAGTATTGAGAACATTTGGCATGGAAGATGCTAAACCAGTTGGAACACCGATGGTCACAAGCTACAAACTGACTAAAGATGATGAATCTACAGAGGTAAACTAGACATTGTACCGATCTATGATTGGTAAGTTGATGTATGTAGTGCATAGTAGACCAGATATTGCACATGTTGTGGGAATTGTTGCTAGAATTTTTGCAAATCCTAAGGATTCACACATGGTTTCTACAAAAAGAATCTTAAGATAACTGAAGAAAATAGAGGACTATGGATTATGGTATCCTAAGGGAGGAAAGTTTGAACTAAGAGTCTACACTGATGCAGATTGGGCTGGAAATATAGATGACAGAAAGAGTTCCACTGGAGGAGCATTTTTCTTTGGTGAAAGACTTGTTACTTGGACAAGTAAGAAACAACTGTGTATTTATCAGTGTACTGCCAAAGCATAATATGTTGCTGCTATTACAAACTGTTCAAATATTGCTTACATCAAGCAAGTGTTGGAAGGGATGAATGAGGTAATCACTGAGCCAGTGATTATATATTGTGACAACACTAGTGCAATAAATATTTCTAAGAATCCTGTAATGCACTCAAAGACCAATCATATTTCTATTAAGTATCACTACTTAAGAGAACAAGTACATGAGAAGCTAGTTAAACTGGAATATGTTACATCAAAAGAGAAACTTGCTGATATATTTACCAAGCCTCTACCAAAGGAAACTTTTGAATACTTGAGGACTAGACTTGGGGTCCATCCCTTGTCTATCAGTCACTAATGTGATCTAGAGGTTACATTAGCCTAATCTTATCAAAAGATCATTCATGTTGATGCAACATAGTTCACACTTTGGATTATGTCTAAGGTTGTGAAAGACTTTAGGAAAAGAGATTTTCATATAACTATACCGAGATACATTGTATGCACCAGACAATAGAGATTCACATGGCTACTGTAGAGCTGTATGTTTATGTGTTTCTTTGGCATTTTTGTCAAATGGAGAGATAAACAATATCACAAACCAAGAGATCACTGGGACATTTATCTAAGGGAGAGATAATTTAAGAAAGTCAGTGAGAGTTTTGAAGATTTGTTGCTAAGAACAAAAGGAATCTAAGAACTGGAAAAGATCATATCTGTAGAGGGAAGTCTGCGCTTGCAATGTTGTCATGTAACATAGTGATTAAACATATTAAGCTAGGGAGAGCTTACCGAGCTACAACATTTTCTTATAGAGTTTTAGAATACATGTTTGGTATGTGTATGGTATATTTCATATTTCTTGAGTTTCCATCAATGCCAAAGGGAGAGATTGATGAAGTACAACTGATTGAGAACCTGATTGATGAACTTCAAGTGATTAGAGATCACCGAGTACTGAAATGATGTATAAGATAATTGAATCGGTCATTATGTTGTCATTAATGTCAACTAAGTTTTGACAGTACTTATCATGATAGTTGCAAACATCTACACATCTGTAAAGAGGAGAGAAAAGATGAAGGACTAAGATATCTACATGGAGGAAGATGGATATGATAGATGAGGATAAGGAATACTCTTGGTAACTTATTGATGAGTTTATGACTTCATATTGTTGACTTGACTATGTTACAGTAATCTATTATGAAGTTGGAAGCAAAATGTTACAAAGCAGTATGGTCAGTTAATGAAGCATTTCAGTATACACCGAACTAGTGTAGTGTATATCAAGTGATAGTATCAACCGAGTTTGTGTTCGCTAACACATTTCTTTGTTAACTGAGTATGGACAAAAGAACTAAATGTTTAGTTTAGTCGACAAAAATTGATGAGATGGAAAGTGTATGATTACGAGGTGGAAAGATAAAAAAATTTATGAGATCAACGGCTAACAAAATTTGAAGAAGATCTAAAGGATGGAATTGAAACGAGGTATTGACACATCTACCGAGGAAGGTTTAAGTGGCAAAATCAATAAAGGAGATTAAGCGGCAAAATCTGATGGATGAAAATAAAATGGTTTACTTGTCTATATAAGAAACATTGGTTTCACTGTGAAAAGGATGCCAGAAGGAGACTGCAGAGATATCGCGTGAACACAACTTCATGCGTGCCTGATAAGACTGGTTGAAGAAGAACCAAACTACAAAATAGTACTGAGCATCAAAGAGCTTTACCAAGGGGTAGTGAGTTATTGAATGTTGATGAACTGAATAGAAATATTGATCAAAGGGATTTTATGGGCTTAGAATAGATTTGAACATCTGCAAAATCAAGTTGTATTGTAATCAGATCACCTACTATTTTAGTTTAACCATTGTAATAGAAAAATCTCTTAACCGAGTGGACTTGAAAGTCTTATATGTCATTCATAGAATGTACATTTTTATCCTGTCAACCCCATAGTGAATGTTGGTTGGACGATAACTGTTAGTGTTAAATCCTCTAACAAGGTCACACATTACAATATGTTTTGTAACCTTTAACAAGGTTGTCTCTTCACTGAGCTCACTTCAGAAGAGTGAAAATATTTTGGGTTACCGGTCCCAGGTGGTTTTTCCCTTTACAATGTTTCCACGCTAAATCTTTGTGTTATGTGTTTATGTGGTGATTTTTTGGTTATCATACTTTACATGTTGTATATTTTATTTGGTTGGTAATCACTATGAGAAATTAACTGGTAATCGGTAATTACATAGACAGTTTAGTATTTTATGTTTACCAAGCTACGAAATTAGCTGAATTTGTTTTAAGTGATACATTTTATATATGGGACTATGGATAACTAATT
This sequence comes from Chamaecyparis obtusa, assembly GCA_027943335.1. Taxonomy (NCBI): domain Eukaryota; kingdom Viridiplantae; phylum Streptophyta; class Pinopsida; order Cupressales; family Cupressaceae; genus Chamaecyparis; species Chamaecyparis obtusa. Next base: position 155,187 of record BSBK01005583.1, on the reverse strand, counting down.
CACTCCCCCTCTTAGTTATTCTAACATGGTCCTCTGAGTTATATCTGTTCATTATTAACAGATTTCCATCTTTGATAACTCTTTTCTGTAGTGATTTCATATGTAGTTTCCACAAGGGTTGTGGATTCTTTTGAACCATTTTCTCTTCCTCTTTCTCCATTACCTTCTCTTCCATCTTCTTCCTCTTTACCTCTGTCTCTTTTTCCCTTGGACCAACCTGCTTAATTGTCCTTGTTGATCTTCTTGTAACAACTACAGTCACAACTTCTTGTGTTTCCTCTGATAAATCAACAATGTCATCAGTGGGAGCTGCTATCTTTTTTGTCTCTAAGGGAGTGAGTGCATCCATGACTTTCCAAAGAGATTAGGTCTAAATAACTTAAATGTGCTCAAATTTGATGTTTGGCTTCATGTGAACACAAAATCTCTCTGCTAGATCAATGCTTTTCTTTCACACTTCTGCTCTCCTTAGTTGTTGATCAACAAATGGTGTAGGAATGAAATCCTTCAAGTCTTTTATCTATCGCAAGTTGAGTGTGTGCATTAAACATAGGTAGCTCAACTTTGCATGTTGTCCAGTCAATGCAAAACTCCCAAACATAGAAGATGAATCTTCAAGTGTTGTGATCTCATCCACAAACTCCACAACATCTGTACACATCACACCTAAGCTTGCATGAGCTTACTCCACTTATACAGAGGTTGGATAATTTTTTTTATTTGCATCCAATGCTCCCTATGAGGCCTTCTAGTTTGATACCTCAAAGAACTCATCATGCAAAGAAATGTCATCATCACCTATCTCTCCCTGATACACTACCTTATTTAGAACTTTTACTTTCCATATCTTCTCATCCTCTGATTTCTTGAATTGACTCACATTCATTCATGTAATCATTTAGGCTTTTACCACTATCACCAAAATTCTTCCTTATAACCACAAGAGGTGGTCCTTCTGGTTCACTAGATCTTCTTGGTCCTCTTTTGTTGTCATCTCCATTATATCTACAAAACTTCACAATGTGACCTAGATTGTTACATTTGTAACAAATAGGTGGTCTTCTTCTTTCTTGATTAGTCTGCAACTTACAGTACCTTGCTGTGTGCCCAAGGTTATTACATTTCTCACATGTAATCTTGGATGTAGATTATTCTCTGACATAGTCTTGCTTATACCTAGACTGATCAGGTTTTCTAAAATATGCCTTCTTGTGTCCATAATCATAAAAATTAAAATAGTAGCTAGTAAAGGGCTTAGAGTGACCTTTACTTCTGCAATCTCTTTTCATATGTCCAACTTTGTTGCATCTGAAACATCTACCTCTAAAGGGTCTGAATTGTTCTCTAGGTTCTTCATTTGTAGGCCTTTCTTCAGGAATAGGTCTTTCCTCATTCTTGGCTTCTTTTGGTTCTTCTTGAGTTTTTGAACTTTCTACTTCATTGAATCCACTCATATCTCCTTTAGACTTTTGTCTTTCTCTTTGTTCATCACTCTTGTCACTGCTCATGTGTAACTTTTCAATGATTAATTTGGCTTGAGTGAGTTCACATTTAATGATCTGATTGTATTTATCCAATTCTTGATATCTATCCTTGTAGTGGTCAAGTTTGGTCTTCATTTTTCCTATTAGTAAGTTAGCTTCTTTTAGTGACTCTTCAACTTTTTTTCTTTAATCCTTTTCATTCTGAATCTCTTTGATCATCAAAATATTGATTTGTTCTTTTTCTTGCTCCAACATCTTTACTTTGTCTGATGTATCATTGTTTGAGCCTTCTTTGATCTTCTCCACAAGGTCTTGTCCCTAACTTTTTACAATCTCAAGTTGTTCTTTAAGTTTCCTCATGAGACCTTCTACTCTTCTTAACTTAAATTTTAGTTTGCCATTCTCAACTTTCATCTTATCTAGATCTTCAAGTGTAGCTTCAAAGTTCTCTTGCAAAAATTTTGAATCCATTTTGATCGCCCTTAAGTTGTTAGACTTTTTCTTCAAGGGCCAATAGCTCTGATACCAATTGTTAGGATTAGGTAATACTGAGAGGGGGGTGAATCAATATTATAGAACTTTGATCTCAACTTTAAATAATTAGATAATCCAAAGTAATGTAGAAATAAAAAGAATGTATAAGCATAACACATTACTCATGACACCATGATTTGTTCTCGAGGAAACCCTGGCAAAAGGGAAAACCCCGGTGGGGATGGTACCCATAAATATGCACTAAAATATAATATCCCTGGTAGGAGATCTAGCCCTGTTAGGAGCTAATTGTTACATAGTACATTTCCTTGTTAGAGGAATATAAAACCCTGTTAGGGGTAAACAAAACACCTGGTTAAAGGTGGTGAGCACACTGCTCTTACAATCAATACTTGTCTCAAAATAGTTCTCAAAAGGGGAACAATACAAGCACTTATCTTTCTTAGATAGTTCCAATTGTAGCACGACCTCTTATTGATCTTGCATCTGATCTCTGCTCTTATATTCACATACTTACTCTATCATTATAATCATACCATACATCGCTTTTACAGAAACACTCTATATACTTATACAAAATCATCCTTCCAGTCGGCTTCACAATTATCATGCAAAACATAATAATAACTCATGAAAATGTTATCTATGGAATCAACGGTCTTACAATACCAAAGATTCAGCAATATACTTTATTCACCTTTCTTGGCATGTTACCATATTCACTTTTCCTTCCTTAATCTTCGCAATTGTTCATATACCCTGTTACATTATTTTATTGCCTTCGCATATCTTTCAAACATTGTGTCTCATAGATCTAATAACCAAAAATTATGCGATCTTAATTGAAGCCTATTTATATCCTAAAATACCTCCAGTTAACTTGGCAAGCCATAATACTTCATATATCTTCATCGCTGACCAAAATTGTGCCACTGTACCCTGTCATCCTGATTCTGCACTTAGTCATTTTCATGATTGAGACTCTAGTGGCAATCTCCACAACATACAATCACTTTATCATAAGTGTTCCATAAATGACAACGCTTAATTGATTCCCAGTACTCCAAAACGGCACATGCCAATAATATATACTACACTTGATCAGTGTATTCTGAAATCTTTACTTACTGACCACATAAAATTATTCAGTTTTGATCTTCAATACATAACAGAATCATGTAATACAATCAAGTCATCAACATAATGTCATAGGTTCGTTAATAAGTTACCCAATATATACCATATCCATATCTTTCTTATCCATCTCATCTTCATGTAGATATCTCATTCCTTTACCATTTTCCTTCCTTAGATATTTGTAACCATCATGATAAGTACTGTAGACACCTAAATTCATCCTTTTAACATTAATTTAATTTAATTTAATTAATAATCCCAAATAACATTATAGTTAATTTTTTTAAATTAATTATATTTGTTAAATTCATCTATTTATTTAATTAAATTAATTAATTAATTAATAGTATTTGAATTAAATTTAAATACTACCTTTCATAATGTATTAAATTTAATTTAATACATGTTCCTCCATAGTCCCATTTTAAATAAATTTTTAATTTATTTAATCCCCTCACATTCTTTATTTCTACTAAACCATGATTAAATTAAATTTTAATTAATTTAATCCTAAATCCAACCTAGATGTTATCCTACACACATCACTTTTTGTCTAATAAGCCTACTCACTAATTAACTAAGGTTAATTAGGCTAATTTTTGGATTCCTACATCCATTAGTCCTAATTATTTGCTCACAATGTGTGAGCAAATTTCCAAAAATGACCCTTTTTCAAAAATTGCTAAAATTTGCACAAACAAAGCTTCTTACATTTTATGACACTTATTACACATTCTAAAATGGTGAAAATGGACTTTTTCACTTACACGTCTCTTACACACACTTACACATGTACTTAAAGTACACATTGACCTTTCAGATCCCAAGTTGGTCACACATGTGTGAGCAAGTCTTGGACTTTTCATGGCTTATGTGTCTCCTTGGTGGCACCTATGTGGATTCCACATAGATGCCACCTCACCCCAGCCTTCCAAAATCCTATAAATAGGACCCTTGTCTCAAGCAAAATTCATTCCTTTTTACATTAGAGTTATTATGCTAGTTTAGACTTAGAATTGCTTTCATAGAGTTTTCTAACAATTTGGTAGTTGCTAAATTTCTTTCAAGTTTGTAGACTTAGTTTCATCTTAGTCATTTAGCTTCATCCATTTTCTTTGCACAGTTGCATGCCATAGAGCTTGAGAATTACTTTCATAGCTCCTTGAGCTTCCTTGGCCTCTTGCATTTGAGTGCTTGAGATTTTCTTTTGTAGCTTCTTCTTGAGCATCTCAAATCTTCATTATACTTACATTTTAGTGGGATCTATACTTGTGTTGGGAGAGCACACCCACAAATATCTCTAAGAGCTAAAATCAAGCAAGTCTTGGGTGCACTTGTGTATTGCTCATCGGAGGTTGTGGTGAAAATTAGTGTTTTTTATAAGTTTATGAACATGCTAAAATAGATTTGAATATGCTCTTTATCATTAACGTTTGCATGTTTGAACTTGTTCTTAACAGGTGGATTTTCATCATATACATTTTGGCACGCCCGGTGGGACCCATAATCCCATTTACTAACTATTTCTCTTGATTTTGTGAATCTTTCCCGTGAATTTTCCAAACATGTGTCTCCACACGACCAAAGGCATCTCTACCTAGCAAGAAGCATCTCTACACATAGGCGTCTCTACACACAGGTGTCTCTACCTGTCAACATGTGTCTCTGCCTACAAACAAGTGTCTCCACCAGAAAGAGTTTTTCTCTCATTTTAGTTTGTTTTAAGCAGCAAAACTTCTATTTGGAAATCACATTAAGGCTAATGATCATTAGTAAAACACCTAACTGTATCTGCAAATGAATAAAAATATATGAAACTAATGAAATCTTTGTTTTTGTGGAGACAAGTCTCTCTGCATGCACACAAGTGTCTCTACTAGAAGAGGGAGTTTTCCTTTGTGTTGTTTTCTAAGTTGATTAAGTAAAACAATTTGACATATTGAGGTTAAAAATCACTATATTTTTGTCATTAGAAACCTTTCTATGCATTTAAGACTTAGTGAGAGGATAAAACTTTCAAACATTGGTGTTTAACTTTTGGTTTTTTGTAGACAGGCGTCTCTACCTATACACAGGCATCTCTCCCTATAAATAGGCGTCTCTACCTGGAAACAAGTGTCTCTGACAGACAAGTGTCTCTGCCTATAAACAGGCATCTCTACCTGATTTTTGCATGTTTCTATAGTATCTTGCACTTTGAGTTTTCTGATCTGAGTTTTTGGAAGATACTGGCATTTTGTGACTTCTAATAGTAATTTTGCAGAACGTTGACCAAGATTTGACCACTCTAAGACTACTAGTTTGTTTTGCAGGACGTTGTTAGAAGACCAACACACTAAACTACTTATCAAAGTTGTTTTGTAGGTTGCCAAGGAGATTCAATCAAACATTGTGTTTTCTTAATGATTTCTTAGGCACCTAGCATTAAATAGGAAGTCTTTTTCTGTAGATAATGATTCATTAGCTAGGGGATAATGCTCTTTTCTCCAAGTGAGAAAATAAGAAACCCAGAACCTTTTGAATTTTTGTCTTGAAGACAAGACTTGGAATTAATCATTTGTTTGGTGTATTTGGGAGAAAACCTCATTGGATAAGAGATTATGCTCTTTTCCCCTTGAGGGAAAACCATAAATCTAGACTCCTTCTTAGGGCCAATCCATGCATTTACTTTCAATCCTTTAGATGGGCATGTTGGTGAGGTAAAAATCTCTCGGGAATGACCCATGTGAGAACAAGGTGTAAGCCCACCACTCCAACTCACGTTAATGAAATTTTCTTTTTGGGGTTAAAGCCTCGAAAGCCAGATGAGATTTGAGCTTATATGTGGCTCTCACCTAACATTTAGTAGGGCCTCATGGTCTCAATCACATTTATGTGACTACTTGTGTTAAGGTTCTTTGTGGGGCTATATGTTCTAGTCGCGCTTGTGTGGACACAAAGTGTTTGTTCGAATGGAGATCCTTACTAAAAGCCATTAGTTAGAAGCCACCCTGTTCACCTCAAAAAGGTTGATAATATATGTATGAGGAGAATAGTAATCTCCCCAAGACACTCACCATATCGAGCCCCCTTCAATGTTAACACTCTGATAATATGGCATCATGGAGACATTGTGTGCTTGGTGATGGTCGTATTCTAAGGAGTTGTTGGGTGTGTCCCTAAGTTAGTGAGAAAAGGTTTTCAATCTCAGCCAACTTCCTTTTAGGGATAAAGAGTGTTCTTTTTACTTTCATTGCAAAAACAAATCCATACACTTGAATCCTGTATGGTTTCTTTGGCCCTTGCAGGACTATTTTCAACAATGTGCTTGTAACCCAAACGTTTGATGTATGTATGAAATCAGTTCTTGCCAAGAACACCCTTTGATCTATCAAGATATTGTCCTCAAGTCATGATAGATAGTTTTAAACATAAGAAATAAAAACTCCCAATTGCACGAGTCCATAGAGAGAAGAAAATCTTCGATCAAAGGATTAAAGCCAACCAATCTTATTTGAAACCCATTCAAGAATTTCTAGAAGCTGTTGAGAAATTAGATAAAATCATTTACAATAATTGGGTTGCTAATTTTGTTTCCAAGAACAAAGTGAACATGGCCTTTGTCACTTGGGAATCCTATAACTAAGTACCTTTGACCTTCATTCCTCATCTTCTTCAAGTCATTCATCCCTTTCTCATCTTTAAACATCCCTTTCATCATCCACATCCCAAAACATTAGGAGCATTAATCAGAATCTTGGACTTTAAATCAGAATTAGATCAATCCATCTTTGACACCTTCATCAAGCCACTGGGTGAAAGAATCATTCTGATAGTGTCTCATAGACCATAATTCCAAAGCAAACATTAATCCCTTACTACTTTGAGAACTGAGTCTTTCTCTAGTAGTCCTAATCTAGTCCTATTTTGTTTGGGGATCATCAGTTTATCACCTAAACACAAGAAGACTTTTAATCAAAACCAATCCTATGTTTGCATAATCACAGGGTCTTGTTTCACCTAGGTTTGTTCCAAAACTTTAAATCCAATCAATCCTTGAGGCTTAGTTCCTCGTTAATCCAATTTCATCAATCAATCTAATCCTAAATCAAATCAATCAGTCCAATTCAATCAATCCAATCAATCATCAAGACCTAATCATTAGTCCAATTTGCTCCCAGTTCACCAAATCCTTTCCATACCTCATCAACTATTCACCCTTCTTCAATTCAACCATCCTAAGGTCACTCATGCATGGTACTTACCCGATCACAAGAAAATCTAAGACAAGAATCTCTCATGATGGATAATGATCAAGAAACTATCTATCAAGAAGACTTTAATGACAAAGAAGAACCTCACATGGAATTCGACACAGTAATACCTAAAAGTGTCAGTGCTAATCCATGAGCTAAAGAATTTTTTGAGGATCCTAACAACTTAAGCTTAGTGGAAGACCTAATCCAAGCCAACAGTGCCAATATCTTCATGAATCTTGTCCAAAGAGGTGTTACCCTCCTTGATAATTTTGATGAAACTTTGCTTGAGAACAACTTGATTCGAACCAACAAAAGCAAAGTAGCGCCATCAACATCTGATAACACAACTCAACCTCCCCCTGATACACTTGATTTAATCCAAAAAATCTTAAACAAGCCTAACTCAAACAATGGGGTGAGTAATGATGGTTCAAATGTGGGCCATTTACTTGAACCACAACCAGGGTCCTCAAGATGACGCTCTGCTTCTATTTTCTCGAAGCCTAGTGGAGTCCTAAAAAATCAAAATTTTGCACAAGCAAATAACACCAACCAGAGACATAACACCAATCTTCACCCTCCAGGGGGACATAATGCATCATTAGGAGGAGGAACACTTCAAGCCCATATGATCACCACTAATCCTCTTGAATTAGTCCAACAAATTGATGAGCTCAAAGGCATGTTTTTGGCTATGCAGAAAGGCGGGAAGAAGGAATTTTACTTTGCAGAAATATGTCCTTATCCTTTTGACAAATCAATCACTCTCCAACCATTCCCTACCAATTTTGAAATGCCAAAGTTTGATAAATACAAGGGAGACTCATGCCCTACACATTAACATATCAACAAATTTTATGTAGCGGCACAAGAAGTTTCCCATAATGATCATCTTCTCCTAAGACTCTTCACTAGGAGTCTTGGAGGACTAACCTTAGAATGGTTATTGAACCTCCCTCCGGGTTCCATTTCCACCTTCCATGATCTCGCAAAAAAATTTTTTACACAATATTCTTATAACATGAAACAACAAGCATCCCTCAATGATTTTTGTAACATGAAACAAAGAAATAGAGAAGCCTTTGCCAATTTTCTCCAAAGGTGGTGACATCTCGTCAATCGCATGCCTTGGAAAATCCTAGATTCACATCTAGTTGATATCTTTACTAAGAATCTAGTTACAGAAATGTCATTTTAGATGAAGATGGCTACCTCGGATTCCTTCAAGGCACTCATTAAAAAGGGGAAGTCTATTGAAGATGAACTTTTGATGAAAGGAGCAATTAAACACTATACCCCTAATTCATCTAACAATACTATTGATAAACCCAAATTCTAGTCTAAGAACAAAGGTGTTGTTAATGATGGAGTGACAGATGCTAAACATGTCCAAAATGTTCAAGCATCCAATAATAGTAACCAAGGAAATCACAACAAAGATGATCAGAACAATCACAACAATAATCAAACCAATTCGAATAACCAAAACAATTAGAACAGTTCAAATAACCAGAATCAAAATCAAGGATCTGGTTATTGTGGCTCTCTATTCTCATGATATAATGGCAATAATAACAACAACAATCGACAATAGCCATGATGAAAATTTACACAGCTGGCAGATTCCCTTGATGTGATCTTCCAACATCTAGTCAACCAAGGGATGATGGTTTATCCTAACACCAAGCCTTTCGACAAAAATAAACCCAAACCCAACTGGTATAAGGATAATGAATACTGTGATTATCATCCCATGAAAGGGCACAAGATCAAAAAATGCATGAAGTTTCATCATTTTGTGAAAGATTTGATCGATGATGGTAAAATTGAAGTAGAAGGACAAAATGCATCTACTTCTAATGCCTAGTTAAAAATGTATTCTAGACCTTTTCCATAACATAATAAAAACAATTCATCCACATCCAAGGGCTTTTCTTACGATTATTCAACAAACAAAATCTCAGGGGATGAACGCACTTGTGGAAAATTAGCCGAAAATGATGTATGTGGTTTTGACTCACTATGTGGCCATATTGAACAATCTGACACTCATGTAAACATGTTGACTTTAAAGAGTGTAGATTGCAATGTTACTACCCACCGCCCTCACATAACTATACAAGCTGTTGTCAATCCACTTGTTGTGGATCCACCTGCTGCACCATCTACCTCGACACAATGTACGTCATGTTATGAATTGCTTTCCCAACTATAAAAGACCCCTGTGTAGATATCCATACTATAGCTTTTGCATACATCCCCCATCCACAAGGAGGTCCTTGACAATGCCCTAACTGAGTCTCACATCCCAGAAAATATCAATGCCTCCTAATTCCAAGCAATGATCAGAAATTTGGCTGCCCAACAACACCTAGTGTTCACTGAAAAAGATTTTTGAGGTCCTGACCCTCATCATAATAAACCCCTGCATATCCAAGTCACCATCCATAACACCCGAATCAAAAGAGTCCTTATAGACAATGGATCCGGTTTGAATCTTTGTACTTTAAGCATGATTCACAATATCAGTCTTTCTGAGGACCTCATTGATGTAAATAAGAGAATAACAATAAAAGCATATGATGACAGAGAAAGGGTGAGTAAAGGTCTCATTGCACTCCCCTTACAAGTGGGCCTAGCTTTTATTGAAACTACTTGTCAAGTACTTGACTTGGATCTACCCTAAAATATCCTATTAAGTAGGCAATGGATACACGCTATCTCAGGTGTCCCATCCACATTTCACCAATGTTTGAAATTCTCACATCACGGAGCTAAAATAACCATTCCTGGCAATCATGAACCCTTGCAATATTGCAAAAGGTTGGAAGGAAAATAATCAAACTATTGCCCATTGAATGAACGTGTTCATCCACTTTCGCAAGAGATTCCCATCCATCACACTTCCTCTAAAGAACAATTGTCTAAGCAAGCCAAGGGAAAAGAAAAGGTTACCCATGAAGAAAAGAATACTTAGTCTGAAAAGAAAGTTAGATTCACCGATCAAGACCCAGGGGAATACAAGTTTGAAAATACCCTATGCATTGGTCAGCTCCCTCTCTCTCCTAGGTCTTATGGAAAACCTTCACAACTTTTTCCTAAGGAAAATAAAGAAACAATGAAATCTAAATAGACTAAATTTGAACATTGGGGGTCTCTCTCAGATGAGCATATGGAACATAATGTTCTTTCTTGGCTTTTTTATGAAGAAGAAGACAAACCTACAGACATTCCTAAAGGGAAGTATATAAAGGCCACACCCATTGTTGAAAGTATGGGATATCATGGCATTGGCCTTGGAGAAAATGAAACAGGAAGAAAAACTCTCATAAAAGCAACTAGATACCCTTGAGGATGAGGACTGGGTTCCATAGAAACTAAGAAAACCTTTGCCAACAACTATTGTTTGATTAAATCTAATTCAGACACTAAGGAAGAGTTCTTTGAAGTCCCTTTCCAATATATTGAAAATGACCTTGATACCCATGTCCTCCATATCACCCAATTTGACCTTTCCTCACCCGAACTTCCCCTTACCAACCCTGAACTGATCGATTGGGACCAACAAGATTCACCACCTGCCTTAGACATATGCGATTCTAATGAGGCAGTTCTAGCACTTTTTAGACTAAGAAATCTCCAAGACAATGAACATCAGATTCACTATAGTGAGCAAGCCTACTTCGGTAGCCAAGTCAACTCCCTTAGTCACAAAAAGGAAGAAAACAAAAATAAAAAAAATGATAAAACATCCTTGGGTGAAAACCTTTCTAAGGCACCTTTGGATGGTGAAAAAGACAAAATAAAGGACACATCCTCTAGTGAAAACCTCTCTAAAGCGCTAGAGGAAGGGGAAGTTGACTTTCCCTTCATGTCATTACCATCAGAGAAATCTTCTATCCTCATAGAAGAAATAATTGCAGTTAGTTTGGGCATAGAAGCAAATCCTAAGATCACCTACATTACAGCCTCTCTAGACGAGACAAAACAAGAGTCCATGACTGCATTCCTTAAGAAATCCTACATTAACTTTGCATGGACATATAAGGATGCGCCTAGACTTGACACTGACTTGGTTTTACATCATCTTTTTATGGATCCTACAATCAAACCTGTCAAGCAAAAAATACGCAAGATGCATCCACAAGTAGCACTCCTAGTTAAAGCTGAATTGCAAAAGATGCTAGATGTAGAATTCATCAGACCAATAGACTATCTAGAATGGGTCTCAAACATTGTACCAGTAGGTAAACCCTTAGGGGGCATCTAGATTTGTACTGATTTTAGAGATCTTAATCTCGCCTGCCCTAAGGATGATTTTCCACTTCCAAACATTGACATCATAGTGAATTTGACTGTTGGGCATGAGATGTTGTCCCTCATGGATGGTTTTTCTGGATATAATCAAATTTTCATAGCAGTGGAAGACCAGCATAAAACTACATTCACTACCCCGTGGGGTACATTTTGTTATCAGGTCATGCCCTTTGGTCTCAAGAATGTAGGCGCCACATACCAGAGAGCCATGACAACCATATTTAATGACCTCCTTCATGTGATCATGGAAGATTATGTGGATGATATCTTAGCAAAATCCAAGACATGAGAATCACACATTGATATTCTCACTACAATCTTTGACAAACTAGAAAAGTATAAGGTTCGATTGAATCCCAAAAATGTGTCTTTGGTGTGCAATCTAGTAAGCTCTTAGGCTACATTATGTCACGTAGAGGAATAGAAGTGGATCCTAAGAAGGTGAAACCCATTTTGGAGATGCCACCTCCTAAAAATTTGAAACAATTGAGCTTGCAAGGAAGACTTCAATCCATTTGAAGATTTGTGTCACAACTAGCAAATAGGGTGCATCATTTCTCTCACCTACTAAGAAAGGATATTAAATTCATTTGGGATTGCTTGTGTCAAAAGGCTTTTGAAAAACTCTATATCTAGCTAATCCACCAGTGTTGGTCCCGCTTGTGTCAGGATGACCTTTAATTCTCTACATCTCCACAACTACAGTAGCACTGGGTGCTCTCCTAGCACAATTAGATGACAATGGAAAAGAATGTGCCATATATTATCTTAGCAGGACTTTAGTGGGTTATGAGCTCAACTATACCACTATTGAGAGAGCTTGACTGGCTGTGGTCTTTTGTATGCAAAATCTATGCCATTAAATTCTTAATCACAAAGTACAGCTGATAGCAAAGATTGACCCACTTAAGTACTTGTTATCAAAAGCTGCCCTAACAGGTCACACGACAAAATGGGTCATGATCCTTAGTGAATTTGATATTGTGTACACAGAACGCAAAGCCATCAAAGGACAAGCAACAACAGATCAACTTGTAGAAGCTCCCATTCATGTAGATCATCCTATTGTCACAGATTTTCCTAATGAAAATATCATGACTGTCACTCCCAGCATTCAATGGAAGCTTTATTTTGATGGATCTTTTACCCAAAAAGGATTAGGGGAAGGAATTCTATTTGTGACATCTCAAGGGGATCTTATCCCTCAATCCTATAAACTTACATTTGCTTGCATGAACAACATAGTAGAATACGAGGCCTTGGTCACAGGGCTTCGCCAAGCTGTCAGATGGAAGATCACAATTTTTCTTGTTTTTGGTGACTCCCAATTAGTTATCAAACAAGTCAATGATGAATTTCATACAAAGGATGATAAGTTGCTTCCTTACCAATGCATGGTTAAAGATTTCAAACAACATTTTGCAAGCCTCATTTTCCAGAAAATCCCAAGAGCAAACAATAAAGTAGTAGATGCCATGTCTACCATTGCTTCACTAATATCTATGCCAGAAACAACCACACAATGTGAATTTCTTGTTGAGAATCTTATGGTCCCTACCTATGACCAACCAAATTTTGAGATGGTGTGTGAAATTGTTGGTCCTGAATCACCTTGGTATCAAGAAATCCTCACCTATCTTCATGATAAAACCATTCCCCTCATGCTTACGCCTAACCAAAAAAAAACCTTTGTTCACCGTACTTCTCGTTACACAATCCTTGGAGACACTCTTTTTTCATAAACACTTTGATGGAACTCTTCTTCAATGTTTGAATTCAGAGGAATCACACAGCCTTGGAAGAGTTGCATCAAGGAATATGCGGAGCCCATTCTAGTGGTCTCACTTTAGCAAATAAGTTGCTTCGCACTGGATATTATTGGCCAATAATGGATCAAGATGCCTATCATTATGTGAAGAAATGTGTTCCTTGCCAGCAAAATGGTGATTTGATACATGCTCCCGCTCAATCCCTCCAACCCACCATCACACCTTGGCCTTTCTCTCGCTGGGGTTTTGACCTTGTAGGACAAATATTTGCAAACTCTGTCGGTGGTCACAAGTATATCCTAGCCGCCACTGAATAATTTACCAAATGGGTCGAAGCAATCCCCCTCACCCATACAACTAGTAAGCAAATTTCCAAGTTTATCCTAAATTATATCATTTATCGCTATGGCATCCCTAAAGATCTCCATACTGATAATGGAACACCCTTCAAAAATTAGGATGTCTCTGACCTTTACAAGAAATTTGGCATTACCCAGCATTGTTCCTCCAAGTATTTCCTGCAGGGCAATGATCAAGTTGAGGCTATGAATAAAACCATCTTAAAAATTATCAAAAAGATTATCGATGACGCTAGCCATGATTTCCACCTACAACTCAATCCCTCCCTTTGGGCTTACCGCTCCTCCATCCATACTCCTACTGGCACCACTCCATTTTCCCTTGTCTATGGTTCTGAGGCTATTTTACCCATTGAAATTGAGCTCCCTTCCCTCAGGATTTCTCTCAAGAACCTGATGTCCAAAGAATAATATAGGGTTGCCCGATTGCAAGAGCTACAAATCCTTGATGAGAAATGCCTCAATGCCCTTAACCACCTCCGTGTGTATCAAAATTGCCTATGCTTACATTTCAACAAGAAGATCAAACCCTGTGAGTTTGATGTAGGTGATTTGGTCCTATAGCATAACATGAAGAATCTCCAAAACTAAGAAAAGAAAGGGAAGTTTGAACCCAATTGGTTGGGCCCATTTGTTATTACTACTAAATTTGGTTTTGGGGCATATCAGATTGCAACACCTGAGGGAGATCTACTCCCTGATCTTATAAATATCCTACATTTGAAGTTCTTTTATGTGTAACTCAGCATTCAGTTCCTGTACAGTGTTATTCATCAAAAAATCCTAAAAATCAAAAAGAGATCCTGAAAAAATCCTAAAAATCAGAAAGAGATCCTAAAAACATCCTAAAAATCAAAAAGAGATCCTGAAAAAATCCTAAAAATCAGAAAGAGATCCTGAAAAAATCCTAAAAATCAAAAAGAGATCCTGAAAAAATCCTAAAAATCAGAAAGAGATCCTAAAAAAATCCTTAAAATCAGAAAGAGATCCTGAAGAAATCCTAAACATCAGAAAAGCAAAAAATCCTAAAAAGAAGATAATGTTCCTGAAAAAATCATTGTTTGGTACACACCTGGTAAACAAGCACCTTACAAAAAAAAAAAAACATTCGTCCAACAGTGAAAACTTGGCAAACAAGCACTCTAGGAAAGTATTATGGTGAAAACCTGTCTCAAGCACCATGATAGCATATTTGGATCTATTGTCTTCTTGTCCACTGCATATATCCATCCTCATCCTAGTCCTAGTTTTTGGTCATCACTTTCCGCATAGCCATAAAGATCCATCCACAATTCCCAGCAAGCTGAGCTTAACTCCATCACACTGAACTTTTCCTAGACACAATGATCACAAAAGTGCTTATCAAAATTAACATCGAAATCAAATCTCAGAGTTTTTGTTCCTTTCACATCTATTGCCAACAAATATCCATTTTAGTCAATCAATCTTTGCCCTGCGGGATGCGTCCTTCCTCAGTCGGTTCAAATCAAACTCATCAATCCTATTCCATTCATGGCAAGAACTATGGACCGAATGATTACTTGGTCATGAGGCCTTCTTTGTTGATTTTATCTTTTTGTATCAGTAGATCCTACTCATGATTATCTCGATCTTCCATATCTCAGTATATTGTGACTGGTGAAATTTGATGCAAGTGTCGATTGCAGTATGATCTATGTGTGGATACTTTAGGAACATTTTGTTAGTTTCTCAATTATGATTATGTGTATCTTAATGGGGGAAATAGATTAGCATACTTATATCCCTTACAAGACCTAAGTGTGCCCAGACCTCTCCAATAAGTATATGTCATAGGTTCTATCATAGTTGGTAAATCTACATCTCTATTTCTACAGCTATCTGAGAGTCTAGTCCACGCAATGTAACAATGTCATATTTTATTTTATAACACATGATGCATACCTCCTATTGCAATAGCAAACTAGGGTGTGCTCTCCAAACATGAACACAAGTGATCCCACTAAATCATGTAGCCAGGTTGCATTTTAGTTAGTTCATTTTTCAGCATTTTTGTTTGAGACAAGGGTTCTGCTTATTCACCCTTCCCTCCCCTTTTTGTTCATCCAATGCAAACCTCCCATTTTCCATCATTGACCTTCATCCCTACAAATCTTGTTCCTAGGCAACTTCCTCTTGGAAATTAGATTGCTTATCCTCACCCTTATTTCTTCTGGCAGGCAAAGACGCCTATCTGGCAATGGGAGGCTCCACCACGAGCTCTCTCTCTCTCTCCCTACCAAGGTGGAGATGCCTATATGGGGATGGGTGGCTCTGCCTTGGCCCATCTGGGGATGGGCGGCTCCACCAGGACACAGATGCCTATCAATGAAAGATGATGTCTAGTGCTTCATTTTTGCCTGAATATGGGCATATAATATGTTTTCAGAAATGCCAAAACACCAGGATTGCAATGGCAGTGATTCGAATCTGATTTGACAAGTTGAGTGAGTGTAGTAATGAATTTTCTATCTAAGACACCTATCCATAGGCGGAGACGCCCATCAATAGATGGGCGGCTCCACCCCAGGCAGAGATGCCTATTCGGTGGCTCTACCTTGAGTGGGGACCCCGTTTCTAAATGGGTGGCTCTCCCCTTCTTGATCATGCCTCCATTCTTGTCTATCGTTGATAGCTCCTCCACCATTGGATGTTTCCCTTTGCCAAGTGGCGATGCCCGTTCTATCATATGCCCCCTTCTCCCTTTTTCTCTTGCCATCACCCCCCGACACAATGAATTGGAGCCACAATGACAGTGGATTTTTTGAACACACTGGAGCACTCATGTCTGTTGCCTGTCGGTTGACCCTTCCTTTCTGTCAAAGTCATGCAAAGTCCTTTTCCCTCCTTTCATGAAAATTGACCAAATTTTTTATTTTTTGGCCTATTTCCCCGAGGGGGCACATCCTCCTACTGACTTTTCTTCTATGTATATTTTAGGTCCCATTTTTCCTCTAGGGCATCTATGTATTCTTTTCTTTGACGTGATGTCATTTTTTGACAACGCATCAAAGAGGGGCAAAATGTAGACACCTAAATTCATCCTTTTAACATTAATTTAATTAATGACCCCAAATAACATTATAGTTAATTTTTTAATTAATTATATTTGTTAAATTCATCTATTTATTTAATTAAATAAATTCACCAATTATAGTATTTGAATTAAATTTAAATACTACCTTTCATAAAGTATTAAATTTAATTTAATACATGTTCCTCCATATTCCCCTTTTAAATAAATTTTTAATTTATTTAATTCCCTCACATTCTTTATTTCTACTAAGCCATGATTAAATTTAATTTAATTTAATTTAATTTAATCCTAAATCCAACCTAGATGCTATCCTACATACATCACTTTCTATCTAATAAACATATTCACTAATTAACTAAGGTTAATTAGGCTAATTTTTGGATTCCTACATCCATTAGTCTTAATTATTTGCTCACACATGTGTGAGCAAATTTCTAAAAATGACATTTCAAAAATTGCTAAGATTGCACAAACAAGGCTTCTTACATTTTTTATGACACTTCTTACACATTCTAAAATGGTGAAAATGGACTTTTTCACTTACACATCTCTTACACACACTTACACATGTACTTGAAGTACACATTGACCTTTCACATCCCAAGTTGCTCATAGATGTGTGAGAAAGTCTTGGACTTTGCATGGCTTATGTGTCTCTTTGGTGGCACCTATGTGGATTCCACATAGATGTCACTGATGGAATATGGATGAAGTGACTGAGAGGGGGGGTGAATCAGTCAACCATAAATCACTTCACAATTAATTCTTTCCAAATCCCTTAGGATATCTTAACAATGTTATCTGTTTTAGCACTCGGTAAATAGATTGCAGTAACTTTGAAGATGTAGAGAGTAATAGCAAAATTATCTTTAGATATTCATCAGCACATGTATATGATTGAGAAAGCAATTAAGAACACAAGAGACACAAGATTTAACGTGGAAACCCAATATGGGAAAAAACCACCAATGTATCTAGATACTGATTTTCACTTTTCTGAAGTGATGCCCGGTTAGAAGCCAACCCGGTAAAAGGTTACAAAACACACTGTTAGGTGTGACCTTGTTAGAGGATTTAAAACACCCTGCTAGGAGTGGCCTGGTAAGAGGTCTTGAAAACAATTCAATGGAATTGTCACCTTGTTAGAGGATTTACAATATGGTTGTTAAACCAACTCGGTTAAGAGATTTAGAATTCACTGTTACAATGATAAGAAGGTAACAATGAAAAAATGACCTGTATAATAATGCAACTCTCTTGCTGATTACAGATCTCTATTCTGCATAAGTCTGATCCTTTCTGATCGAATAAATCTGTGCTGCACCTCAAGGATATCTGAACATCCTTCACAAATTCGCACACACCTTTCCTGTCTTTCTTCTGTAAATCTTCTGCTATATTTTCTTGTTTACTTTTCACATTTGACCTTTTATTTATATGATTTTAGATTTGTCAAATCGACATTATTTAGTATAACAGTCGGCTGAATTAAGCAAACTCTATTTGCAAAAATCCTTCAAGGGCTGACAGTGCTCGGTGACCATAACTTTCTATAATCTTTCGGAGACCGAGGGAACTCGGTAAACACCGACAATCCTTTACCTTTGATAACCGACTGAACTCGGTAAACACTAACTTTTCTTCGATGACCGACTGAACTCGGTAAACACTAACTTTTTTTTTTTGACAACCGACTGAACTCGGTAAACACTAACTTTTCTTCGACGACCGAGTGGACTTGGTAAGCACTAATATTCCTGTCTGGCAGACCGACTGAGCTCGGTAGTAACTGATTGCTGCGGACTATGACATTGTGTGACATCAAAGACAATACATAATTTGAGTAGAAATTTCCTTCAAACAATTGTTTCCAACAATCTCCCTCTTTGGCATTGATGGCAACACAATATGTCATATCATAAGAAATTTGAAAGAGTTAGCTCGGTTCAGATTCAAATCTCCCTCTGTCAACAAACTTCCTGTATCCTGAAAATTCTTCCTTCTGACTATTGAAAATTTCTTGAAGTAATAGAAAAGACATAGCAAACACTCCCTCTTTGACAACACATGCCAAAGACAATTCACATATTACCAGTGAAAATTAATGTACCTCAAGTACTGATTCATATGCAATGATTCCTTGAATATGCTGCATCAACTGGTTGATTTTCAATCATTTTTTGGTTGATGCATCACTAAAACTGTATTTAGTGAGCCTTGGATAGGGGAATGACCCCTAACTTACCTCTTAGATACACAAATGCATCCTTAGGTAGTGGTTTGGTAAAAATGTCTACAATCTGTTCTTTTGTATGAATATATTCTAATCTGATTTCCTTATCCTGCACCAATTCTCTGAGAAAATGATATTTAATAGCAATGTGCTTGGTTTTGGAATGCATCACTGGATTCTTAGAAATGTTTATTGCACTGGTATTGTCACAAAATATAACAACTGGTTCTTTGATTTCAACCTTCATACCTTCTAATAGCTGTTTAAACCAAACAATATTTGAACAGTTTACTGCAGCAGCAACATATTCTGCTTCAGCTGTGGATTGAGATGTGCAATTCTGCTTTTTACTAGTCCAGGATACCAGTCTTTTTCCAAGAAAAAATGCTCCACCACTTGTGCTTTTTCTGTCATCAATGTTTCCTGCCCAATCAGCATCAGTAAACACTTTTAAGTCTAGATTGCCTCCAAATTTATACCACAAACCATATTCTTCAGTTCCTCTTCAGTATCTTAAGATTCTTTTGATTGCCATCATGTGATTTTCCTTAGGTTTTGCTGAGAATCTAGCTACTATACTGACTGCTAAGGCAATATCAGGTCTTGTATGTACTACATACTGCAATTTTCCAATCATAGATCGGTATAGGGTCTGATCAAATTCTTTTGAATCATCATTTTTGGTAAGTTTCAGTCCAGTACACATGGGTGTACCAACTGGTTTTGAATCTTCCATACCAAACTTCTTAAGTATTTCCTTAATGTATTTAGATTGAGTAATGTATATACCATTCTTGCTTTGCTGAATTTGAAGACCAATAAAGAATTTTATTAAACCAAACATAGACATTTCAAATTCTTTGTTCATTTGCTTTGAAAATTCTTTGCACTGATCCTCATTCCCTGTAAATATAGTATCATCCACAAATATTTCTGCCAATACAATTTTGTCATCCGGTCCTTCTTTAATATACAGATTGTTGTTATCATTAGCTCTTTTGAAATTAATCTGAATCAAATAGTTATGGAGTCTTTCATACCATGCTCTAGGAGCTTGTTTCAAACCATACAATGCTTTGTGTAACCTGCAGACCATGTCCCTTTTATCTGGATCAACAAAACCTTCAGGTTGTTCAATGTAGACTTCTTCATCAAGAATTCCATTGAGAAATGCAGATTTTATATCCATCTGATATACCTTAAATCCTTTGTGTGCTACATAAGCAAGTAGAGTTCTTACACCTTCTAATCTTGCAACAGGAGCGAAAGTTTCTCCATAATCTATACCTTCTTCTTGAGAATAACCTTTACATACCAGTCTAGCTTTGTTTCTAGATACTTGACCATCTTCATTTAGCTTATTCCTGAATACCCATTTTGTTCCAATTACATTCTTATCTTTAGGTCTAGGTACAAGAGTCCAAGTTTTGTTCTTTTGTATTTGTTCTAATTCTTCATTCATTGCTTCAATCCAACTTTCATTTTCCAATGCATCTTTGATATTTCTAGGTTCAAAATCAGTAAGCAGACATGTACCTTTTAGCTTGCTTCTTGTCATAGTACCATCTGATTTGTTTCCAATGATTTGATCTAGTGTATGATATCTTCTGACATATTTGGCTAGTATAGGTTCCTTTCTTTTTGAATGATTCCTGCTGTTGTCTTCTAGGATCTCTTCTTCAGGTTGCTCGGGCTCGGTAGATATTTGCTCGGTAACTTCAGGCTAAGACTCGGTCTGAATTTCTTCCTGTGACTCGGTTTGCACTTCTTCCTGTGACTCGGTTTGTGACTCGGTAACTGTGCTCAGCTCGGTAGATATAGTTTCCTTACTGATAGTTGTGTCTGCCAATGTTTCAGGTTCAATGTAAACAAATCTTTTGTAGTTTTCAGGTTCCCTTTTTCTTTCTTCTTCAGTCTTTTCTGCAAACTCATCAAATTTTACATGTATACTTTCTATGACTTTGTGAGTAGATAAGTTCAGACATTTGTATGCCTTGCTTTTGCTAGAATATCCTAGGAATATTCCTTCATCACTTTTCACATCAAATTTATTTCTTCTGGATTCTTTTAGGATATAACAAATGCTACCAAATATTTTCATGTAACTTACATTGGGTTTATAGCCATACCATAATTCATAAGGAGTTTTGAATGTGTCTTTCTTCAATTGTACTCGGTTCAAGGTATGAACTGCAGTGCTGATAGCTTCCTTCCAATACTTTATAGCGATGTTCTTTTCTATCATTAGAGTCCTTGCACAATCCATAATAGATCTGTTTCTTCTTTCTGCTATTCCATTCTGCTCAGGAGTTCTAGGAGCTGATACCTGTCTTTTGATTCCTCTTTCAATGCAGAAGTTGTTAAAATCATGGGAGATGAATTCACCACCTCTGTCTGATCTTAAGCATTTCAATCTTTTCCCTATTTCCTTTTCCACTCTTGCTAAGTACCATTTGAACTTTTCAAATGCTTCTGATTTTTCTCTTAAATACATAACAGTCATCATTCTAGAATAATCATCAACGAAAAGAATAAAGAATTTATCTCCAGTATAGCTTTGTATTCCAATAGGTCCACATAAATCAGTATGCACAATTTCCAAAATTTCTTTAGACTGATAGTTCTTACTCTTGAAACTAGTTTTACTCATTTTGCCAATCTGACAATTCTTACATAAACCAGTGTCAGGTTTCTTCAAAGTAGGAATGCCTCTAACCTTCTTGAATTTGCTTATTTTTATCATTTTATCAAAATTCACATGACATAACCTTTTTTGCCATAGCCAACTTTCTTCTATTTGAGCAATAAAGCATGAATATTCACTGAGATCAAGATAAAATAAGTTACCTTTTGTTTGTTTGCCTGATCCAATGAGTTTTCCTTTTCCATCCAGCAGTCTTGCTTGACCATTCATGAATTCAACCTTGAAACCAGTGTTGATTAGTTGTGCTACACTTAGAAGATTATGTTTTAGTCCTTCAACCCAATAAGCATTATCACATATGAGTTCTTTGGTTAATGAGATTCTTCCTTTTCCTTTTATACAACAAGGTTCATTGTTTCCAAATCTTACATTACCACTATCACAGTCTTCTAGATATTCAAATTTTGTCTTGTCACCAGTCATGTGGTGTGAACATCCGCTGTCTATTATCCATATATCATCTTTTCTTATATGAGAAATAAGTGCCATCTTATCTTCATCATCATCAGATTCATCTTTTATAGCAATAAAAACAATTTCTTCTTCACTATCATCAGAATCTTTAGCCATAAAACATGTTTTCTTACCTTTATCCTTGTATGATTTGAAATTATTTTTGCCATAGTACTTGTGACTTCTCTTCTCTTCCTTGACTTGCTTGTTTGGGCACCTAGCTGCAATATGTCCAATTTCTTCACATGAAAAACAGATTAAAGGAGTTTTACCTTTATACTTACCTTTCCCTCTAGAGTACTTCTTTGCAAGTAATGCTTCTACAATTTCAAGATCACTATCAGAACTTTCTTCTGATACTTCTTCACTTTCTGACTGAACTTCTTTAATTTTCTTGTTCTTCTTTAGTGAAACCTTGGCCTCAAATGCTGATTCAATATTTTTGGAACTAGGAACATAGTTGTCATAGTTGTCTAATTCAAAGGCTGTCAATCTTCCAACTAAAGCATCCAAAGTTATATTGTGGTTTGTTTCACATCTTATTTCTTGAATAGCTGATACTCTTATTGCATAGATAGGGAGTAATGTTCTGAGTACCTTACTTATAACAGTCTCATCTGAGATTGTTCCTCCAGAAGCTCTAATTGCACTTACACTTGCTTTGATTCTTTCAACATATTTTGCAATGTTTTCATCTTCCTTCATATTCATCTTGTCAAACTGTCCTCTTAGGCTTTCTGCTTTGGCTCTTTTCACATTTGCATCACCACCATATATTTTCTTTAGTGCCATCCACATTTCATATGCAGTAGTGCAGTCTTTAATATCATCAAATTCTTCATAGCTGAGAGCAGATGCAATGTCTATCATCATGGTGTTGTGAGTCTTTTTATCTGCAATGTCTTCAACAGTTAATGCGCCATTAGGAATTGTGTATTCTTCATCAATGTATTTGCATCCTGAATCACCAATGGAAGCCAGATGAAGTCGCATGAGACCTTGCCATGCTGAAAAGTTATCTTTGTTGAGCTTTGGAATTTCCCTCTTGTAAGACATCCTGATCTTTAGCTGAGGTCCTTGAAACCCTTCCTGCAAGCACCAAAAGCTCTGATACCAATTGATGGAATATGGATGAAGTGACTGAGAGGGGGGGTGAATCAGTCAACCATAAATCACTTCACAATTAATTCTTTCCAGATCCCTTAGGATATCTTAACAATGTTATCTGTTTTAGCACTCGGTAAATAGATTGCAGTAACTTTGAAGATGTAGAGAGTAATAGCAAAATTATCTTTAGATATTCATCAGCACATGTATATGATTGAGAAAGCAATTAAGAACACAAGAGACACAAGATTTAACATGGAAACCCAATATGGGAAAAAACCACCAATGTATCTAGATACTGATTTTCACTTTTCTGAAGTGATGCCCGGTTAGAAGCCAACCCGGTAAAAGGTTACAAAACACACTGTTAGGTGTGACCTTGTTAGAGGATTTAAAACACCCTGCTAGGAGTGGCTTGGTAAGAGGTCTTGAAAACAATTCAATGGAATTGTCACCTTGTTAGAGGATTTACAATATGGTTGTTAAACCAACTCGGTTAAGAGATTTAGAATTCACTGTTACAATGATAAGAAGGTAACAATGAAAAAATGACCTGTATAATAATGCAACTGTCTTGCTGATTACAGATCTCTGTTCTGCATAAGTCTGATCCTTTCTAATCGAATAAATCTGTGCTACACCTCAAGGATATCTGAACATCCTTCACAAATTTGCACACACCTTTCCTGTCTTTCTTCTGTAAATCTTTTGCTATATTTTCTTGTTTACTTTTCACATTTGACCTTTTATTTATATGATTTTAGATTTGTCAAATCGACATTATTTAGTATAACAGTCGGCTGAATTAAGCAAACTCTATTTGCAAAAATCCTTCAAGGGCCGACAGTGCTCGGTGACCATAACTTTCTATAATCTTTCGGAGACCGAGGGAACTCGGTAAACACCGACAATCCTTTACCTTCGATAACCGACTGAACTCGGTAAACACTAACTTTTCTTCGATGACCGACTGAACTCGGTAAACACTAAATTTTTTTTTTCGACAACTGACTGAACTCGGTAAACACTAACTTTTCTTCGACGACCGAGTGGACTCGGTAAGCACTAATATTCCTGTCTGGCAGACCGACTGAGCTCGGTAGTAACTGATTGCTGCGGACTATGACATTGTGTGACATCAAAGACAATACATAATTTGAGTAGCAATTTCCTTCAGACAATTGTTTCCAATAGTCACCTCACCCCAGCCCTCCAAAATCCTATAAATAGGACCCTTGTCTCAAGAAAAATTCATTCCTTTTTACATTAGAGTTATTATGCTAGTTTAGACTTAGAATTGCTTTCATAGAGTTTTCTAACAATTTGGTAGTTGCTAAATTTCTTTCAAGTTTGTAGACTTAGTTTCATCTTAGTCATTTAGCTTCATCCATTTTCTTTGCACAGTTGCATCCCATAGAGCTTGAGGATTGCTTTCATAGATCCTCCTTGAGCTTCCTTGGCCTCTTACATTTGAGTGCTTGAGAGTTGCTTTTGTAGCTTCTTCTTGAGCATCTCAAATCTTCATTATACTTGCATTTTAGTGGGATCTATACTTGTGTTGGGAGAGCATGCCCACAAATATCTGTAAGAGCTTAAATCAAGCAAGTCTTGGGTGCACTTGTTTATTGCTCATCGGAGGTTGTGGTGAAAATTAGTGTTTTTTATAAGTTTATGAACATGCTAATATAGATTTGAATATGCTCTTTATCATTAACGTTTGCATGTTTGAACTTGTTCTTAACAGGTGGATTTTCAGCATATACATTTAGTTTGTTTCTTTTTTGTATTTTTGTTTGAGACAAGGGTCTTGTTTATTCATCTTCTCATTCCTCTTCTCAAATGGTTTAGTTGATCATATTGGTTATATCAGATACACAAACAAAAACATCATAATAATAAAGTGGCACTAGCTCATTCCATTCCATTCTACCTCATCTAGTTAAGATCATTTAGCTACCATTCATGTCAAATATATCTCTTTATTCATTAATCATTAAAAAAAAAACATATTGCATATATATCTCATTAATCATTCATCATTAAATACACATTGCATGTCAAATATATCTATTTAACCATTAATCATTATCTATGCATTGCACATTCATAAACATCACATATGCATAATAAAACATCCATTCATATAATATTTTCACATCATATAGTACACATTTCACACACGTCAGTATCATAATATAGTACTATGCATCATCTCATAATCCATCAAATAAACTCATGAAATAACACCATGAAAATATCTGTATGTGTGTGTGTGTGTGTGTGTATCATAACATCATGGTACATCAAAATGATACATCAAGCACCTCAATGCTGCTATGCATATGCATCCACTAGTAAATTTTACCCTATTTTTCGATGAGGATCAGTCAAATTTTTTATACCCATTGGTCGAACAGACAACCAAAACTGTTGTCAAACTTTTGCTCATTGATTATACGATATGAAAAACTATCGTTGAAATTCCAACCTCCTTAGTGGTTGAATTACCGACCGAATTACCTGGAAGAATTGTAGATCAAACCTTTTATCTATCCGACCAACATTCGTCCAAATTGCGACCAATCAGGGTCCATAATGTTGTCAGAATTGACGTCAAACACATAGCATTCTCGTCAAAATAACTATTATTAAAACATCAAAAAAGTGACCAATAATAATTTTTGGATATATATATATATATATATATATATATATATATATATATATATATATATATATATATATATATATTATTGATGGGTTTCTAACTGATTTCTCTATAACAACAACATATACTAAAGTTGCATTGTCATTGGTTCCCAAGTATTTGTCTCTTTGGCATTTGTTTCTCCATCTTTATACATTATATTACCATGCATCTCTATTCTTTATTCAATAGTCATTTGATTATTAACTTAATGTATGGCTACATCTAATATATGAGAGAAGAAACCTTTGAAGGTATGTTAGTTTGAGCTTCACTTGGTTTCGAGAATACTTTAATATTCTCTACTTAACAAGGCCAACCACGTGAAGGTGGAAGCTCATCTGGCCTCACCCCCCTCCCCCTAACATCAATCTAAATTCCCCATTAACACATAACAATATTCATTAACATGACATATAATTCAATATTAATACACAACATTCATAGATAATTACTTAAAAAAACATTCATGGAGTTATTATGATAGTTTTACCGATATTTTTGTCACAATTTGATGTTCGGGATAGGGGAAAAGCACCTGCAACAACAGAGGCAATAGTTGTAGATACAGATGATGATATCCCAAAAATCCCTAATAAAATAAATACTGCTTACTTCAAAATGATGTGCTTGCACCATCAATTCA
The DNA here is from genome assembly GCA_027943335.1 of Chamaecyparis obtusa. Lineage (NCBI taxonomy): Eukaryota > Viridiplantae > Streptophyta > Pinopsida > Cupressales > Cupressaceae > Chamaecyparis > Chamaecyparis obtusa. Next base: position 128,483 of record BSBK01005583.1, on the reverse strand, counting down.
TCTGTCCTCTTCAGCATCTCCTTGGTTGGATTTGCATCTTCCAAAATAGTAATAATTTTTGCATTACTCTTTTTCTTCACCGTATTTATTATATTAGGGATTTGGGATATCCTCATCTATATCTACAACTATTGCCTCTGTTGTTGCAGGTGCTTTTCCCCTATTTGATATTTATCTTCAGGTGTCCACACTCGTTCTATTGCTTGTTGCCATTAGGTCATAGTCAGTGATTGGGAGAGCCTTGTTTTGGCACCAGTCATGTAGTACAAGCACTAGAATTGAGTACCAGCCAGATGATGGAGAGAAACTTCTACACCTCCGGTTCCAAGTTGTTCTCCATCCCACAATGTCAACTTGGAATTAGAGGTGCAGAAGTTGCACTCCATCTGGGTATACAACTCAATTATGTTGTCTCCAAAAAATGTGACCATGATGCCTACAATTATGTTTGTTAGCTATTGTGAAATCCTCATCACCCTTAGCTACCATCCTAAGCCCTTCTTCCCTCTCCAATTCTTCAAGCCTCTGCAAGATATCTGGATCAATAAAGTCTGCAACATTGTGTCCATCCATGATCTCAGGAATATCATCTTCTTTCCACTCTTCATTTGCCAAAATATACCACTTCTTCAAGCTTGTAGAGTAGTCTCTAGTGGTTACAAATCAATCTTATTAAAAACTACAATAAGAGGCTTAGTAAGTCTAATTTAATTTGTCCATGGACTGAGACCTTAAATTATTGAGCTTCTCTTTGTTTTGAGAATAGTTTAATTAACATTCTCTACTTAACAGGGCCAACCAGGTGAAGGTGGAAGCTCATCTGGCCCCTCCTAGGAGCCTCTTATGACCCTTTACGACATTTTAAGACCTCTAAGATGTATTCTTAGAGGTCGTAAATAGTTGTAAATGGTCATAAGGGGTCCTGGGACACAATAGCAGAGAAACATAATTGTAGGCATCATGGTCACATCTTTTTGGAGACAATGTAATTGAGTTGTATACCCAAATGATGGAGTGCAACTTCTGCACCTCTAATTCCAAATTGACACTGCGGGATTCAAAGACCATAGATAAGGAATAAATTTAGAGAGCAGAGGAGGGCCATAATGACAAAAATAATACAGGACAAACCTCAAGTTAAATGAGGCAACTGCAAGCATTTTAATAGATTTTTATTATTAAATAATGAAATTTGCATATACTAGTGTTCTAAGCCCCCTCATTACATGATTTATTATTGTAAGCCCCCTCTAACTTACGCATCTAGAAAATGAAACTACAACCTATTGGGATTGAGACAAACCTTATAAAACAATAGTAGCTAGGAAGGATCGCTTTCCAACATCTTTTGAATACATTTGTAGCTCATGAATACAATGTGTAGCTCATGAATACAAGGTCCTCCAATAGATGTATTCAACAGATATTGGAAAGTGATCATTCCTAGCTGTTGTTGTTCTCTAAGGTTTGTCTCAATCCCAATAGGTTGTAGTTTCATTTTCTAGATGTGTAAGTTAGAGGGGGCTTACAATAATAAATCATGTAATGAGGGGGCTTAGAACACTAGTATATGTAAATTTCATTATTTAATAATAAAAATCTATTAAAATGTTTGCAGTTACCTCATTTAACTTGAGGTTCATCCTGTATTATTTTGGTCATTATGGACCTCCTCCACTCTCTAAATTTATTCCTTATCTATGGTCTTTGTATCCCGTAGTGTCAACTTGGAATTGAAGGTGCAAAAGTTGCACTCCATCGCTTGGGTATACAACTCAATTATGTTGTCTCCAAAAAATTGTGACCATGATGCCTACAATTATTTTTCTTAGCTGTTGTGATATCTGCATTCATGTTTCTCAGCTGTCATTTTTATAAAGGGAGACTTCATACCACATTGTGCTCAAACTTTAGCGAGACTTCATACCACATAGCGTCCATAGATTACATTCAATGCGTTATTTACACTTGTATTGGTGGGAAAACTCTAGAAAACATGCAAAAGAGATTGCATTCAACCATGTTGTTTACATGTCACATGTAGTTTACCTCCAGCATAAATCAACATTGTGTACAAATCTGTGGACGCTGCATGGTATGAAGCCTCGCTCAAGCTTGAAAATGATAGCCAATCCATAGTCAAGGTCAAGGAACAAATGGAATAACCAAGAAAACAATATATGTTAAATCATGTGATTGATAGTAGATTGGGGCTCACCTAAGCCATAAACATGAAGAATCATTCTAAAAAATTATGTAAACCATATATATGCGCACTTGAGGCAAAGAGAAGTTATGTCATATCAATATTAAAATATTAGTTATAATATGAAAATAGTAAACGAACTAATTCCTAAGTTCATCTCTGCATATGGTCGCAACAAAGATATGTGATTACAATACAAAGAAGGCATCGTAAAAATATAATTTTGAAATTTTCCCTAGCCTGACACATTTTGCACTCAAATCCTTCATCGCGGATAAGTGGAGATGGGTAGATAGATGCAAATGAGTTGTCATCGACCCAACTAAAGTATCTGCAGCCATTATTTCCCTGTGATACCCAGTCTACATTAGTTCTTATATTATAATGAATAGTATTTACATTAGAAACTTTAAATATATACACATTAGCAACCTTTTTCTATTTGGGCAGCACCAAAATTGTCGTACAAGGTTGTTCGGTGTCTATGAAGTCTTCAACACACACTGCCCACCACCACATTGACAAGAGTCATCGAGCCTATATCAATAATGCATCGCACCATCATTACTACATTTATTATTTTTATATGAAATACACCAAGGAGTACCATCAGAAATATTAACCATTTACAATAATGAAAAGTAAACCTAAATCAAATAGCTCATTTTTTTATTAGCATGTGTAGTCTCTGTGTATATGAAAAATGAAAGAAATATGAAGCTGAAATAAAATAGTGAACAAAATAGTATTCCACATAGAGTGAATGAAATATACCATCAAAAGAAGGTGACAAAATCCTATCACGAAGCACAAACATAGGAAATCAAAAAGGGACAAAAGACAAGAAATAAGAAAAATCATTACGACCATAGAAAAATCATTTATACTATAATCAAAAAAAGAAACACTCTTTGTCAACAATTTACAAAATCATTAGGACTATAGAAAAATAATTAAGACTATACAAAATCAAATTTTAGAAATGGACAGTTCTGATGCTTTTCCATTACAACAATTGAGCATTCATCATTTGGTATTGTGTATTCCATTTAACTATGTCAACAATGTTCAAAATCATGTCACCAAGCATAGACAAGAAATAAGAAAAATCATTAGGACTATAGAAAAATCAAGTTCTAGAAATGGACGGTTATGATATTGCTTTGCCATTACAACAATTGAGCATTCATCATTTGGTACTTCTTGGTGTATTCCATTTAAGTTTTTCATTTGCTGTGTTTATGTGCATGTTCTTTATGTGTTTGGCTTCTCTCCGTTGCAAGGGATACGTCGATAGGTAATTGATTTGAAAGCATAATGATTTGACAGTCTTTTTTTAGGATAGGCATAATCATCCTGCCAACCTTCATTAGTAACATTTGTGATATATGTCAAGTACTTATAATCAGTATTCCCAACAAACAGAGACTTAGTAGTAAAAGCATGTCCTTTGGTTTACTAGTTTACTTATAATCAATATGTCATGACCTACTAGTTTACTTATAATCAGTATGCCCTTGATCATTTTTCCAGTTGTTCTGTCCATTACTAAGATCCAATAATCTGAATTTGTGCCTCTACGAGCCTTTTCAATAAATATATTTTGTGCAGATTAAAACTTCCTTGTCTTTTATGTTTTGATGGAATCCTTATACTGTTTGCAGCCTCTAGCTCAAATTGATGGATATCCACACTCTGATCTACGGCTCCCAAATTGGCGTAGGCAGATTGGACACTGGAAAAGGTTCTCAAATCTATATATATACACACATATGTATATATACACACATACACACATATATATACACACATACATATGTGTATATACACACATGTGCATATATATACACAAATACACACATTTGTGTATATATACACACGTGTATGTATATACACATATATATACATACATTTGTGTATATATACAAACACATACACATGTGTGTATATACACATATGTATATATGCAAATATATATACACATGTATATATATACATCCTTATATATATACATAAATACACACATGTGTGTATATACTTATACACACATTTGTGTATATATACACACTGTATGTATATACACACAATTGTATATACACACATGTATATATACACACATGTATAGATATACATCCAATTCCAATTCCAATTTTTTGGGTGGACACAAACATGGAATTGAAGGTCACATAGTAAGATTTGAAATGTTTTGAGAGTCACCTAATATGATTGTACCCACACAACAGCGGCATATACTGACTTGTACAGTTTTCTTTCTCTGTTTTGTTACTACAGTAGGACTTTAAGAAGGGTGGGGGTCATTCCATGAACATAGAGGCCTAATCTTCATGGAGTGACGTTGTTTGACTTGTATTATAAATTCCTAACATTGCATATGCAAAATCTAGCAGGGTTAAAGGTGATCACAACATTGAACAGTGAGAAAATACATTGAAAATGAATGCCAAAGTATAGTAGTGGCTAATCTGTCCAAACAAGGGGTGAGTTTCATGTTTGGAAATGTTCTAACATGTTGAGTAGATGGTGAATCAGTCACCAATTTGATGCAGAAGTGCGTGGAGATAGGACATTGAGAAAGCCCTAAAAATAAGGGTTTGGAGACATAAAATTGGGGTTTTCGGTGTTGCAGTGGGACTGTGTTTAATTGCTTGGAGATTTAGACATTTTGAATCATTATAAGAGACTTCTAAAGGTTTGGGGTCTTAGAAGTATAATAATGTGATTCCCAAACCCCAAAGAGTTGAACCCATGGATAGTCAGTATATCAAGTGGAGTGTCATCAGTATAGCTTTACATCTTGAAATGGTAAAATGAAAGTCACACCGACAAAATGAAAGTCACTCAGAGATGATTAATTTTATAAACATTTTTTATTATTCAAAAGAAAAAATTGTGTTTCCTTGTGGGACAGGTATAGGACTTCATTGATTCATTCATGTAAGTTGTGAAAACTATTCTCCCTTTAGGTCTCTAAAGCCAAAAAAATAATTACACACTCATGAACAATTTAGACAGCCACTTGTGAGGTAAAAAATTGAAACTACAAAAGCTTGGTGAAGGTCTGTCCTAAAATTAGGACCATGACTTATATGGATTCAATGGTACTTTTCCCTCCTATGACTCAATTTTAATAAATTGGATTGTGACTGTAATTCAACCTTAAGACAAGACAAACACTACCTTGAGACTTGATGGCCTATGTATATTGTGACTGTAATTCATATGATAAATTTTAATCCAAAACTTCATGATTTGATCCAATCCAATGATCACAATTCAAAGCCTCAAATTATTTATTTAAGCCTTTTGTTTTCTTATTTTCAAGAATAAAGATAAGAAGTTCTAATGTATGTCAATCAGAGCAGAAAAGAAGTTAAATGCAAGAAAGAGTTAATAGCCACTTCAATAGTTTCAGACATTGCCTAGAAATTAGTGTATATTATATGGTGTACATCTTTGAGAAGAAAGGGTAGAGCTCAGTCGAAGTTAGCAATGGAAGCATTCATTCTTAGGCTATTTCAAAATATATTGTTTGTATCTATCAGTGGAAAGTGCATGACAATAAATAAATCAATTGCTTGACTCTTGCAGGAGGGAAGTTACTAATGTCAAACAAGGAGAATAGAGACTAGTCAAGAATGAAGTGACATTATGTAGAATATTGACATGCATTAAGTAGAAAGAGGTTAAAATACATATAGGCTTAAATTTGTAGTGTATAAATAGCTCTTGAAAATTCCAAAGGTTGCACATTTGATTCAACATTTCTATCAAGAGGTTAAACTATATATAGGCTTGAATTTCACATTATAAACCATTTCTCCACTTTCAATCATAGCTAGATTATGTTTTCTTATTCATATTTTCTTATTTGTTTCTTAACTACTGTACCCAACCTAAGTGACCTTACAATGTCCTAACCAACCCCTTAGACCAATCTATCAACCTTTCAAGGCACGGTTGTCAATTTAGTACAGAGTGCTTCCTAGGCCTGCAAACTTGGCTTTCTACATCTAACACCAAGTTTTACCACAGAATCCCCAAGTGTTATTGGGATTCTTTGACACTCTCCTTGAGGTAGTTGTCCTCCAAAAAGATCAAAGCCTGGATCATTCTCTAGGCCTCCCAACTACAAGAATCTTGGAGGCCTAATTATGGCACCCACCAAGGCTCTACACTCTCAATTGTTCAAAATCTTTTCAGCCAATCAATACATTGTGTCCCCATAAGTCCTCCCTGAGACTCTTCACAGTTGTTGTCTCATTAGTGAAGATGCACCCCTATCCTCCCTAAGTACTTTCACTCACCTAGACTGTTACAGATTCTTCATAAGCCTTCAGACCCTTTCTAAATGTCAATTGACTCATATTGACATCCCTCTCATTTACCAAGTTTGTAACTCGGTCTTGACACACCCTAATCTTTAGGACTTTCCCATGTGGCAATGCAGGCCACCAATCAAACTTGGCACAATTTTGGGTTTTGGTTTCTAAATTTCCCAAAAGACCCCTCAAGACAGTCACCATGTCTTAATCTACATTCTCTTGGACAGAGTGTCCCTCGAGGTATAGATTTTGGACCCTATAGAAACTCCCAAATCCACAACATCTCCTTCGAAGATAAAAAGCCTGATGCTCAGTCTGATACAGTAGGTGCATTCAAAACTTGGCACTCGGCCAATCCCACGATGGTCTCATTAAGAGGTAAGTAATTCAAATTCAAATCCTTTAATTGAGACTCAAAATTGAAACCAAATAACAGTTACGGGTCTATGCTCATCGTGATGCTAGTCACATTTCAGATGCCTGGCTATCTTCATATCAAACTCCTCCAATCCACATTCTCCATGGTAATTTTATTGAAATCTTATGATACATTCTACAATTTTCCCTCCTCACCAAATGCCAATGACTTTCATCGGATCGTAGGAAAGAAACAGATGTTTGAAATTCAAACTGCCGGCTAGGGCACACCCATGGGTTTTCCTATTTTGCAACCCGATTCTCTTTCCATACTAAATCAAATCAACTCAAACTACTTGCAAACAAAAGATAGAAGTGTTTAGAAGCCTTCCATCTGATTAGATTCTTGACTTCTTTCAATACGGGTTTGCATGAATGTAAATACCAGTCGTTTTAGATGGAAAATGCAATTTTTTTTATTAAATTTTGAAATCTTCATTAGGCAATCTGTATAATGGATAAGTAATCCATGGCTTTGGCCAGCTCCCTGGTAAAGCTTTGGCCTTCTTTGCACTGCCAACAATATCCCAGCTAATCCCAATCCCAGCAAAATAATAAAATATGTAGCAGATGACATTTTTGGGGAACAAATTGGCTTCAAAATTTTTTAAACTGGTAATAATAAATAGATGCATTCAAATTCTCACAAGAGTTGGGAAAACAAAATCACGTTACCTCAGTGCCAAATCCACCCTCCAAAGTGAAGGTTACCTCAATGAGCTTCCAATACACAGTGTCGATGAGGTTTCATGTGATGCAACCTTGAAAAAATACATTGTGGTAATAATGAAATGAAATCAAAACCCTACTTCTATTTATTATGGAAGTGGTAATAATGAAATGAAATCTTTTTTTTTAAAGTTATGCCCATGGTCATCGAAAGTTTGACCTACATAGTATTGGTCAAACTTTCAATGAACACAGGCATGGATTAAAAAAAAATCAAATTTTTCCTTCTATAATCCGACCAACCAAAACTTTTTTATTTCATGGTCAAAAATTTTGGTAGAAAAACTAGGTCAAATGTACTAGTGATCTCATCTAAAAATCCACAAAAAAAATATATCCTGTATAATCAACTAGAGCTCATAACCACTAGAAGATGTCCATGCCATCCTCAATCCCCCTTGTCCACCTCATGGAGTAGATCTCTCTGCTCATCTCCCACTGTCACCACCTATCATCCTCTCTCTTAGTGGCCTGGCTACTGATCTTGATGACACCCCTCAAGTCCTCTCTGATATCCCTCACTCTAAATAAGGTGGTTGTCTCTACTCTAGAGGTACTCCCTAATGATAGAGGCCCATATAATAGGTCACCTCTCTCCCTATCATCGATGTCAGTCGATGTGCATCCATCATACCTATCACTAACTACCTTATGCCCACCGTTGTCACTCCCTATCTCAATAACTCCTGCTCCCCTTGATAGGTCTTTGCCCATCTCTGCCATGTGTCCTTGTCCTCTGTCAGTCATTGGGTGTGAATTTCTACCTATCTTTTCATCTCTTCCATCTAGCCCAACAATTGGGCTACCTCCCCTATCATCCCCTCAATACCAGTGTCAGCTCTTGTCCTGGTAATCTTCCCTGTACCCACTCAACCCTACAATATTCCCAACTCCTATCACATAGCCTCCATCTAAGCCCCTAATCTCTCTCTCTACCACCCTGGCAGCCTCTTCCCTGGCTGCTCTATCCCTCTCTGCCACCCTAGCAGCCTCTTCACTGGCTGCTCTATCCCTCTTTACCACCCTAGCGGCCTTTGCCCTGGCTACTCTCTCCATCTTTGTTGCCACCAAAGCCTCTAACCGTGTCACCTCTGACTGAAGAATGTCTAACTACTCTTGACTTCCCTGCCTCTCATCCCCTATGGATCCTCCTAGCCCCATCTTCTCATCATCCAAGAATGGCTCCTGGGTCACCTCCTCTCACTCCCTATGCACCACCTATGTAGGGCCACCTGTCACTGGTCTCTATACTATCCCTCTCTGACGCTCTGTCACCTACCTCTATGCCCCAAACCTGACTCCTAGCACTATTGTTGGTCTCTCCTCATCATCCTCCTCATCCTCCTCCTTTTCCTCCTCCTCAAAATTTGTCTCTGACTCTATATGCTTTTAGCCTCTCCTACTACTGGCTCTGTCAGCCTCACTGGCCTCTGCCTCTTCCACCAGGTTGCATACTTAGCTGTCACCCCTATGTCTACCACTTGTCTCTAGACTACTATCCATGGTACTGGCTGCATCCCTCTCTAGCTGCTCTTGGCATTTCAAAGATCTACTCTGATGCCCCGTACTGACCCAATCTCTCTTGAGATGATCGGATGTGGATAGCTATCTGGAACTATACCCTGTCTCATGCCAAACTGTCTGCATTCTCGAGATGGCATGTATCTCACTATCTAAAAAATCATCCTCCCGATCAACCAACAATCTATTTGCACATATCCTAAATACTCCGCATCTAGAGCACCATCCTCTCTCCCTACCTACTTATCCCAATACCCCCATGTCTCACACCCTCTATACGGTGTCCACTCAAACCATATCAGCTCATCTAATATCCTCCATCAAGTCTCCACCGATCTCACATCCCCATATATCAAGGGAGATCGGTACCAACATGCAAAGGCTCATAGTGCCATCGTTGGCCCTCTCTTTGTAGCGGTTGTACCACTGCAATATGCTCCCATTCCCAGACTAGCAGCAGTGTAACTCCCAATCCCATCATCTACTGAGTATGGTATGCACACATATGAAGGTCATAATATACCTGTGCTAAAATTGTATATCCCTAACAAAAATTTATACCATCCTCCTCCAGCATCTGGCTCAGTACCCTCACCCATCCAATCAAAAACCCATACCCTGAGTGGTCCGGCATCATCCTCTCTCCTACCAATCCAACTAAATATAGCACTAACTGGGGCAATCCTGCCTCCATCCCTCCTCACCATGACATCCACTATCAGTCAATCGGTAGCTAGTCTACCTACCAATTGAAGCTCTCCTCCATAAATTGCTCCACCCTCTCTAACTGACACTCAACCATCTCCCCCTGAATCAGTATCTGCAAAATCCTCCACAGGTCTAGCAATGTCACTTTTGCCTCCCCGGTCGGCAAATGGAAACTTGATGTATTTGAGTGTCATCTCTCGATCAATGTTGTCATCAGTGCATTATGCGCTCTCAGGCATGACCACTCATGCACATGTTGCAAGCCACATAAAGTCACATGTCCCCACTCCACCTCATTCAACTCCTCTCACAGCATCATCATGTCTAGCCATCACTCTTTCGAGTGAATCCAATAGTCCAGCTCCTGCATCAAAATTACCTGACACACATTTGTCATTCTTTGTCATTCCTCCTTTTCCCCTATCCCTACCCTCAAAATCACCCCACCTCTCCCCCTTTTTGAGAGTGGAGTTTCTTGCCTTAAATTGAGCACTCCCCCTTCTCCGTCACCCCACCTTTTATCATTTGACAATCAGCCCCCCCTCCGCTCCCCCTACCACTAGCCCCCCATCAGCCCACGGGCTGTCCCCCAATGAGCAGCACCACAAACCTCTAGGCGGGCGGAGCTACCTGTTTATAGACGGATGGCACCACCCACCATGGTCAGGTGAAACTGCCTATTTGTAGACGGGCGGCACCACCTGCCATGGCTGGGCAAAGCCACCCATTCATAGACAGGCGACACCACCCAAGGCCATCAGGTAGAGTCATCTGTTAAGTGATGAGCGGCTACGCCCAGGGTATCGAGCGGTTGTGGCCAGGCGGAGCCGCCCATCGATCAACGGGCGGCTCCGCTCGTCGATAGCAGTGCCTCAGGTGGGCAGAGCCATCAATCGGCACCACCGTCTCATCACACCCTCTTCTCCTTCCTGTGATTTTTTTTTTTTTTTTAAATAATCCAAAACTCCCCTACGCCCAAAATCCCAAAACATGCTAATAGATCTAAAACACTAAAAATGACATAGTAGGGCTCAAGCATTCACTGAATCACCCTGTCAGCTACTCGCTGATAGACCCGCACTGGCTCACCCAACTGCATCCTGTCCCATCGTCCTACCATTCTCCTTTCTCCTCTTTTTCCTTCTCCTTCGAGGTAAAAATGAAACCTTTCTCCCCCTCTCTCCCCTTTTATAAGGGGTCCCCTTTTTCCAAAAAGGGAGAGGGTCTTTTTGGCCCTTTATTTTTTGTTTCTTTTTTCCCCCTTTTTTTAAAGTCATGCAAAGTCTTTTTGCCTTTTTTTTTTAAATTGACCAAAAAATTTTATTTTGGCCTATTTTCCCGAAGGGGCACATCCTGCTACTAACTTATCTTCTGGGGCATCTATATTTTCTTTTCTTTGACGCGATGTCATTTTTGACATGGCATCAAAGAGGGACAAAATGTAGACACCTAAATTCATCATTTTAAATAACCTCAAATAACATTATAGTTAAATTTTTTTAATTAATTATATTTGTTAAATTCATCTATTTATTTAATTAAATAAATTCATTAATTAATAGTATTTGAATTAAATTTAAATACTACCTTTCATAATGTATTAAATTTAATTTAATACATGTTCCTCCATAATCCCATTTTAAATAAATTTTTAATTTATTTAATCCCCTCACATTCTTTATTTCTACTAAACCATGATTTAATTTAATTTAATTTAATTTAATCATAAATCCAACCTAGATGCTATCCTACACACATCACTTTCTATCTAATAAGCCTACTCACTAATTAACTAAGGTTAATTAGGCTAATTTTTGGATTCCTACATCCATTAGTCCTAATTATTTGCTCACACATGTGTGAGCAAATTTTCAAAAATGACCCCTTTCAAAAATTGCTAAATTTTGCACAAACAAAGCTTCTTACATTTTATGACACTTCTTACACATTCTAAAATGGTGAAAATAGACTTTTTCACTTACACATCTCTTACACACACTTACACATGTACTTGAAGTACACATTGACCTTTCACATCCCAAGTTGCTCACACATGTGTGAGCAAGTCTTGGAGTTTGCATGACTTATGTATCTCCTTGGTGGCACCTATGTGGATTCCACATAGATGTCACCTCACCCCAGCCCTCCAAAATCCTATAAATAGGACCCTTGTCTCAAGAAAAATTTATTCCTTTTTGCATTAGAGTTATTATGCTAATTTAGACTTAGAATTGCTTTCATAGAGTTTTCTAACAATTTGGTAGTTGCTAAATTTCTTTCAAATTTGTAGACTTAGTTTCATCTTAGTCATTTAGCTTCATCCATTTTCTTTTCACACTTGCATGCCATAGAGCTTGAGGATTGCTTTCATAGCTCCTCCTTGAACTTCCTTGGCCTCTTGCATTTGAGTGCTTGAGAGTTGCTTTTGTAGCTTCTTCTTGAGCATCTCAAATCTTATTATAATTGCATTTTAGTGAGATCTATACTTGTGTTGGGAGAGCACACCCACAAATATCTCTAAGAGATGAAATCAAGCAAGTCTTGGGTGCACTTTCTTATTGCTCATCGGAGGTTGTGGTGAAAATTAGTGTTTTTATAAGTTTATGAACATGCTAAAATAGATTTGAATATGCTCTTTATCATTAACGTTTGCATGTTTGAACTTGTTCTTAACAGGTGGATTTTTATCATATACTAGTAAAGTCAAAACTAATTGACATCAATGAAAATACATTAACTGATTAATTATCTTACATACACTTTAGTAGCTCGGTGATCATCAATCACTGTCTTTCAATTATCCATTCCATTGTCAAACTTTCCTTCAAGATATTCAATCAGTTGTAGGTTATCAATCTCTACCTTTGGAATTGATGGAAACACAATATGAAATATGTCATATAATACCAAACATCTACCCTACAACTCTATAAGAAAATTATGTAACTCGGTAAGCTCTCCCTAGCTTGTATATTTAATATGTTTAATCACTACACAACATTAATACTCCATGCAGTCTCCCTACATATTTGATCTTCTTCCTATGTGTGTTCTTCTCTCCTTATTTTCTTCTTTACCTTTAGATAGATATTTCATTGATTCTTCTCTCCCTTTTACAACAATGCCAAAAAGAATAAACGGCTCTTCAGTAGCCAAAATATTATCTATGTTGTTTGGTTTAGATCAAGTACCTTTCTTGTACTGATATGCAATTTTAGTTTGTCTTTCTTATTTCTTCATCCACAACCATAGGAAACCTAAAGTTTGAACATCATGCATCAACATCATTTGATATTGATAAAGTATAGGTTGATGCAACCTCTTGATCACCTTAGTGACTAATAGATAGGGTATGGACTCCTAGTCTAGTCCTCAAGTACTCAAATGTATCCTTAGGTAAGGGTTTTGTAAATATATCTAAAAGTTGTTCTTTTGACTTCACAAACTCCAATTTCACTTGCTTCTCTTATACTTGTTTCATCAAGTAGTGATACTTTATAGATATTTTTTTTTTCTTTGCATGCATCACTAGATTCTTAGAAATGTTTATAGCACTAGTTTTATCACAATATATTATCACTGGATCAATGATCTCTTCATTCATACCTTTCAAAAGTTGTTTAATCCATGGAATGTTTGAACAATTAGTAACAACAACAACAACATATTCTACTTCGACAGTGGACTAAGAAATGCATCCTTGTTTCTTGCTTATCCAAGTAACTAATCTTTCTCCCAAAAAGAATGCTCCACTGGTAGTGCTCTTTCTATCATCAATATTTCTAGCCCAATATGCATCTGTATAAACTTTCAATTCAAAATTTTCCTCTTTCTTGTACCACAAACCATAGTTTTCAATGTTCTTCAATATCTAAAAATTATTTTTACAACAGTCATAAGTGATTCTTTAGGATTAGCAGAAAATATCTCTACAATTCCAACTGCATGTGCAATATCTGGTCTACTATGCACAACATACATCAACTTACTAATCATTGACCTGTATAGTGTCTGATTTACCTCAGTTGACTAATCATCCTTTTTAAATTTTCATTTGGTGACCATATGTGTACCAACTGGTTATGAATCCTCTATACCAAAGGTCTTCAATACTTCTTTTATGTACTTTGATTGAGTAATGTTTATGCCTTCACTTTGTTGTAAAATTTGCAAGCTAAGAAAAAATTTAATCTCTCCAACCATTGACATTTCAAATTCTTTTCTCATTTCATTAGCAAATGATTTGCATAGATTATCATGTCCTCCAAATATGATATCATCAAAAAAAATTCAGCAATAAGAATTTTATCATCAATTTCACCTTTCAAGTATGAATTGTTTGTTGGAATAACTGAGAGGGGGGTGAATCAATTATCCAGTGTCCCAAATCAAAATGTATAATCCAAAACAAATTCTTCAATTTTTGTTACTCGGTAAACATAAAATACTTTCACTGTCTGTTCAATTTACCGATTACCAGTCTAAACTTTATAATAGTTACCGATTAAATCTAACATGTAATATGCAAAGTATGATAACAAAAAAATATCACAATCAACACATAACATAAGAGATTTAACGTGGAAACCCTGTGAAGGGAAAAACCACCTGGGACCGGCAACCCAAAATTGTTCACTCTTCTGAAGTGAGATCGGTGAAGACCCAACCCTATTAAAGGTTACAAACACACTATTAGGTGTGACCTTGTTAGAGGATTTTAGACCAAAAGTTATCGTCCAACCAGCAGTCACTCTGGGGTTGATAGGATAACAATGTTCGCTCTATGAATGAACACCAAAAGACTTTCATAGTCCACTCGGTTAAGATATTTGACTGTGTACAATGGTTAAATATGTAACAGTAGATGATCTTCCTTGAAACAACTTTAATTTGTAGTTAACAGATCAATGTTCAGCTCATTCAAATATTTCTGATCAATATACCACTTTAGATTCAATACTATATCAACTTACTATCCATCGGTAATTACACTCTGTAGCTCAGTAATAGTTTTGCAGGCCGGTTCTTATTAACCAGTATGATCAAAATGCATGAAAACTTCTTCACACAATAATTCTGCAATATCTTCTTCTTCCAGTGATGTTTCAACAATGAAACCAATGTCTCTTATATAGATGAGTAAATCATTTTCTTTTCCTCCATTAGATTTTTCCACTTAATCTCATTCATAGATTTTGCCGCTTTAACCTTCTTCGGCTGACGTGTCAGTAACACGTTTCAATCTACTCCATTAGATCCTTTTTTATTTATGTTAGCAGTCAATCTTCATAACAAACCTTATCTATTACCTTGATTTCATACACTTTACAGCTCATCACTTTATCGGCTAAACTGATCATTTAATTCATTTTTGTTTTTCTCAGTTAACAAAGAAATGTGTTGGTGAACACAAGCTTGGTTAATAATACGCTCGGTATACACTACACTCTGTCGGTGTATACTAAAATGCTTTATTTACCGACAACACTACTTTGTGTCTTTCAGATCTATTCTTCATCATAGATGAATGCAACATAATAAAGTCAATATCATCAAGTCATAGACTCATCAACAAGTTACTCAGTGTATTCATTATCCTCATCTGTCATATACATCTTCCTCATGTAGATATTTTTGTTCTCCATCTCTTTCACCTTTCTTTAGAAGTGTCAGTATAGTAACTTACAAGATAAGTACTATCAAGCTAGTTGACATCAATGACAACATAATACTGATTTAATCATCTTGCATTATCTAATCATCAACTCTTCAGTAATCTCAAATTACATATTCTTCATTCTGGTTCCAAATCAGTTGTAGTTCATCATTGTTGTTGTCACTTGTTCTAACAAATCCAATATTGATAAGATAGGAATGCAGTCTTTCATACCATGCTCTCGGTGCTTGTTTCAATCCATATAGTGCTTTGTGTAACTTACATACCTTATTTTTTTTATTTGGATCAACAAAACCTTCAGGTTGTTCAATGTATACCTCTTCCTCAAGTATCCCATTCAGAAATGTAGATTTAACATCCATTTGATAAAATTTAAATCCTTTGTGGAAAGCATAAGAAAGCAATATTCTAGCTTCTTCAAGTCTAGCAACTAGTGCAAAAATCTCACCATAATCAATACCTTCTTCTTATGCATAACCTTTGCATACAAGTCTTTCTTTATTCCTAGTGACTTCTCCATTTTCATTCAACTTGTTTCTAAATATCCATTTGGTTCCAATTACATTATTATCATTCGGTCTCGGTACCAATGTCCATGTTTTTTTTGCAATATCTACTCAATTTCTTCAGTCATGGCTTTAATCCATTCATCATTTTCAAGTGCATCTCTAATAGTTTTAGGTTCAAATTCACAAACTAAGCATGTGTTGTCTTTCAACTTACTTTGTTTCATCATGCCAGCTTTCTTGTCTCCAATAATCTGATTTTGTGGATGATGTCTCCTCACATATTTTGCAAGTACAGGTTCAGTTCTCTCTTCTTCATTGCATTCTTCACTTGATGTAGGTTCATGATCTTCATCAGTAACTGTTTCCTGATTCTCGGTCTGTATAGGCTGGTTCTCGATAACATTACCTTGTTTCTCAGTAATGCCATGTTGTTTCTCAAATAGAGTGTTAGGTTGCTCAATGTAAGTAATTCTTCCATATTCTTCTAGTTCCTTTTTTTCTTTCTTCATCATTTTTCTCAGCAAATTCATCAACTATCACATTTGCACTTTCAATCATCTTGTTAGTAGCCTTATTCAAATATTTGCAAGCTTTTCTTTTAGTAGAATATCCTAAAAATATTCCTTCATCACCTTTTGAATCAAATTTCTCATTTCTATCATCTTTCAGAATGTAACATTAACTTTCAAATATTTTGAAATAAGTTTCATTCATTGTGTAACCATACCATAACTCATAGGGTGTCTTGTTTGAATCATTCTTCAATTGAGGTTGGTTCAATGTATATACAACAGTACTAACAACTTCTCACCAGTATATTTGTGCAACATCCTTTTCAATCATTAGTGTTCTAGCACAATCAACAATAGATCTATTCCTCCTTTTAGCAATCACATTCTGATGTGGTGTCCTCAGTTCAGAAACCTATCTCTTAATTCCATGCTCATTACAAAAGTTAGTGAACTCATCAGAAATAAAATCACCACCTCTATCTGATCTCAAGCATTTTAACTCCTTTCCACTTTCTTTTTCCACTTTAGCTTTAAAACATTTAAACATCTTAAAAGATTCAGATTTTTCTTTCAAGAACATGGCAGTCATCATCCTAGAGTAGTCATCAACAAACAAGATAAACTATCTATCTCCATAATAACTCTAAGTTCACATAGGACCACATAAGTGAGTATGAACCAACTCCAAAATAGTATTAGATGAATAGTTTTTTCACTTAAAACTAGATTTTGACATTTTTCCCATTTAACATTGTTTACACATGACATGGTCAGGTTTAGATAAGGTCAGTAAACCTCTAACTCTCATTTTCTTACTGATCTTAACCATGTTGTCAAAATTCACATGACATGACCTTTTGTTCCATAACCATACATCTTTAGTTGTAGCCAATAAACAAGAATTTTCAGCGCTATCAAGCTAAAATAGATTACCTTTAGATTATTCACCAGTACTGACCAAATTTCTAGTCTCATCATAGATTTTCACCTTCCTATTCTCAAATGCAACTCAGTGACTTGTTTTATTCTGATATGCTACACTCAACATATTATAATTAAGTCCCTTCACCCAATATGCATTCTCACATTTGATCTCATTGTTCAACAATATAGACCCTTTTCCTTTTAGTAGACAAGGTGTATCATTTCTCATTTTAATAGATCCACCATTATAATGTTCAAGGTATTCAAATTTGCCTTCATCACCAATCATATGATGTGTACAACCACTATCAATAATCCATGTATCATTCTTGCTAACTTTAGAAAATAAGTGTTGTTTCAACATACCTTTCTTCCTCTTCTGAATCTTCTTTCAAAGCTATGAATACCACCTCAATGTCTTCATCAGTGTCGATGTTAGTATCATCATAATCATCTTCAAAAAGGTAACATGCCTTCTTGCCTTTGTATTTTTAATCTTGATTACTTCTTCTTTCATACTGTCGGTTGCCTTTGTGTTCTCGGTTATCTCTTCTGTCAGGCTTCCTTTCACTAGACCTTTCATTATTTTTCTCATCTTCTTTCTTGTTAGGACATCTAGCTACAATGTGGCCAATCTCTTTATAGTTAAAGCATACCATAGGTAGTTTTCCTCTATATCTTCCTTTACCTTTCTGCAATCTTCTAGTTATTAATGCTTCAAGCTCATTATGTTCATCCTCATCACTATCATTATCACTCTCTTTTCTTATCATATGTTTACTACTTGATTTACCAATTTTGAGAGATGACATAAATGTAGACTCAATAGTAGGAACAATACTATTATCAAAGTTACTCAACTCAAAAGTAGTCAATCTACCGATTAGAATATCAAGTGTAAGATGATTACCTAGAGCTGATCTCATCTCATGAATTGCAGAGACTCTAATAGCATAAGTAGGTAATAGGGTTCTAATAATTTTACTTACAACAATGTCTTCTTCAATAATACCTCCTACTCCTCAGATAGCATTGACAATCTCCTTAATCCGGTTGTTGTACTATGATATATTTTTTCCTTCTTTCATTTTCATGTCATCAAACTTTCCTCTAAGACTTTTAGCTTTACCCCTTAGCACATTTGCATCTCCTCCATGAACTAGTGCAAGCTTGTCCCACATCTATTTAGCAGAAGTGTATGTCTTGACATCTTCAAATTTAGCATCTAATAAGGAAGTAATAATATCTATCATTCAGATATTATGTTCATGTCTATCTCTCATTTGATTAATAGTCAAGGGTGCATTTTGAAAGATGAATTCATTATCCAAGTAGTATATTGCAAATTCTCCAATTCCTGATAGATGCAATCTCATTCTACTTTTCCATGTTGAAAATTTTTCTCTATTTAGCTTTGGCACCTCTCTTTTATACATCTTGTGATCTTTAACTTAAGTCCTTCAAACTTTTCCTTCCAAGAACTCTATGCTCTGATACCAATTGTTAGATAATTGAGAGGGGGGGTGAATCAGTTAAGTCTAGTTATCCTACAGTCCCAAATACTCCCAAATGCATATAACAAAATTTTCAAATAAAATAATCAACTTGGTAAGATATCAACTGTGTATTTCTCTTCATCTACCATTTACCAGTAAATTAAATACTATTTTTACCTATCTATCTAGTTATAGAAATGTGTAAAGTAAAGTAACAATTCAATACATCCATACACATATAAAACATATATTTTTAACGTGGAAAACTTGTTAGGGGAAAAACCACCTGGGACCGGTAAACCAAAATAATTCACTCTTCTGAAGTGAGCTCGGTGAGGAGCCAACCTTATAAAATGTTAAAAAACACACTATGAGGTGTGATCTGGTTAGAGGATTTATCACTAATAGTTATCCTTTGACCAAACATTCACTATGGGGTCAACAAGAAAATAATCAACATTCATTGAATGTCATATTGAAATATAAAGATTGTTAAGTCCCACTCGATTAAGAGATTTATCTGTAGAAATGGTTAAACTGATACAGTAATGATTTGATTCAAATACAACTTTGATTTGCAGATTTTTAGATCTATGCTAAGCTCAAAATACCTCTAATTAATAATCAATTCAACATCTTTGTTTCCTCTAACTCTGTTTTGCTCAGTATATGCTTTCTCTGGTGCTCGGTGTTGTCTACAATTTTGTTCAGTTCTATCTTCAACTAGGTTGATCAATGTTGCATGAAAACAATTATTTTCACGTGAATTCTCCTACAACATCAAGAATCCCAAAATCAATAATGAATCTCATGTCTCCTTATATAGACATCATAAACCATTTTCTTTTCATCCATAGATTTTGCCTCTTAATCTTCACTATTCATTTTACCACTTTAACCTTCTTCGGTAGTTGTGTCAATAACACATTTCATTCTCCTTCATCTGATCATCTTTGAATTTTGTCATATGTTTGATCATGATGCAGTGGCATCCTATCTTATCGCTCGGTGTCTAAAGATTTTGGCAGTCTTGGTAACTATCTTGTGGAGTTCGGTTACTTGGCTAGTAATCTCAGTAGAAGACTGGAGTTTCTCAGTCTTTGATGGTGATTCTTGGTCAAATTTTGTTAGGCTTCACCAATGGAGCTCGGTGGTCTTGACGGTGATTTTTATTTGGAAGTTTTGGTGGATCTCCATGGATTATGGTCACTCGGTGACTTGGTGTTTTGTTGCTTGGTGCTCAGCTACCAATGAGGTCTCGGTGTTTATGCCTGCTACTCAGGTGTTGAAGTGGCTTGGTCACTGGAGGACTTAGTTGTGTGCTATAAATGTGTCACACTTCTATGAATCATTACATGCAAGGAAACTCAAGAATGAGCCCTCACAAATCGATCCATAGCTCCCTAGGCATGGAGTGCAAGGGTTTTTAAGAATGCTCTTAGCTAGAGCTATTTAGCCTATAACCTTGCTAGTAAACCATGCAATGGGAGATTCAATGAAGACAAGGGCAAGAATGCCAATATCCTCAAGAATCAAGAATGAAAATGTAATGCAATGCTATGCTAGAAATGGAAATGCAAGCTAAGCTATGAAAGGAAATATGCAAGTGTTACAACCCAAGCTAATTAATCTATGTGAGCTAATCTAGAGCATAGAAATGAAGCTAATCTAAGAAAGCATAAATATGAAGCTAAGCTAAGAATGCAAGAATGAGATGTAGAATGCAAGAAATGCTCCAAATCTTCAAAAGCTCCAAAGTTTACCTAAAAAACCTGCAGCATAAAGTTAACATAAAAAGTTGGGGATCTAGAATGAAGAAGAGAGCTCTTCTTTTAAAGGAAATGAGAAGGAATGAACCATGGAGATTAAGAGGCAAAAGATTTAATCAATGGTGGAGCTTGAAAGAGGAGCAATCCATGTGCACAAGTATCCTCCAATAGGAAAATAAGAGTTGACTTTTGTGTCCATATGAGACAAAAAGTGCTTTTTCCCTTTTTATAAAATAAGAATAATGCTTTATTTGTGCAACTTAGGATAAGAGGAAAAGTGGGGGCTTTTTATTTATTAAAAGGGGAGGGAATATTCCTTTTAATAAATAAAGACTTAGGATAAGATGGTTAGCCCATAGAAAATAATCAAATAAATGATAGAACTAGGATTTGATCAAGAATAAACAATTGATGATTTACCAAATGGGGGCTAATAGTCTAGGTGACCATTTTTAGGTGTATACATTAGTCATTGAAGGAGACTTGGCACTTCTAGTGCTCAACAATGTCTATGGTGCTCAGTCAACATTGTTGGTGCTCAGTAATGCTTGGAGAACTCAGTTGGTGTGGGTGCTCAGTGTATTTCTTGACACTCGGTAGTTTGACTTACCAACGGTTCTTGGAGATTCAGCTTGGCCGACTGGTGCATTTAATCTGGATCACATTCCTTGAATTATGGATTGATAGTTAGATGTGTGGGGACCTAGATCTAGCATGTTGCATTATCCTATGTGGATCTGGAGGCCGACTTGGTGAATTAAATATTTGTGAAGTTATTTGTAAGTTGACTAATGTTTAGCATTTAATATTTTTATATTTGGAAGCTGACTGGGTTTTGGGATTTAATTGTTTGTAAAGCTGACTTGTGGCTAGGGTTTAGTATTTAAGTAGATGTTTGGGTAGTTTTTAGGGGAAGTTGGAGTAGAAAATGTATGGATCTATGAAAGTAGAGTTAGTAGCTTGTGAGCTTAGGTAGCAGAAAGATTACTTGGAAGTTTGAGTACAGGTTCAGATCTTTCTTGGAGTGCCTACCAGTGTCCTATTGTGTTACAAACCCAGGCTAGCTGAGGAGAAGTGTGCTAGATCCTTTGTGATCTTGTAGAACTATTTCTTGCATTGTATTTGGTCATAACTGGGAAGGCCTTACAACCTGACACATTGCATGTAATCAGTTAATTAATGAAATAAAACATATGTTTTCTTTTAGATCTAGTTTCTTGTTGTGTTTTCCATTGTGTTGGTGTTTGGCTACAAGTTCAGATAGTCCTTAATTGGATCCTCCATCCTTGAATACATCAGGTGGTATTAGAATGAGAGTTTGATCTTGTCGGAGTAGAAGGTTGACCTAGCAAGGCTAATCTTGTTGGTGAAGAGATTATGCACAATCTGAGTTATAGATCTGTGACTTTGAACTTGTGAAATTGGGCCCTAGCTATTCATGTGAGGTGGCAGGTTGCGATCTGACTTGCATATAGCTTGGAGTTTGTCACAAGGTGGTTGGTGTTAGGGTTTTTTGCAAAAGGTTTTCAAAGATCTTTGGAGATGTCTTCAAGAGGATTGGACCTTAGTGATGTGATTTCTGAGGGGTTTGCTCGATTGGAAGAGGATTTGCTAAACCGCGTGGAGAACCAAGTTAAGAACCTTGTGAGATAAAGTGGTTTTGAGCTTTGTAAATCTTACCAGAGTTGGAGCATGCCAATCTGAAGGAAAGTTGTTTGGTCGGTTAGAAGGTTGGTTCGTGAGAGAATACATCTTGACAAGGTTTCCTGTGACAGTTCAGAGGTTGAAGAGGTATGTGAAATTGGTTTTGATGGTCGGTTGGTGGAGTCTAACGTCAAACTTGTAGAGCAAATTGTGCTTGTTGCTAAGTTACCTGTGATTACCGATGATGTTATTGATCTTGTTGAGGTTGAGAAGGAGATTGGTTTTCATGTTCAATTTTTTGTGCCTGACATGGAAATTGCAAAGCATCTGGTTGTGCTTGATCAGATTGTTGTTGGTGTAGAGTTGTCTATTGTTGAACACCTCGGTGATGTTGGTGTTACCGATTTTCATTTATTTGGTGTTGTGGTGCAAATGTTATTTATTGGTTGCAGACTTGAGTTGCTAGTTGATAGTGATAAGTCTGGTGATGAGATTCTAAGATGGGATTCTTCCTTGATCCCTGGTGATGGATTGATGGCTCAGTTTGTTCAAGATGTTGGACATGCTGATTGGTTGGGTTGTAGATTGGTTCTCTTTCCTGTGATGGAGTGGAAACCTTTGGTGAAGATGAAGTGGAGTTGGTGGTTTTTAGATGTTCCCTTTGGTGAGAAAGTGTGGGACACACTTTTCTTTGTACCCTGGGAGTCTGATGCATTGGGATCCTGGCTAATCGCTTGGTGTCTAAAGATTCTAGTAGTCTCGGTAACTATCTGGTGGATTTTGGTTACTTGGCTGGTAATCTTGGTAGAAGATTGGAGTTTCTCAGTCTTTGATGGTGATTCTGGGTCAAAGTTTTTTAGGCTTCACCGATGGAGCTCGGTGGTCTTGATGGAAATTCTCATTTGGAAGTTATGGTGCATCTTCATGGGTGATGGTCACTCAGTGACTTGGTGTTTTTTTCTCAGTGCTCGGTTATTGATGAGGTCTTGGTGTTTATGCCTATTGCTCAGGTGTTGAAGTGGCTCGATCGCTAGAGGACTCGGTCATTTAAGGAGACTTGGCACTCGATCTGGTGCTCGGTGATGTCTGTGGTGCTCGGTTGACATTGTTGGTGCTCAGTAATTCTTGGAGAGCTCGGTTGGTGTGGGTGCTCGGTGTATTTCCTGACACTTAGTAGTTTGGCTTACCGACAGTGTTCTTGGAGATTCGGCTTGGCTGACTCGTGCATTTAATCTAGATCACGTTCCTTGAGCTATGGATTGACTGTTGGATGTGTGGGGACCTAGATCTAGTGTGTTGCATTATCCTATGTGGATCTAGATGCCAACTTGGTGAATTAAATATTTGTGAAGTTATTTGTAAGCTGACTGATGTTTGGCATTTAATATTTGTATATTTGGAAGCTGACTAGCTTTTGGGATTTAATTGTTTGTAAAGCCAACTTGTGGCTAGGGTTTAGTATTTAAGTAGATGTTTGGGTAGTTGTTAGGGGAATCTTGAGTAGCAGATGTGTGGATCTGTGAAATTAGAGTTAGTAGCTTGTGAGCTTATGTAGCAAAAAGATTACTTGGAAGTTTGAGTACAGGTTCAGATCTTTCTTGGAGTGCCTACTAGTTTCTTGTTATGTTGCAGACTTGGGCTAGCTGAGGAGAAGTGTGTTGGATCCTTTGTGATCTTGTAGAACTATTTCTTGCATTATATTTGGCTGTAATTGGGAAGGCCTTATAGCCTAACACATTGCATGTAATCCGTTAATTGATGAATTAAAGACATCTATTTTCTTTCAGATCTGGTTTCTTATTGTGTTTTTTATTGTGTTGGTGTTTGGCTGCCAAGGTTGAATAATCCTTAATTGGATCCTCCATCCTTGACTACATCAGATCATCATAACAAACATTATCTTTGACCTTGGAATCATAAACAATTGTCTAGCTCATCATTTTTAGTCAGCTGTTGAAAACTCCATTTATTTCTTTCACTTAGTCAATACCAAAATGCATTGGTGATTACTAGCTAGGTTAATACTATACTTGGTATACACTAGACTGCTCGGTGTATACTAAAATCTTCATTTACCGACCACGTAAACTTATTCAGTTTGGATCTTCAATACATAATACAATCATGTAATACAATCAAGTCATCAACATAATGTCATAGAATCATCAATAAGTTACCCAATGCTTACCATATCCATATCTTTCTTATCCATCTCATCTTCATGTATATATCTCATTCCTTTACCATTTTCCTTCTTTAGATGTCTATAACCATCATGATAAGTACAGTCAAAAATAGTTGACATCAATGAAAATACATTAACTGATTAATTATCTTACATACACTTTAGTAGCTCGGTGATCATCAATCATTGTCTTTCAATTATCCATTCCATTGTCAAACTTTCCTTCAAGATATTCAATCAGTTGTAGGTTATCAGATAGTAGGATCTAAGGATTTTCCAAACAATCCTACAAGAAGTTTTCTTAGCCATACAACTTCTCGAGCTCCCATGGATGCTGCAATGTACTCAGCTTCTATGGAAATTTTTGCAACTGAAGATTACTTCTTGTAATCACACAAAAATAGTCTAGTAAACCTTGAGCCCCGCTCTAACAATAAAATTTAAAATACTAGACTACATCTTATGCTTAATCAATCTTTCATATTGATTTAATCTCTTGATCAATTTATTATTTTAATTATTTATTCGATGATATCCTAAAGTTTGACCACTTTATCCTAAGCTTTGTTTGATTAAAAGAACATGTCCCCTTTTAATTAAATAAAATCCCACTTTATCCTATGTGTGCACATGAAAAATGATTTTGTTAATTTAAAAAGAAAAGAAAAAGAATTTTTTTCTACACATTGATTGCACATTCTTCTAGGTGAGTGAAATCTCCTTTTGCCTCTTAATCTCTTCCACACATCTTTTTGCCTCTTAACCATGTCCATTAATTTTTCCTCTTGAGAATCTTGTGCACCAAATTCAAAATAGGGATTATTCTCCACCCTTGGATTTTTCCTCTTAATCTCTCACCGTCCATTGCTCTTTAAAATGAGACTCTCTCCTCATTCTTGGCTATTCTAGACATTCATTCACTTATGCTATTACTATGCTATAATTTTGTTTACTTTCATTCTTAGAGAATTCTCTTGCATCTTGCATTCCAGTTTATTTTCTTTTTAGCTTAGCATTTCCTTATTGTATTTATCTTAAATCACATAGTTTAACTAGGAGGTATTGTAATCTTGTTAGATTATCTTTTCTTTCTTGTTCTTGCATTTTTATTCTCTCTTAGATCTTGCATCTCATTTAGATTGTCTCTCATTCTTGTATCTTCATTTGAATCTTCCATTCTATGGTGTACCTTTCAAGGGTTTCTTATTGATGTTCATTTGAGAGCCATCTTTCAATACTATTTATATTCTTGCACATCATATATAGGAAGCTATAAGTTGCTTCTTGAGGTTTCCTCTCAAATGGATTATCTCAAGTGTAATAGTTTAAAGAAGTGTGTCACACTTTTGATCAAATATCCTTGGTGACCACCGTCAGGCTAGACATTTTCATTTAGCTCTATTTATTGCATTTTTGGTTCTTTACTATCACTTGTTCATCATTTTGTTTTTACAGGCCAGAAAATCGTACAACATTCCAGCATATACCAGGATGATATTTCTTAACACTACCAGGCAAAATTTCTTAGTTTCTAGAACATAATTCTTCTTCTCAGAGAAATATTATTTTCTTCCCAAAGAAATATCATACTGCTTCTTTGTAGTATATTATACTATTCTAGAATATCACCTACTTCCTAGAAGTATCTTGTATGATTTTCCTGACAGACTGTGAAGTGTCTCCTAGGTTCATTTACTATCACAGTCTAAGTTTTAGCCTAGCTTTCTTTCATTTTCTTGCATTTGGGTTTTCTGGTTTTCTAACCGCAACTAACAAGTGATCTTGTAGGGTTATTACTTTAATTTTACATATCTTTTATGCCCTAACTTATGGTGTTTTAGGATTCGCTTGTCAAAGAGATCAACATTTTCATGACTACTAATGATTTATGATGTAGGACGCTTGTGAAAGACTCAATCTTGAAACTACTAATGCTATTTTTTTTGTAGGTTACCTTGGAGATACAAATCAATACTATATTTTCTTACATTTGGTTTTCTAGGAACCTAGCTTAATTAGAGGGCTTCTTGTCTTGTGGTTAATTGAGTAGTAGGAGAGTGTTCTTTTCCCTTTGAAAAATAAAAAATCTTGACCTACTTAGTCGATCACTTGCAAAGAGTCTTGGGTAAATGAACATGTGCTTGATTTGTTTGGGAGAAACTATAGAGTAGGAGAGTATGCTCTTTTACTCATGGAAAAATAGAAATCTATACCTCCACTAGCTATCCATTTTCTTTCATGCACTTACCTTTAGAGGGCTTTGCAAGAAAGAAATCTTTCGGGAACAACCCAAGTGGGGAACAAGAAAATCTAGTTGCTCCATCCCACTATAATCAAAATCTTCCTTCAATCTAAAGAGAGGGAAGACTTGGCTATTTTCTACTTCTAATGCTTCTTCATGTGTAGGGCCTAGTTGCCTCAATCTTGCTAAGAAAGACTATACTTGATTGGGTGCTTGTAGGGCCTTCTTGGTCTAAATCTTGTTTACAATACTACAAGGGGATTACATTCACTTTGTATAGGGTTGAGAGGTTTAAATCTTTCTTGTGAGACTATGCATTTTGGGTGCTTTTAGGGCTATATGTCTTAATTTCACTTGTGAAGCTACAAGGGGTAGTCATGAACGAAGACTTTTACTAAACACCTTAGGAATTGGAGGCTAACCTTTTGGCCATGTTGCTTCCTTTGTGAAATGATTAATCCAGGTGGACTTGCCCAGATCACCTCATTCACTATATTTTAACTTTTCACTTTGATCTGAATACTGAATTATAAATGCTTAAGTATTGAATTAAACATTCACATAAACATGAAACATGAAATCAACACATGACACAAGGTTGCGGGGAAACCCAAATAGGTAAAAACCCCAGTGGGACTTGATACCCACTAATAATTTGTACTAGTGTTTTGTGATCCTTGTTAGAAGATCCTTTACCCTATTAGGAGTATCTTTATAATGCTTTTAGTACAGTAGACCTTGTTAAGGTTCAAACCCTATTAGGAGTCTTTTACAATGATCCCTGTTAGGGGAGTGGACTCACTATCCTAGAGCTCACTGCTCAAATGATGAAGGCTAAAACCTTCTAAGATTAGATACACACTATATTTGTAGGTTAACTGTTGCTGTGACACTTCTTGTCTGATCAGTTCCTTTGGTGCGCTTATGCTTTGACCTCTAGCAAAGCTCTAATACATCTTATGCTCATTTCACATATCTCTCCTCTACTTATCTCAACTCTATTACAACTTGCTTGACTTCCATACTGATTACAATGGGCGCACCTTATATTTATGCGCTTATATCAAATATACAATTAGGTCGGCCCTATAACTAATTACAAGTAATGCTTCCAAATGAATTGGCTTAAGCGTGCTTACAATTATACATGTACATATGTCAAAAACCTAAATACAATGGGCGCATAGCCTCTACAACATTAATTTACAATCGCAAACCAAAATAGTCACTGTCGGCTCTATGCTTTGTTCTCTGCTGGCATACACTGGTTGTGCAACTTCAACTGACTGTAACTTTCACATCTTTGCATATCTACTTATGCACTCTTAGACAAAGCATAAGTATAGTCTAAAAAACCTAACTTCTAGGGTGCATACCTTAATTCATCTGTATACAAGTACGTTGATGCTCTGAGTCTCTGGTGCTCTATATGTTGTCCAGTCTTCAATACTTAACTGAATTCTGATCTTTACACTTAGTGTGCTGACTCCAAACTGCTATATGACTTTGTTGCCATAATGACAACACTATATCTAGTCATATATCTTAGTACAGACCACTTGTCAACAATCTCCCCCTTTTTCATTGATGGCCATAAAGGAATATGGCTAAGTCTCTAACTGTTCCTTTTGTCTTCTATACATCTTTATACATACTCTTATATCTCCCTATACATATGTGAACTTCATATTCTATACAACTCCCCCTTTGACATTAATGACAAAGGTGCATCAAAAAAAACTTTATCTACATACACTTACTAAGGAAAAACATCCGGATATGCAATCTTGAGTTGTTGGATCTCCTTCTTCCAAAAGGTTATCAGAGAATTGACTATATGTAGATGGGCGCATAATGTATATTGTAACTTCTCCATCTTCTCCAATTCTATGCTTGGACCTTGATCATAGGTTATCATGGTCGCATCAATCTCTTTTATGTTATGACTGAGAATTTCTAGAGAGGGCGCAAGAGCGTTCCTCAACTGAGTTTGTCTAGACCTTATTTTTTCTATTTCTTTCTTTTCCTTCTCAATTATATCCAATTGTCCTTGATAGACATTGTTACACATGTTTACATCATTGGATGTGTCTTGCACTAAAATCTTCACCTTCTCAATCATTGCCTCTGCAGCTTTGATCTTCTTCAGATGGGCATCAGTGAACTTATCCTGATCCATGGATTCTGCAATGACTTTCCTTCCTTGATCTACAAATTGCTTTAATGATGCCTCACCAGACTTAAGAGAGGTGAAGTCTAGTGAAAAATTACTTATTAGTTCATTGAGTCTCTTCTTTAAGTATTTATCCTCTGCCATTATGGCCATAGATTCTTCTAAGCTAGAAAAATTAACTTTGAACTGAGATATGACTGTGCTCACATCATCAACTGAATGTACATTTTCCATATTCTTATCCTCTGGTAGAAAACTGTTCAAAATATTTATTGATTCTATCAGGAGAGGATTCCTCATTACTTACTTCTCCTTGGCCTTCTCCATAGCTAGGACGTTGAACTTAATTAGATCTTCTTCCTTCCAGGAGTCCAAACTGCTAGTGTCAGGTGTGAAACTTAACAACAATGCTAAGGAGGGAGTGATGGGAGTGCTATCCATCAATTCTTGTTTCACCTTGACCAAATCAATAGAGGATTCATCTTTCTTTTCTATCACTCCTCCTTCTTTCTTTTATTCATCAGATACATCTTCTATGATTACTTCTTCTTGCTGAGTGGGAGGGGTACTGTTGCATAAGATTTCTACTTCCTCAGTGCTAACAAATGCTTCCTCAAACTTGTCCAACTCCTTATCAGTAGCTGCCATGGCTATTTCCACATTATCTATGATAATTGTGCTATCTTTGGGTGATTTTGTCATAGGCACAGACTGATCTACTTCTGTTTGAGTTCCTGCTATGGGCGCTAAGTCCTAAGGACCTATCATTGGTACATTAGTGGGTTCTACCACTTTATCTTCCTTGGTGGGTGCATGAGTGATGGGCACAGTAGGTGGTTTGATCTGTTGTTCCAACAACACCTTCTCAAAGGCCTTCTCTATTTCCTTTGTTATCAACTCATAATCTTTGTTCATAATGTGAAGAGTTCTCATCTTTTTTCTAAGGTGTGGCTTCACCAAATTCAATATCAAATCCACTTCTTCTTTAGAACATATAGGCAGAGTTTCTTCTAGCACTTTTTCCCTGATCCTTAGGTCTTCTTCATTTGCTTGTCTTTTAAGGTTTTCTAGAATGTCCCATACATTATCTGGAATTTTTGTTTTCAATTCAAGAACTATCTTCTTGAACTTTATCATATGTTTGATAATCATACCATGAATTTTAGACTTATCAATCTCACTATATGATTCATAGAACTTCCCTATTTGATCAATTCTTCCCTCATCAACAATTCTTGCATTTAGAACTTTGAGGCTAGGTCTGAATCCTACCTGACGAGGTGCTTGAGTGTTTTTCTTGCTCCTTAATGCTCGTGAGGATGGATGAATAGTGCTTTCTTCTTTCTTCCTCTTGAATAAAGGCTTATACTCTAGAGGAGTATCTTTGGGCATAGAAGGAGTACTATCTTCCTTATCCTTTTGACTGTCATCTTTCTCAATTTTTATCTTCTTTACCTTGGGATCTTCTTGTTCTTCTATTGCGCTCTTTAATTCTAGAGCAATCTTCTCATCCCTTACTTTATCAAAGTCTACTTTTGATACACCATGAATTCTTAGGATCTTTGATGTGACCTTTGCAACCTTTCTTTTTGTTGCAGCATTGTTCAGCTTAGCATCAACTTCTCTAGTTTTCTCTTCATAGGTTCCCCACCTAGGTTCATTGTCATCCTTAGGGGCTGATAGTAGTACCTATGCATAAGCTTCAAGAAATTTTTCTTCAACTTCATATCCAAGTGGATGAATCCACTTAGTTCTAGGTTCCACAGCTTCCATACATGTAGTATCAATCTCCACCATGAAGCATATTGTATCCTTATACTTCTCTACAATACTCTCAAGAATCCTGTACCTCATTTGCATTCTTGCTCTGAAGGTCTTCAATTCCAAAGTAATGTAATCTCTAAGTGTGCTTTATGTGGATGCCTTGTTAGATATCTATGGCATGGTAGGAATGGACTTGTCTAGATACAAGTCTGACACTTTACCAACTATATGAAGGTACATATAGATGATTAGGGACCCAAACCTAAATACCTTAGTCTTATCATGTTTGATGGCCTTGATTTTGTCTATCAACTATGCATGCAAGATCTCATAGAAGTTGAACTCTCCATCTTCTTGTACAAGATGGATGGGTGCTAGAATAGTGCCCGTAGACACACTATTCACTCTGCTGGTATGATGAAATTTGTAACCCAATATCATTGATATCAACTTAATGTCTGGTTGCTCTATAGGCTCAATCGTCATGTCGTGCTTATCACTTCTATATTTACACACTTGCTCCACCATTTTCCTGACATCCTTACCCATAGGAAGGATGGCACCTATCTTAGAAAGGCTTTTCATCTCATGAATTAGGTCTCTTGTGATTCTTACCGGTACATCTCCAACCCAAAAAAAATCATCATGGATTCTTCCTAACAATATTTTTATCCATTATTCCTCATAGAATTCATATGCCATGGCATATTCAATAATGGGGTGATCATTCCATTTTGTGTATTCATCCATGAAAGTTTTGTCTGGTTTCAACATTGTGTCCATGTGTGCCCTTAACCTATCGAGTCCAATAGGTTCCTTATTATAATAGATGTAAGCCCTTATGTCTTCTACATGCATGATGCCCATCGGCGTGTAGGAGAAGCTCCCTCTAAATCATCTAGGGTTGATTTAAATAGGTGCCTCTTGAAAATATACCTCTTCTTCTTAGCAACATCAAAAACAATAGGAGTGGCCATGACTTGCTTGATATTCACTTTCCAAATGATCTCTGAGATGTTCTGACAGTTTTTGAATCGGCACAACGAGCTAGGGTTTCTGTAGCTGATCAAATGCACTGTAAACACTGATAATTTAATCTTCAAATCTTCACAACAACTTCCAAGGCTCAATATGCTCTTCAATCACTCTGAGTATGAATGAAATGAGTGAACAAACAACTTTCTATGTACTTAAAGTAAAAAAATTTCCATTAATGCAACTTGCGTAAACTAGGTTGTCACTTCAAATTTTCAAACTCAAGTTCCGCTAACAATCAGCATGTGCACTCTTGCACAATAGTTCCTAAACACTTCAATAGCTTAAGTCCAAAGGTGCATACTTTGAGGATGAGTATACCAACCACACAGGGGTCTAGAGCTAAATTACCTCCCCCTATGACCCTAAGGGCCATTTATGTAGATGTAGAGGGTGCGTCCACTTGGGATGCGTCCAATACATTCTCAACAGCATTTTCCTTCTTTCCTTCTGACCAAATCAAGCTCACATCCTCTGAGGCTTTTACAAACTTGACTTCTGCTTCAGGATCCAAAACTGGTTCTTCAGCATTTTTAGGGCTTTCCTGACCTTGTGTCCTTGATCTACAAAACTTTGAGATATGTCCAGCCTTGTTATAGGTGTGACAAATCACTGGAGGTCTATTATTCCTTAGCGCATTAACATGAGTCACCATTCTACATGTTCTAGCTGAGTGACCATTATTGTTACATATCTGACATGTAACATTCTGAGAATTTCTTGCATTGGTCTGATTCTAATTTCTTTGATCATGTTGTATCCTATTTTTCTTACTAGTCTTGCAATTTGTTGCTCTATGACCAAATCTATTACATGTATAATAGTAACCATTGAAAGGTTTTATGTCTGTACAGTTCCTTTCTATGTGTCCATGCTTGTTACATGCAAAACATGTGCATTCTACAGGCTTGCGCTCATTCTTAGGAGGATCACTATTGTCTTTGGTTTGATCTTCAACCTTTCTAGTATCAGTAGAGTCCTTTTGTGAATCCTTTCTTTCTCACATACTGTAAATCTAATTCTGTGCTTCATTGTACCCAATACAGCTAGTGTCTCCTTTGATTCTTCTTGCATACAATTGTGATTCTACCAATTCAGCACTGGTGTGCAATTTGTCAATATGATCCTTTGACTTCTTCAATTCAGATTCCAAGCTTTCTTTGATATTCTTTAGCTCCAAGATTTCTAAGTTAGCCTCCCTTAGTTCTTCATTCAGTTGAAGGTTCTCCTTGACTTGTTCATTGTAGACATCTTGATTATTCAATAGTTTGTCATCAATTTCTTCAAGCTAACTCAATAGAGATGTATTTTCTTCACTTAGCTTCTTGACTTTTTCTTCAAGTTCACTATTAGAGCGTCCTTTCAAATCTTTTCTTAGTCTTTTGATAACTAATTGAGCATCGCTGACTTTTTCTTTTAGTTCTTCAATTTCTCTTTCTGAATTGTCCAAGTCTTCAAGAGCTGCTTCAAGATTCTTCTTCAAATGTTTCATATATGCTTTTTCCATGATCTCCTCAAGTGGTTAAACTTTTGTGCTAAGGACCAAAGCTCTGATACCAATTTTTATGAATGGGAACACTGAGAGGGGGGGGTGAATCAATGTTCATTGTATTTTAACTTTTCACTTTAATCTGGATACTAAATTATAAATGCTTAAGTACTGAATTAAACATTCACATAAACATGTAACATGAATTCAACACATGACACCAATATGGTTACGAGGAAACCCAAATAGGTAAAACCCCCAGTGGGACTTAATACCCACTAATAATCTACACTAGTGTTTTGTGATCCTTGTTAGAAGATCCTTTACCCTGTTATGAGTATCTTTACAATGATTTTAGTATAGTAGACCTTGTTAAGGGTCAGACCCTGTTAGGATTCTTTTACAATGATCCCTATTAGGGGAGTGGACTCACTGTCCTAGAGCTCACTGCTCAAATGATGAAGGCTACAACCTTCTGAGATCAGATACACACTATATATGCAGGTGAACTATTGTTGTGACACTACTTGTCTGATCAGTTCCTTTGGTGCGCTTATGCTTTGACCTATAGAAAAGCTCTAATACATCTTATGCTCACTTTGCATATCTCTACTCTGCTTATCTCAACTCTATTACCAACTTTCTTGACTTCCATACTGATTACAATGGGTGCACCTTATATTTATTTGCTCATATCAAATATACAATTAGGTCGGCCTTATAACTAATTACAAGTAATGCTTCCAAATGAATTGGCTTAAGCGTGCTTACAATTATACATGTACATATGTCAGAAACCTAAATACAGTGGGCGCATAGCCTCTACAACATTAATTTACAATCGCAAACCAAAATAGTCAATGTCGGCTCTATGCTCTGTTCTTTGCTGGCATACACTGGCTGTGCAACTTCAACTGACTGTAACTTTCACATCTTTGCATATCTACTTATGCACTCTTAGACAAAGCATAAGTAGAGTCTAACAACCTTAACTTCTAGGGTGCATACCTTAATTCATCTGTACACACATGCGCTGATGCTCTGAGTCTTTGGTGCTATGTATGTTGTCCAGTCTTCAATACTTAATTGAATTCTGATCTTTACACTTAGTGCACTGACTCCAAACTGTTATATGACTTTGTTACCATAATGACAACACTATATCTAGTCATATTTATTAGTATAGACAACTTGCCAACATACTCACAATATGTGCTCCCTTGGATACTAAAGCTTGAATATGACAATATGGAAAGACATGCAATTTGAGCATTGTTCTCTTCCAATTAATCCATAACTTGTATAGTCCTAGGAAAAGACATTCAACCACTTAATCATGGGGCTAAGAACATAAAATTGTGGGAAAAGGTTGAAGCACTTCCCTCTTGACCTTAGGTATAATTTTCTTTATCTGTATGCATCTTGTGCAAGACCTATGGAAATCATTTGAACATACACATAATGGTACTATTCATGGAGTTTTCCTTTGAGACCCCCCAAATGTTTGTATCATGCAAGGTTGCTTTGTCCCTTTCTTGATTGTTTGAAGACTACTCTATGTGTCACGATTTCTTTGAAAACTTCAAATTTATTGTTAAACTTGAGATTTTACACTATCACGTTGTTCAAACCCATCAAATTGGTTGATTGAACCAAAGTTTTTAATTTTCAAGTCGGTCTTTTATGTTTTCTGATTCAATATCACCTGCTTTAGTGATAAATATCACACAACATTCTAGAGTATCATCTACAATTCAAATAACTATCATCCTCCAGTAATGGGGTATATTGTCCTACCTGTTTATGAAATATCATCTTGTCTTAAAGTGTTATCTGACTTTACTGGGGTATATCATATGAATTTTCTTGTCTGCCTAAGTCTCATCTAGTTATCTGAGGTCTATTGTCTAGATTCTAATTTGAGTTGGTTTGGTCTGACTTTTCTCTTAATTGGTTTAGGGAGCTTACGTTTGACTCTTTTTGGTCACTTAGTCTGAAATTGATAGGATATGGGATATTTTTAGCTAAAAGGGATTACTTTGATACCTTGGTTATATTCTTGACTAGTAGAGTTGTTCACTTGTCTAATATCTCTTGGTTATCTTATCTTGGCTTTGACTCTATCTTTTGACTCAAGTCACAAGTTTTGTACAAAGGGATCTTCGTTGGAAATATAGATGGAGTAACTGAGAGGTGGGGTGAATCAGTTAACCATAAAAATATTACCATAGATCCCTTAGATGTCTTATTAAATCATTTACTGCTGTTACTCGGTAGACATACAGAGAAATGCTGAAACTCGGTTATTGGAGTGAGTAATAATTATAACTGTTCTTAAGCATTCATTAGTGATTAAAATGCATGCATAAAGAAAATAACATGAGCACAAGAGACACCAGATTTAATGTGGAAACCCAATATGGGAAAAACCACCAATGTAACTAGTTACTATTTTTCACTCTTCTGAAGTGATGCCCTATTACAAGCCAACCCGGTAAAGGTTACAAAACACATTGTTAGGTGTGACCTTGTTAGAGGATTTAATCACCCTGTTAGGAGTGGCCTTGTAAGAGGTCTTGGAACAATTCAATAGAACTATCACCTTGTTAGAGGATTTACAAAATGGCTGTTAAACCAACTCGGTTAAGAGATTTTGAAATCACTGCTACAATGGTAAGAAAGTAACAATGAAATGACCTGAATAATGATGCAGCTGAATTACTGATTACAAATCTCTATTATGCTTCACTAGATCCTTCCTGATCAAATATATCTCTGCTTCTCCTCAAGCATATCTAACCATCCTTCAAAATTTGCTCACACTTTCCTTCAAAATGATTTGCATGTTCACTCATCCACACACTCTTCCTCTTTCACACTTGTCCACACTTTCACTCTTTTCCACTTGCACACTTTGAATTCACAACTTGACCTTCTATATATACCATTCAGATTGTCCATTCACATTGTCAAGTCAGCACTAATAATCATTACCAACATTACTAATCCTTACCACAGTTAGCTTGAATAAACAAACTTTATTCCTCAAATTAACAAAATTCTTTACTGG
Organism: Chamaecyparis obtusa; assembly: GCA_027943335.1. Taxonomy (NCBI): domain Eukaryota; kingdom Viridiplantae; phylum Streptophyta; class Pinopsida; order Cupressales; family Cupressaceae; genus Chamaecyparis; species Chamaecyparis obtusa. The sequence continues at coordinate 92,070 of BSBK01005583.1, read as the reverse complement.
GCCGACCTTGCTCAGTAAACACTAATCTGAAAAGAATTCCTTTGGTGACCGAGTGAACTCGGTTACCACTGTGAATTCTACAACATCCTTTGGAGACTGAGAGATCTCAGTAAACATAGAAAATTTCCTTGCTGACCGACTAAGCTTAGTAATCACTGAGAATCGCTTAGCTGACTAACTGAGCTCAGTAATCACTAGGAACTTCTTTGCTGACTGACTGAGCATGATAATTGATATGACATTTGTGTGACATCAAAGACAACACATAATTAATCCAACAATCTCCCTCTTTGGCATTGATGGCAAAACAACATGTCATAGCACAATGAAATTTCACAGAAAACATAGAGTAAGGAACATATCCTTAGCTTCATTCTGATTCTCATCTATGAGAACTCCCTCTATTAGCAAACTTCCCTTTCTGACTAAAAAATCTCCTTCTTAACTTCTCAAACTCTCCGAGAAAACTCTCCCTCTTAGAAATCTTAAGAAATTTCTTGAAATATGATAGCAAACTCTCCCTCTTTGACAACACATGCCAAAGACAACACATACCAGGTGAATAGCAATGTACCTTGAGTATTGATTCATATGCAATGATTCCTTGACTAAGCTACATCAACTGACTAATCTTTAATATGCTCTGGTTGATTCATCACTAAAACTTTATTTAGTGAGCCTCGGATAGGGGAATGACCCCTAACTTACCTCTTAGATACAAGAATGCATCCTTAGGTAGTGGCTTGGTGAATATGTCTGCAATCTGTTCTTTTGTATGAATATATTCCAATCTGATTTCCTTGTCCTGCACCAATTCTCTAACAAAGTGATATTTTATAGCAATGTGCTTGGTTTTGGAATGCATTACTAGATTCTTTGAAATATTTATTGCACTTGTATTATCACAAAACATAACAACTGGTTCTTTGATCTCAACCTTCATGCCTTCCAATAACTATTTAAACCAAATAATATTAGAGCAGTTTACTACTGCAGCAACATATTCTGGTTCTACTATGGATTGGGATGTGCAATTTTGCTTTTTACTGGTCCAAGATACCAACCTCTTGCCAAGAAAGAATGCTCCATCGCTTGTACTCTTTTTGTCATCAATGTTTTCTACCCAATCAGCATCAGTAAACACTTTTAAGTTTAGATTGCCTCCAAATTTGTACCACGAGCCATAATCTTTAGTTCCTCTCAAGTATCTCATGATTCTTTTGATTGCCATCATATGATTTTCTCTGGGTTTTGCTAAGAATCTTGCTACTATACCAACTGCTAAAGCAATATTAGGCCTTGTATGAACTACATACTACAATTTTCCAATCATTGATTTGTATAAGGTCTGATCTACTTCTTTTGAATCATCATCTTTGGTAAGCTTCAGTCAAGTACACATGGGGGTACCAACTAGTTTTGAATCTTCCATACCAAACTTCTTAAGTATTTCCTTGTTGTATTTAAACTGAGTAATGTAGATACCATTCTTGCTCTGCTAAATTTGAAGACCAACAAAGAACTTTATCTGTCCAAACATAGACATTTCAAATTCTTTGTTCATTTGCTCTGAAAATTCTTTGCATTGATCATCATTACCTGTAAACACAGTATCATCCACACATATTTTTGCCAAAATAATTTTGTTATCTAGTCCTTCTTTGATGTACAAATTATTGTTATCATTAGCTCTTTTGAAACCAATCTGAATAAGATAGTTATGTAATCTTTCACACCATGCTCTAGGGGCTTGTTTCAGACCATACAATGCTTTGTGTAACTTGCAGACCATATCCTTTTTGTCTGGATCAATAAAACCTTCAGGTTGCTCAATGTAGACTTCTTCATCAAGAATACCATTGAGAAATGTAGATTTTATATCCATCTGATATACCTTGAATCCTTTATGTGTTGCATATTCAAGTAGAGTTCTTACACCTTCTAATCTTGCAACAGGAGCAAAATTTTCTCCATAATCTATACCTTCTTCTTGAGAATATCCTTTACACACCAATCTAGCTTTGTTTCTTGATACTTGACCATCTTCATTCAACTTATTTCTGAATACCCATTTTGTTCCAATTACATTTTTATCTTTAGGCCTAGGTACAAGAGTCCATGTTTTGTTCTTCTCTATTTGTTCTATTTCTTCATTCATAGCCTCAATCCAACTTTCATTTTCCAATGCATCTTTGACATTTCTAGGTTCAAAATCAGCAAGTAAACATGTACCTTTTAGTTTACTTCTTGTCATAGTACCTTATGATTTGTTTCCAATAATTTGATCTGGTGTATGATGCCTCCTGACATACTTGGCCAATACAGGTTCCTTGCCTCTTGAATGAGTTACATTGTCATCTTCTTGAATTTCATCTTCAAGTTCTAGTGGCTCAGGCTTGGTAGATATTGGCTCGATAGCTTCAGACTGAGACTCAGGTCCTTGTGACTCGGTTTGAACTTCTTCCTGTGACTCAGATACTATACTGGGCTTGGTAGATGTAGTCTCCTTATTAACAGATGTGTCTGGTAATGTATCAGGTTCAATGTAAACAAATCTCCTGTAATCTTCTGGTTCCTTTTTTCTTTCCTCTTCAGTCTTTTCTGCAAACTCATCAACTTTCACATGTGCACTTTCTATGATTTTGTGAGTAGACAAATTCAAACATCTATATGCCTTACTCTTGCAAGAATATCCCAAAAATATTCCTTCATCACTTTTCACATCAAATTTGCCTTTTCTAGATTCTTTTAAGATGTAACATTTACTACCAAATACTTTCAGGTAACTTACATTCGGTTTATAGCCATACCATAACTCATAAGGAGTTTTGAATGTGTCTTTCTTCAACTATACTCGGTTTAAGGTATGAACTACAGTGCTGATAGCTTCCTTCCAGTATTTCATAGCAATGTTCTTTTCAATCATTAGAGTCCTTACACAATCCATGATAGATCTGTTCCTCCTTTCAGCTATTCCATTCTGCTCAGGAGTTCTTGGGGCTGATACCTATCTTTTGATTCCTTTTTCAATGCAAAAATTATTGAATTCATGAGAGATGAATTCACCACCTCTGTCTGATCTCAAGCACTTCATTCTTTTCCCTGTTTCCTTTTCTACTATTGCCAAATACCATTTGAATTTCTCAAATGCTTCTGACTTTTCTATTAGATACATAACAGTCACCATTCTAGAGTAGTCATCAACAAAGAGAATAAATAATTTTTCTCTAGTATAGCTTTCAATTCCAATAGGTCCACACAAATTAGTATGCACAATTTCCAAAATATCTTTAGACTGATAGTTTTTACTTTTAAAGCTAGTCTTTCCCATTTTACCAATCTGACAATTCTTGCATAGACCAACATCAGGTTTCTTCAAAGTATGAATGCCTCTTACTTTCTTGAATTTGCTTATTTTCACCATGTTATCAAAATTTACATGACATAACCTTTTGTGCCATAACCAACTTTCTTCAATTTGAGCAACAAAACATGAGCATTCACCAAGATCAAGATAAAACAAGTTACCTTTGGTTTGTTTGCCTAATCCAATCAGTTTTCCCTTGTCATCCAGTAGTCTTGCTTTGCCATGCATGAATTCAACCTTGAATCCAATGTTGATTAGCTATGCTACACTTAGAAGATTATGCTTTAGTCCTTCAACCCAATATGCATTATCACATATAAGTTCTTTGGTTAATGAGATTCATCCTCTTCCTTTTATACAACAAGGTTCATTGTTTCCAAACCTTACATTACCACCATCATAGTCTTCAAGGTGTTCAAACTTTGTTTTGTCACTAGTCATATGATGTGAACATCCACTATCTATGATCCATGTATCATTTTTGCTTACATGAGAGATAAGTGCCATCTTATCTTCATCATCATCAGATTCATCTTTTACAACAATGTAGACAATTTCATCTTCACTATTATCAGAATCCTTAGCCATAAAACATGTTTTCTTACCTTTATCCTTGAATGATTTGAAATTCTTCCTGCCATTGTACTTGTGACCTTTCTTCTCATGCTTTCTTTGCTTGTTTGGGCACCTAGCTACAATATGACCAACTTCTTCACATGAAAAATAGATTAAGGGAGTTTTACCTTTGTATTTACCTCTACCTCTAGTATATTTCTTTGCAAGTAATGCTTCAATAACTTCAAGATCGCTATTAGAACTTTCCTCTGATTCTTCTTCACTCTCTGACTGGATGTCCTTTATTTTCTTGCCCTTCTTAAGTGAAAGTTTGGCCTCAAATGCTGATTCAATATTTTTGGAAGATGGAACATAGTTGTCATAGTTATCCAACTCAAAGGCTGTCAATCTTCCCACTAAAGCATCCAAAGTTATATTGTGATTTTCTTCACATCTTCTTTCTTGAATAGTAGATACTCTTATTGCATAGATAGGGAGTAATGTTTTGAGAACCTTACTTATAATAGTTTCATCCTCAATTGTTCCTCCAAAAGCTCTAATTGGACTAACACTTGCCTTGATCCTTTCAACATATTTTGCAATGTTTCCATCTTCTCTCATTTTCATCTGATCAAACTGTCCTCTTAGGCTTTCTGCTTTGGCTCTCTTCACATTGTCATCACCACCATAAATTTTCTTTAGCTTGTTCCACATTGCATAAGCAGTTGTGCAGTCTTTGATCTCATCAAATTCTTCATAGCTGAGAGTTGATGCAATTTCTATCATCATGGTGTTATGGTTCTTTTTCTTTGCAATGTCTTCAACAGTTAATGTGCCAGTAGGAGCTGTATATTCTCCATCAAGATATTTGCATCCTGAATCACCAATGGAAGACAAATGAAGTCTCATGAGACCTTGCCATGCTAAAAAGTTATCTTGTTAAGCCTTGGAATTTCTCTCTTGTAAGACATCCTGATCTTTAGCTTAGGTCCTTGAAACCCTTCCTGAAAGCACCAAAATCTCTGATACCAATTGTTGGAAATATAGATGGAGTAACTGAGAGGGGGGGTGAATTAGTTAACCACAAAAAATATTACCACAAATCCCTTAGATGTCTTATTAAATCATTTACTATTGTTACTCGGTAAACATATAGAGAAATGCTGAAACTCGGTTATTGCAGTGAGTAATAATTATAACTGTTCTTAAGCATTCATTAGTGATTAACATGCATGCATAAAGAAAATAACATGAGCTTAAGAGACACCAAATTTAATGTGGAAACCCAATATGGGAAAAACCACCAATGTAACTAGTTACTATTTTTCACTCTTCTGAAGTGATTCCCTGTTACGAGCCAACTAGGTAAAGGTTACAAAACACACTGTTAGTTGTGACCTTGTTAGAGGATTTAATCACCCTGTTAGGAGTGGCCTTGTAAGAGGTCTTGAAATAATTCAATATAACTATCACCTTGTTAGAGGATTTACAAAATGGCTGTTAAACCAACTCGGTTAAGAGATTTTGAAATCACTGCTACAATGGTAAGAAAGTAACAATGAAATGACCTGAATAATGATGCAACTGAATTGCTGATTATAGATCTTTGTTCTACTTCACTAGATCCTTCCTGATCAAATATATCTCTGCTTCTCCTCAAGAATATCTAACCATCCTTCAAAATTCACTCACACTTTCCTTCAAAATGATTTGCATGTTCGCTCATCCACACACTCTTCCTCTTTCACACTTGTCCACACTTTCACTCTTTTCCACTTGCACACTTTGAATTCACAACTTGACCTTCTATATATACCATTCACATTGTCCATTCACATTGTCAATTTGGCACTAATAATCATTACCAACATTACTAATCATTAACACAGAAAATGGCCTTGTTGACCAACTGAGCTCGGTAATCACTGAGAATTGCTTAGCTGACCGACTGAGCTTGGTAATCACTAGGAACTACTTTGCTGACCAACTAAGCATGATAATTGATATGACATTTGTGTGACATCAAAGACAACACACAATTAATCCAAAAATCTCCTTCAGACAATTGTATCCAACAGATCTTACCCGCAGCTTGGGCACTTTGTGATAAGTCATCTTAATCTATTTTATTCTCTTTTTCTTTACTTTTGGACAACTGAACACTTTGTTTTTCTAGGGTGGACATCAAGTTTCCTTTTGTCATCTTAATTGGCTCTTTACACTCTTATTCATGCCAGTAACAAATAGATACCAAATTGATCAAGGAAAGAAACCACCAATTAGCTTTGATGAATAACCCTTTCCCACCAGGCATCAACATCACTAAGACAAAGACCCTCAAATTTACTTTGACAAAGAAGAAGATAATGCTAAAATCTGGTTTGATCCTTTTAGAAGTACCTTTAATAGTACCTATGAGACACCTATTGCCTCATCAAAATATGAAAATAGTTTATCTTTCACCATGTCTAGAGAAGAGCATAACAAGCGGTTGAATGTCCTCTTTGATCAAAATGAAAGGTTAAGATGAATTGATTTAGAAAGAAAAGATTACATGCAGGAAAAAGTAGCTCAATTGGCTCAATAATTTAATTACATTTTTTATGGAAATAGTGGAAATAATGGAAATAATGGAAATAATTCACCACCAAGATCTCCTCCAAGATCTAAACACAATAGATATGATTCACCTCCAAGATCTTCACATTCTCGACATAACTCCCAACATGATAACAATATGGAGCACAAAATTATTAAAGAAGAGCTCCTAAATTTTCAACAAGATGATTGTTACCAAAGACTTATGTTTAAGACATTGGAAAAAAATGGTGATCAATACTTCTTGCACTTGGCTTCTATAGGATTGAAGCTTCCACATTACTTTGATTTTGATGGATTTATTAGGAAAAGAGAACCCTCGTCTTTGGAAGTTGTCATCAAAGAAATATAAAATTTGAAGAATGAAATGTTGAGCTTAAAAAGAGACAAGAATAAGCCTAAATCATCATTTTCTATGCAATATATATGTGCTTTACCTTTTGATAAGATTTTATACATGATACCTTTTCCAAGAGATATTGAGATCCCTAAGTATGACAAATATGATGGAAATGGGGATCCACATGATCATGTTAGACAATTTTATGCTTTAAGTATGTATTTAATGCATAATGACACTTACCTTATGAGACTCTTTCCTAGGAGTCTAAGTGGTCAAACTATACAAAGATCACACCCCCACTTAAGTCTTTTGATGAGCTAGTGCAAAGGTTTATTCAACAATATTCTTACAATATTCAACATCTGGTAACTATACTTGACCTATGCAATATCAAACAATGGCAAGGAAAATATTTTTCTACTTTCTTGAAAAGATGGAGAAAGTTACACTCAAGGTATCCACGACAACTTCCTGAGAATGAGAAGATTGACATCTTTGTTAATAATCTTATTCGAGAATTACACTATGATCTTAGGAAGCAAGTCTTCTTCACCTTTAATGAGATGATTGAAAGTGTTTTCTAAATAGAATATATCTTGGTCAAAAAGGGTGAGATCACTTTGAGAAAAGAGAAATCCAACAATAGTAAGGGATACAAAAAATATAAGAGTAAGCCTTAGAATAAGAACAAGCATATGGTTAACGATGGTGTTGTTGATGAGCCCAAGCCTAAAGAGCCCATCTTCAACTTGGCTAGTTCTATCTTAACAACTCAACAACAAGAAGCTGAAAAGTCTAATGACCCTAATAAGGCTATATCTTCATGGGAACCTATGCCTAAACCCCCTTGGGAGACTCATATGAGGTGATACTTAAAAATTTACCTTCCAACAAGATTATCACATTACCTGAATATGCTAAGCATTATTAACCAATGGTGAAACCCTAATGCTGGAATGGAAATCATTACTATGAATATCATAAGAACAAAGGTCATAAGACTGACAATTTCATAAGGCTAAAATATGTCATTCAGGATCTTATTAAGGGTGGGAAAGTTGGTGTAGATGGTCTTGTCAATAATTTTGACAACAAGGCTTTTAAAGAACTGATATCGAGAATTGATTAATATTGGTTAAATCAAACAAATATAATACCAATATGAAATACCAATTAGTATCGATTATTGGTAACACAAATGAATATTGGTTATATTAATGTCTTCATATATCAATTATGAATCGGTTGCTTCACATGTCGATTAAGATATAGACTTGAGATTAAGTTATGAATTAGTGCTTTTGAAGGAGACTTGTTAATAGAGAGACATGTCTCCTTATGGAGACATGCCTCTCTATTCATAATTACCCTTATATATATTCAATCATGGTTCGAATAAAGACAAGCATATACACTAAGCAATGCAAGTCTAATATATTTGATCTGCAATACAAGAATTCTGTAATATTCATATTGTGCATTTTCATATAGAATTAGGATATCATCATTATATAAAACTTTGAGAATATTATCTTCTCATAGTGTTTCAAATCTGCAAGAATAAAATTCATTATTAGACTTATAGATAAAAGTAAGAAAATAAAATTGCATTTACAATCTAATATAAAACTTTAACAGTAACAACTCCAATGAAATCACATGCACACACATAACACCTCAATTTTGGTATCATAGAAACCCTTGGTTAGAGGGGAAAACTATGGTGGGGATGCCACCCACAACTCTTCTCTACAGTAGAAAAGAATTTCCCAGTTAAGGGCTACAAATGTCACTTTCTAGGTGACTCACCCTATTAGCAGTGAATGATACATTGTTAGATGTATCTATAAGTCCTATTATAGACTACCTTTCTAAGGGTTTTTATCCCACTATTGCAGTATTCACCTTGTTAAGGGATTTACAATAAAGTCCTATCAAAGACTACTTTTCTTAAAGGATTTAGAGATTGTTGAAATTGTTAGGAATATAAAAATAATAAATGACCTTTATTTTCACTCGGTTATGTTGATCAAATCCTTTATGCTTTGTCCTTTCTTTTGTAGCATCTCTGTATACTACTCTAGAATTGTACCTTCAACTTATCATTAACAACTTTAGCTTTTTGTTCTCAACTCTCCTCAACAACTTTCTTCATTACTAACTTTGTCTTCTTATAGAGTTTCTACTACCAGATGTAAAACCATTTTAGGTTTTCCAATCCATCCAAACATGTTACTACAATCTCAATACATTTTTCAAAAAAACATAAATATTTCACCATATTGGCTTGATAAACATCTGTGTTGTCATTTCCAATGTCCAATATTCTTTTATTCCTATTTGTTAAACATACCTTGTAATCATAATCAAATCTATGCACAAGTTCCAATAAATTACTTTAATCATCTCCTTGAAATTTGTACAACATTTTACCTTTTGTCCAAGTTCAGTGAATCTACCACCAACATGACAGATTTGATCAATTAAGTAAAATTGTGGATTGTCCTCCATCCTTTACCTTTTTATGTTACTGACTAGTTAATAGTTCACCCATTTACCTATTTACCTATCCACTGATAGTCTTTCATGTTCACCGATCTTATTCTAGTATACCGATATCTTTATTTCACCAATAATAGACCTTTTTATTTTTACCGCTTTGTCTTCACCTGTTGATTTATCATGTTTACCAATAAGGCTTTACCTATTGCTTTTACCTGTTTGTCCCTTAGCAATAGTGTAGTTCACTGGTTTCCTTTCCATGTACTGATTATCTACTCTATTTACTTGTTGGATATCTCTGCTTACCAGTTAGTGTAACTTCTCATACTTGGCACAAAAAATTTCATTGATGTGATTGTTTTCCAGCAATGACAACTATAACTTCCAAAATCATCACCAATGACCTCATTATGATTTCCCAACCAACATTCTCCCCCTTTGGCATTGATTAAAAAAAACTTCAAATTTTCAAAATTTGAGTAACACTTACTCCCCCTTACATTGGTTCTCCTTTAGTTCTATACAATTATACATATCACTTCTTTTCTAAGCTTATTTACTTCAAAAAATTTACTATGTGAGGCCTCACCTTGTACCATCATTGCATAGATGAAATATCCACTTTATGATTCTCATGTTGATACATTGTTTTGATATATTAGACACTCTCAGACAGGGATTTCATATGTTTGATACTTTGTGATGATCTTTGATTATGTTGATGATGATATATGACATACTTTCTATGCTTTTGATTTACAAACCTTGTTGCTAAGATATTGATGAAGTATATAATTTTGAGTATCATGCTTTAATTTTATATTGATGTGAGAAATGTGAATCTAGTAGTTATGATAATCAATTGAAATATTTATGTGACTAGAACCATGTAAGTGATTAGGATAATTATGACAGATGTATTTTTTAGGTATATCATGATGTTGAAATTTAATGGACATTGAGTAAATGCATTCTTGAATTAAAGTGAATTTTATATGATATTGTGAAATGCAATTGAAATACATGATGTAGTTTAAGTGATCATTAATGTCTCATTTTCATATATATGTTATTGTCCTTTCATGAGCTACTGATATTTTGATCTAGTGTGCAGCAAATTGACCATGTGGTGGGGAGATTGGGATAGACTAGCCTAGTCTATGCTCTTTTATCCCTTTCTTGGGTATTTGGGTGTTCTTATTTCACCCTATGGTCTCTATGAATTCCCTCACTAGTGGAATCCCCTAACCTTGCCCAATCTAACCACCAAGAACAAGTACTTCAACTTCTAGACTCTTCTTTGCTTAGCTTAGCTTCATTCCCTTACATATGCTCATAAGGGCACAACTTCTCTAACACCTTCTCGGGTCCTAGAAAGGATGAATATGGCTTCTAAGTTGTTTTTACAGTCTTCTATGTGACCCCAAATGCTTGGATCATCTATCTTCCCTACCGATTGCTTCATTTTCCCTCAAAACAGGGCTACAAGGAATGTGCCCCAATTAGGTCTCCATTACGGGTTTTTAGGACTATCACCTACAATCCTTTCCAAATCTTTGCTAACTCTCCAAAGAGACTCCTATTAAATTTCCAAGGTCTCAAGTATTTTCTAGGTTTTAGGACCCCTGGTGTCTGTACAATGCCCTAATCCAAACTGAGGGTTTTCATGGGCTTTTTGTCTTAACAGGGTCACTGAACTTGTTTGATTGCTACACCACCTTTTCTAGATTGGTAGTGGCTCCTCCTTCACACAAATGAAGCTTCATTAATTATTATCCAACTCCTCCAAAGGATTCTTCCTGCAAACTTCATCCTTGCCTTCTAGAACCTCTGCAATCTCAACCTTACCTAGCCGAGCACAATCTAGGCTCACCTAGGGCTTGGTCTTATAAATTCCTGCTTGAACTTCCTAGGGCCCTTCTTTGTATGGTACACTATACAAGGTCTATACTACCATATCCCATGATCCCATGAAGTTTCCATGGTGGGGATAGGAGCTACAGGCCCATCTTCACAAACAAGTCAAAACTGGATAGAGAACTTAAAGATTCAAACTAATTACAAATCAACACACAAACTTGAATAGAAACCTAATCTATGAAATTGAAAAGAAAGCTTATATACAATAGAAGATTCACAGCACAAAAAGACTCATGGTCTATTCATTAACTTCAAACATTCACTCCATGTATGCAGACTGGCATACCAAACACTGTAACAGTCTAGGTTCTTCTTCTCTTTGTCATACAAACTGATAACCAACCCTTAATTTAGGGTTTTTCCAAGCATTTAATGTATTCACCTCGGGGTATGAGCTTGGTTAGGGCTTCTAATCACCAGGTTATGGTTATAACCCTTTAGATTAAAAATTGCTAATCAACTTTAAAAATTTGTTGTGCAACTTTTTAGCAACTTTTGTTGCTTGAGCAATTTTTGCTCTCTTTAAGCTTCTAGACCTTTATAAGGCCACATCTAGTGCACACACGTTCCAAATAAACCCAAACCCTCACTTTTGGATTTATATCTCTCTCCTAGGACCAGGTGAGTTGATGATGACATCATCAACTGAGTCCCTTAGAAAATCCAAAACAAAGATAGACTGTTACCTCCTAGGACCTAAACATACCTTCACACCACATTGAGCACTAAGGCTCTTATTTTAATTACAAGGCTTCACCGAGAAGTAGATCACAAGAAAAATGTCAATGGTGTGAGCCCCATGTAAGGGTGCTCCTACACCATCATGGAATTAAAATGAGGGGAAATCAAAGATGGATGTATGTGAAAATCATGTTAAGCCAAGCTTAACTCCAAAGAGAGAAATAACCTTGTTGTTATGTGCTATTGTTGTAAATGTAATGTTTGAATGTATTATTAATGTTGTGTTTATTTTAATTTATGCAAATATCTACTTTGCATGTCATGTGTGTAGTAATGTGTTGATACTATATGTGGTGTCAATTGACACTTGTACATGTGAGTTGGCATGACCAAGTAATTTTTTATTGGTTAGTTATTCACCTTTGAGTCACCTTGTAGTGTCCCAAGGTTAGGTATCTTGGTTGTTGAGCCATGTGAGGGAATCTTATTTTGAATTTTTGTAGGTCAACTCTTAGTGGACTTTTGAGCAGTTAAATGTAGCCCTAGAGGTTAGTTAGGGTTAAAATAAGATAACCCCATAGGTAAACTTTGGGTTGGGGATCAAATTTTGACCAATAGGGTGATTATATCTCATTTTTGCCTCCTTTAAAATTTATTTTTTAGAGAGTGACGAATTTGAGATGTGTGTCAAATCTTCCTCTCTTTCAAATTTGAAATTCCCTCTTGTTGTAGAGGTAGAACACTTGGATAGTTTTTCCAATCATATTTGAGGTTAGGTAGAATGTTAGGTAGGGTTTTCCTTTTAGTGGGATGGAGAGCAACTTGGTAGGTTGATTTCACACTCTCCAATTTGGAGACTTCTAGTGGACTTAGCATGATTTTTGGTGGACTTAGCAAAAGAAGGAAAGGCTAGTAGGAAGGGAGCTCTACTAAAGTTTTCATTGCCATAGCTTGGAGCAAGGTTGGTGCTCCTATCATGGAATGCCTTGTTTCTTTTCTTGTTTTGTATGTGTAAAAATTGTGATGTTGTAGCTATTGTTTTGTGTTTTGTGTTGTGATTCAAGCTTATTTTCATGGTTTCGTGTAGATTTCTCCTTGTTGTTTTGTTCTTTGTTTTCTTGTCTTTTTCGGGGTGTGCAAGGCTAGACTCACCCTTGGAAGGGAAGAGAGCCTTGAGAGTGAAGGGTAAATTTGGAAATGCCAAAATAGTGTAGAGTCCTTCCTCATGGTGGAAGAGGATATGGCATGGATCTATGGGCTTCATGTTTATATCATGTTCTACTACACATTTGGGGGCCATAAGGGAATATTTTTATTGGGTATGAATAATGAAAGGAAGGGTGGTTTTTGTGATAACCTAGTGAAGGAATTGTTGTATGATATTGAGCCTTGTTGAAGATATTGTTTATTGTTATCGTTTCTCCTATTTTGGGTTCATTTCCACTTTCACCCCTTTTCATGGGTCCAAGGTGATCCATTGTGAAAACCATGAGAAATAGAGATTTTATGTGTATTTTATGTTACTAGTTTTTTATGCAATTTGTGTGAATGTATCCCCATCCATCTTTGTTTCCCCAAGCTTGAGGGTGGTCATGAAATGGCCTAGGTTAGGAGGTGAGCCTCCATGGTCAAATGCTTGTTTTATTGCAGGTTTAGAGTTGAGGAAAGTTGTTTTATTGAAGGAAAAAAAGAAAAAAATGGTCTGTCTTAAAATTCAAGTTGTAGATTTTGTTAGTGTAAAATGACAAATTTCCTTGTAAATGAATGATAGTAAAAAAAATGCTATGTAAATGCCTATATTGCATATTTCATGCTTATAAAAGATTAAAAATAAATAAATATTAGTATTTTCCTTTACTTTACTATGTACTTAGAAAGAGGAAATGAAAAAGAAAGACTCTATTGCTATCTTAGAAGCAAATAATATTTGTTGTTTTTACTTCCTTACTTTTGTAGAACAAAATAGATTCATTTGTTCTTAGTAAAATGTTTCATTTCAAAAAAAAAGGTTAGATTATAGTAGCATTCAATACTTCCTATTCAAAAAAATTGAATATCTCTAAGTTTCTATTTAAATTTTTATGCAAAGAATTAGAAGATTGAAATCTTGTATAGATAGAAAATATGCACACACACACACACACACACAGATATATATATATATATATATATATATATATATATATATATATATATATATATATATATATATATATATATATATATATATATATATATATATATATATATATATATATATATATATATATATATATATATATATATATATATATTGGTATATATATAGCTGAATATATTTGTGTGTCTATAACATTACTCTGTCCTTCTTCTTAATGTATATATATGTCATGTGTGTGTGTGTGTGTGTGTGTATATATATATATAGATATATATATAGATAGATATATAGATATAGATATATATATATATATATATATATATTTATTTATTTATTTATTTATATATATATATATATTCTTAAGAAATATATATACATATACATAAGTGTATTTAAGATGTATATCCTTCTTTTAGGTGATGGTGCCACAAATTCTATTATTTTATTTTGTTGCATATATATATATTAGATTTTAATAAATTAAACTATACGATAAAATAAACTAAGTTTTTATTTTATTTTATTTTAAATATAATTTTTGGGGGTTGTCGAGCCTTGACCCCAGACTGTGTGTGGCAAATGCCACCGCAACCCCTTTAGGGCTGCGAGTGGTATTACCACCGCACCCCATAGGGATGCGAGTGGTATTGCCACTGCACCCCATAGAGATACGAGTGGTATTGCCACCACACCCCATGGGGATGCAAGTAGCTTTGCCACCGCACCCCAATGGGGATGCGGATGACACTACCACCGCACCCTTTGGGGTTGTGAGTGGGGGCCACCACAGTCCCCTTTAAAGGGGTTGCGGGTGGCTCCACCACCGTAGACCCCTTGGGGCTGCGACAGGCCTGCCACCACAAACCCCATGGGGAGGGGCTGCGGGAGGCATCACCTCCGCAGACCAGGGGGTGGGTGTGGCGGCCATGGGTGCCAGCCCATCCCTAAACCCTTCGGGGTGTAAACAAAAATTTAGAAAAAAAAAAACAATAAATAAACAATTATATTAAAACAAAGAAATAAAACTATAAGCATAGACTAATAAAATAAGATTGAATATTTATTCAATCACATTGCAGAGAAGCATTCTACAAGTATTTTCTGAGAGGAGAGGAGGAATTTTTTCTGAATACCTTCTTATTGTTGATGTTTTTGGTTTTACCTCCTCTTGCAGCCTTGTGCATATATACTTAAGTATATATGTGTGTATATACAAACCCAAGGTGTGTATATACACATGTATACTCATGTATATATTTGATTGTGTTTCTCCATTTCCTTCTCCCACCCAAACCTACACACACAAAATGTGGAGATTAGAGTTTGTTTAGAGTTTTATATTTTAACCCAACCCTAATTTTGAATTAGGGTTAGGGATGGCATTATTTGTCTTTGTTTTTTTAATGGGATTTTATTAAGTGTTGTTTTAAATTTTAAATTTTTGTTATTTTAATAATTAATAATTGTTTGACTTTAATGAGTTGTTTTATTTTAAATTTTGAATATTTTATTATTTTTCTCATCATTAAAATTTGTAGTTGAATTTTTATTTATTGGGTGAAATTTATTATTATTGTTAGATATCTTTTGAATTTACTTTATTTAGTAAATAATATTTATTTATTTTTTTGGTAAAAGGTCGAGGCCAAAAGTTTTATTAATCATCTAAACAGATATACAAAAGCCCCTCTCAATGCAGGAGCTGGTAGGGAAGAGCGGGTTGAGAAACCCTCCATCCTTGCCTGGGACCCTAATCCAGATTCTAATACATAGTGATTTTAGGAGGGCATCCCCTTCCATATTTTTAAAAAAGATTACAAATTTCATATTCAGCTTAGCTATATTTCATCTAAAGTAAGTCTCATACTGTAGAGTGCTTCGACCATTTAGCAGGATTGGATTGCCTTCCTTCTGGTTTAGTGCTTTGATACTGTGTTGTTCCTAATGAATTCTAGACTCCATTCTTTGTGAAGGAAGCTCCTTCAGATACTTCTTGATTCATCATTCCTGTCACAACTATACTTTGACTAAGATCCTTGTTAGTGTACCGTTAATTTCATTATATCTTTGTAAGAAGTATGTTATGAAAGTAAAGGAAAGGGAAAAAGAAACCATCTCAAAAAAATATCCAACTCAACTATATACCATTGTTGTAAATATCTATCTCAAAAATATCCCCCTCAACCCGTCTGTAAATGCTGCCTATATAATAACCAAGAGCAGAGCTCTCCGTACTACAATGTTACTTTAAGAAAATATTAATTTCATTAAATCTCTGTAGGAAGTATGTTATGAAAGTAAAGGAAAGGGAAAAAGAAACCATCACTGAAAGAAAATATCCATCTCAACTGAACTATATACCATTGTTGAAAATATCTATCTCAAAAGATATCTCAACCCATCTATAATTGTTGCCTATATAAAAGCAAAGCTCTTCGAATCTGCAATCTTATTTGATTATTTGAAGAAAAACATTAACTAAACCAGCTTACAGATCTACCAGGTAGGCCCGTCTAGGACATAAAAGAGTCCTCAGGAGAAAAATTGGAGTCCCTTATTAAATCTTGCATTACTATACTTATGATATTGATCAATAAACAACATTAAAAAGGAGGGAGGGCAAGAGAAGAGATAATCATACCAAGAATGGAGCCATCATACAATCTCCAAACATAAGAGCACCAAGATAAGCCCTAATCTAAAGCCAATATATAGCCATATATACTGACTTCAAGATTAGTGATTATCATGGTAGACATATCTATCTACCCTATAACTAGCTGATGGAGCATCTAGCTCAGAGGAGTATCATGGATTAATAAAGGCTACCAAAACTGCCCTTAGGTTTAATGGCCCATAACAAGTCTTATTACCAAGTAGAATCTATTTGACTTTGGTCTTTACAAGGAAGAACTCTCTACTAAGAGATCAAGGATAGAAAAGGTAGAAATCCCAGAAACTAAACTATCCTCGAAGAATCTACAAGAGATCTAAAAAAGACAAATGGAGGAAAACCCATTCTATGATGAAAATAGGCTTCACTTGATAATCGCTTACCTGAAGTCAAAGTATATACATGATTTGACTTCAAGATAACTAACTATCGAGGAAATTATATCTAGAGCTAGCCATCGAGGGAACAACCATCCATAAAGAAAAGGATAACTAATCTGAAGGCTACTGGGGTAACCAGATACTCTTATACTGGGTACTTGAGACCTTGAGAAACCAAAATAATTAGTAATTTTACACTGGGCATTAAATTCCTAAGGCCTACCCTACCAACTTCAACTACCAAGAATCTTTAGATTGAGCCTAACTCTCTAAAAAGGCTACAGGTGTGTTCAGATTCCTTAGAATTCTAACCATCTCAGATGTTGACTTGTTCTAAAGATTCTTTGTAAGAAAATGTGGCTGATCCAAAAGTTATACTACTAACTCCAATGAATAAGAACTGTTAAAATAGAAATCCCCTTGATGGGAAAATCAAGGAGACCTGAACTATGCGATCGAAACTAAAGAAAAACTAAAGGAAAGTAAAAGTTTCAAAATATTTGTTCCTTCAAAGGACATATAATGATCAAACAAAAGAATTAATCTGAAAAGAAGCCTAGATTGGATGAAAAAGGATTAAATTATACATACATACAAATACCTATATACATATCCATATCCATGCGAGTATATAGATGTATATGTATATAAAAGCATAAATTAACCAGGAGGTCTAGCCTTTGGTAAATACCATACCAATACTACCTTAATATCCATTACATCCTTCATGTGGAATAATTCACAGATTACTCCTGGCATAGTTATACTTAAGTAACTGTAGATAGCATTTTATTGCTTGTAGATCCAAAAACATCAACATTTGATTGTGATCTAAAAGAAACAATAAGTTACAGCTATCTGTCCTAACAAAGACAAGAAGAGCCATTTGGTTTAAGAGACAGGTTAAGCTTTGACAAGAAAAGTACACCAGATTATTACATACAACCTTATTATATACTATGTGTCCATTTTCATCAAATAATTCTACTTCATGCCTTGATCTAAAAGCTTAGTGCTTGAAGGTTATATATAAATCCATGTTTCATCTTACATTTAGATAGAAATATCTTCCAGAAATTTTATGGTTATAGTAACTGATATCAATATTAAAGTTCAGCCTTAATCTTTATTACAAAACCAAAAAAAGGGGGTATGAAGTAGCAAATCAACTTGAATCCGAAGGGTCAAATACAAAGGATATATCCTAAAATAAAGCAATGTATTAGGTAGGATCCTTGTTGTCCTCTATGGAAGGATGACTTATTTAGGATTTGTTTGAGGACTCTGATAACATCATCTATGCTTTGTCTTCCTTCACTAGCTTCAACCTAATGTCATCATCCGTGATAATTTAGTAAATAATATTATTAAATTGTCATTTGATCTTCTTCAAGGCAAACCTTGGAATTTGATTATTTTTGAATTTAAAATTAATGGTTTTAATTTAAATGGAATATTATTTCATAATGTTTTATGTTTGTGGTAATATTTAATTAGATTTTTCAAGTATTTTTTAATGATTTTAATATTGGAATAGTCTAAGGGGATTACATTTGTCCTAGAATGGGACTTAGGAATTCCTCTTTCCCCTTAGCCAAAAAGTTTAATATTTTATAATTAATACCTTATAATGATTATTTTAATCTTTTAATTTAATTAATTAAATAAACTAAGGGAAACCTAATGTTTTAATTAAAGTATAATTATTTTAATATAATATTAAAACTTTATTATTATTAAAGCGGGTTTTTAAATTGTTACCCTTGGTTATCGCTTGAGGATGTTTTTTTGGCCTTATTTTTATTATTTTATTGTGCCCTTGCGAAACCTACCTTAATCTAGTAACCTAGTTCATGTTTTGGAACCACCATGGTTATTTTCACCTTAAGATTAAATAATTAATTAATTTTAAACTATTTTTGGATAAGTTAACCTAACTTTTGAATTTCAATTAATCAACAAATTATATTTATACTTTTATTATTCATTTTATTTAAACGCTATGTTGTTAAACTTATTAGGTTTTTATAGAGGCCTAGTTAGGTTCTCAAGTTATCTAACACAGTTTTTAATCAAGGGACGTTGACAATCCATCACTTGTCATGATACCCCTTAAGTGTAAATTGCATTGTTTAACGTAACGTTTGTGTTAGTGTACCTTATATTTCTATCCTTAGTTGAATTATGTGCTTTTAGAAAAAAAAAAATTGAGGTGTTTTTTCCCTAATTTTGGGCATGACATTTTGGTATCAAAGCACAGTTTCAACTCTAGGAGCCTAAACCCATTGCGTTTTCAACTCATTACTTGTTTAAAATCGTGTGTAGGATGCCTCCAATCATATGTAATGGTTTCCGACATGGATGAGGTGCAAGGGGTGCCCTAAAAAAGGGTGTATGTGGGGAGAATGGGCCTCCTCCTATGTAGCCACCGAACCCTAATTAGGATATTTTGAATGCACTTCAGAATCTTGTTGGGATAATCATGGCTAGATTACCTCCAATGGGTCAACAGGAAGAGACCTAAGAGTGAAGTAGGACCCCTCCTCCTAGACATGTTGAGGGTTAGACAGATCATGAGGGTGAGTTAGTTCATATGCCAGAGCCACCACTAGAGGTAATGCAAAGAGCATCTTGTGATGTAAGGGATCAAATTAGGGAGCTTCTTCACCTGCGGCCACCACCATTCACAAGATCTATAGATGGGATTGAGGCTGAGGCATGGCTCTTGAGCCTTGAGTGTTTCTTTGGGTTTCATCCATATGAGAGAAACCTAAAGTCACATTTGTTGTGCACATGTTGAGAGGGACTGCTTCTACATGGTGGAGGCATGAGGAGTATAAGAACCACTTGGTCATTGATAACCTCTCATGGGAGATATTTTTAGAGAGGTTTAGAGCTAGATATATGTCAGAGCATTTTAGACAATGCCGGATTGATGACTTCCATGACCTTCAGCAGATGGGACTCACAGTGGCTTAGTATGAGAGAAAATTTATCAAGCTCCTTCCTTATGTCAATTACATGAAGGGTGAGAAACTGTAGGTCAACTACTTCACTAAGGGGTTGAACCATGTCATTTTAGAAAGAGTGCACATGGTTCCTCTAGGAGATCTTCAATACACTATTGAGAGGGCCATGATAGCTGAGGAGATCCATAATAGATCTCATGATGCATGTGATAGGTCTCCAAAATCATAATCCTACACCTCAATATTCCAATTTTCAGAGACCCCATTGGAAGGGGAATCAGAGACATTCATCAAGATCCTTCAGAATCCCTTAGCCATAGCAGCAATAGCCATAATAGAGTTAGAGACAAAGGCCTCCTCGAGGTCATCAGGGCTCCAAACCCAAGTCGTGGCAATCATAGGGCCCTAGATGAGATTAGAGATCACAGACTCATTTTGCACCTCTAGCTAGGACTCAACAGTCCTCTAGGGGTGGTTTTAGTGGATCTAGCATGATAGGGGGACAAAAATAGTCTAGGCCACATGGGATTTAGATTCAAGCATGAGGCCCATGCTACACATGTGGTGCTATGGGACACATTTTTAGGGATTGTCTGACAGGTCGACCAGCTGGCAGTTAGAGGGCAGCCACTTCAAAGCCTACAGTGGGAGACATGGGGAGATCTCACAAAGTATTTGTAGTGATTGATAACCGCTAGGCTGAGCATAAGACCATAGTTATTGAGGCTACATGTAGAATTGGAGGTAGTAGCATTTTTATTCTCTTTGACTCGAGATCTACTGATTCTTTCATTACTTCTTTTATAGTGGAGTGTTGTGGGCTAGTGGGAGCTAGGAAGGATGTTAGTGTGGAGGTTGAGTTAGCCTTGGGTGCTAGAGTGTCACTTAGTTCCTTGGTGAGAGGATGTTAGATGCAGATAGGAGACTTGACCACAATAATTTAACTCTATATCCCACCTCTTGGATCTTATGATGTTGTTCTTGGCATGGATTGGCTTTACGTCCACAATGACAAGATACATTGTAGGCAGAAGAGAGTTGAGTATGGGGATGATTTTGGTGTGTCCTCGGTGATTTCATGAGTTTAGAGGCCCATATCCCTTTGTGTGATTTCCACTATAAAACTTAAGTAGTGCATGTGAAAAGGGTGCTAGTTATTCGTTATCACTATCAGTGACAAAGAGGAGGAGGTGGAGAAGGAACCTTCCCTCGATGACCATCCTATTTTATAGGAGTTTGTAGACATTTTTCCTTTAGATCTACTTGGCATACCGCCACCTAGGGAAGTTTATTTTCATATTGACCTTATGCCAGGAGCTGAGCTAGTATCTTGAGGATCTTATAGGATGACTACCCACAAGCTCAATGAGCTTAAGATTCAATTGGAGGAGATATTGGAGAAAGGGAATATTTATCCTAGTCTATAACCATGGGGTGCACCTATCATCTTCATTAAGAAGAAGGATGGATCTCTTAGGTTGTGCATGGATTACTGCTAGTTAAATAAAGTGGTCATTAAGAAATTGTATCTACTTCCTAGGATTGTTGACTTTTTTTATCAGCTTTAGGGTGCCCCAATTATTCTCAAAGATTGATATGAATTCAGGGTACCATCAATTGAGGATTGTGGAGAGTGAAATCCACAAGATTTCTTTCTATATGTGATATGGCCACTATGAGTTCATCATGGTTCATTTCAGACTCACGAATGCTCCATCTATATTCATGAGTCTCATGAATGGATCATTCCACACATTCTTAGATAGATTTGTGGTGGTGTTCCTAGATGATGTTTTGATCTACTCACAAAATGAGTAGGGGCATGAGGAGCACCTGAGATAGGTTTTGCAGTGCTTGAGGTATAATTAGTTGTTCAAAAGCTTATCAAAGTATGTCTTCTTTAGGTCAAAGGTTCACTATCCTAGACATGTGATATCATGAGATGGGATCACAGTTGACCCATCAAAGATTAGAGCCATTATGGATTGGTCAACACCTACCACTATTATTGAGGTCAGGAGCTTCATGGGTCTAGTAGGCTATTATAGACAATTTTTTAAGGGGTTTTCCAGAGTGGCACATCATATCACATCCCTTTAGAGAAATGGAAAGAAGTTTGAATGAATAGAGAGGTGTGAGAGGGATTTTTAGAAGCTCAAGAGAGAACTCACCAACGCACCTATCCTTGTAGTGTCAGATCCTTCAACAAAATTTGTGGTATGAACTAATGCATCTTTAGATGGTATTGGAGAAGTCTTTATGTAGGATGGTCGATCTATTGCTTATGAGTCTAGGAAACTCAAGACTCACGAGCTTGACTACCCTACTCATGACCTTGAACTTGCGGCAGTGATGCATGATTTGGTGAGATGTTGACACTTTCTATTGGGGCATCATGTAGAGATTCATTCAAACCATTAGAGCTTGTAGTATTTATTTACTCAGCCAAACCTTAATGCTCAACATAGGAGGTGGATGGATTTTCTTTGCGAGTATGAATTTAATGTTCATTAAATCAAGGGTAAGGAGAACGTGGTTGTGGATGCTGTGAACAGGAGATGACATGAGCTATCAACTATGACCTCTAATATAGATTTGAGAGGGCACATATCACATCATTTGCCAGAGGATGAGTTTTATTCAGAGGTTTGTCAGTTGGTCTAGACTTAGAGACCCCTTGAGGGGAAGTTCTTAGATTGTACCCTTGATTCTGATGGTCTTCTTTGTCATAGGGAATGCATTTATGTACCTTCTTTTGGTGGATTGCAAGATTTCATTATTATTGAGAGTCATAGAGCACCCTATGTAGCACATCCTAGAGTTAAGAAGTTACATGCAAATTTGAGGCATCTTTTCCATTGGCTAGGTATGAGGATGCATATTGCCAAGATTGTGGCTAGATGCTTGGAGTGTCAAAGAGTTAAGAAAGAGCACCATCATCTAGTTGGGCTTCTTCAACCACTTGAGGTACCCAAGTGGAAGTGGTACATTATATCCATGGACTTTATTGTTGGTCTTCCTATATCATCTCATTTCCATGATGCTATTATGGTGACGGTGGATAGGTTTACCAAAGTGGCCCACTTTCCATCTATTTGTACTACTTTCACAACACCTACAATGGCTCAGATATTCTTGTGAGATATTGTCAAACTTCATGGCATTCCTCATAAGATTATATCTAGCATTGATTCTCTCTTTACTTCCTCCTTTTGGAGAGAGTTGTAGACAACATTTGGAACCATCATTTTTAGTACAACTTATCATCCTGAGATAGATGGTCAGACTGAGAAGGTCAACCAAGTATTGGATGAAATCCTTCACATGTATGTGATGGATCATCAGGTTAGGTGGGAGGAGTACTTACATTTGATGGATTTTTCCTCTAATAATGGGCATCATTCATCTTTGGGTATGCCACCTTATCAGGATTCATATGGTAGACCCTGTAGGATGCCTTTGAGTTAGGATAGGATTGAGGATATAGTAGTTGTTAGACAATAGTTGGTTAGAGAGATGGAGTAGTGGGTAGACTTGATTAGGCAATGTCTTAGAGAGGCCCAGGATAGATAGAATAAGTATGAAGATGCAAAGAGGATTGATTGTATCTACATAGTTGGCGATAGAGTGTTCTTGAGAGTGCAACTGCATAAGATCCCAATCCATTTTGGAAAGAGTTCTAAGCTCGCACCCCACTTTGTTGGACCTTTTGAGATCTTAGAGAGGATAGGCCCAATTTCATATCATCTATCTCTGCCACCTATCCTATCACGCATCCACAATGTATTTCATGTTTCTGTATTGAGGAAATATACTTATGATGAGTCTCATATTATTGATTGGGATGCCTTACAGGTAGAGTCGGATAGGTAGCTAGCATTGGAGCCCATTCATATTTTGGCACATGGGATGCTGGCCCTTCGAGACTAAGAGCTAGACCAGATTAGGGTTCAGTGAGATTGCTATGATGAGGTTACAACCTCGTGGAAGGATACATCGTAGATGAGAGCATAGTATCCCCATATTTTTTATGAATTCTAGGAGGAAGTTCATGCCTAGGAGGGGAGGATGTGAGACCTCACCCTGTACCATGATTGCATAGTTGACATTCCCACTTAATGATTCTCATGTTGATACATTATTTTGATATATTAGACTCTTTTGGATAGGGATTCCATATTTTTGATACTTTGTGATGATCTTTGATTATGTGGATGATGATATATGACATACTTTCTATGCTTTTGATTTACAAGCCTTGTTGCTAAGATATTGATGAATTATATAATTTTGAGTATCATGCTTTAATTTTATATTGATGTGAGAAATGTGAATCTAGTAGATATGATAATCAATTGAAATGTTTATGTGACTAGAACCATGTAAGTGATTAGGATAATTGTGATAGGTGTGTTTTATAGGTATATCATGATGTTGAAATTTAATAGACATTGAGTAAATGCATTCTTGGATTAAAGTGAATTTTATATGATATTGTGAAATGCAATTGGAATATATGATGTAGTTTAAGTGATCATTAATGTTGCATTTTCATATATATGTTATTGTTTTTTCATGAGCTACTAATATTTTGATCTAGTGTGCAGGAAATTGACCGTGGAATTAAAACGAGGAGAAATCAAAGATGGATGTATGTGAAAATCATGTTAAGCCAAGGTTAAGTCCAAAGGGAGAAATAGCATCATTGTTATGTGTTATTATTGTAAATGTTGACAAGACCAAATTTGGTCTATGTTTTATAATATTTTATGCTTTGTTCATAAAATATTCCTGAAACATTTGTGTGACCTTTAAGTATTTTAAGCTTGTATATACTCCATAAGTATAGTTATATCCTTAAACTTTTGGGTAGGAAATAGTATACACACTTTGCCAATATTATATATATACATAATGCATTATTTCATATAGTTTTTTTAATGTGTGTTTTAACATTTGGATGAAATTGATTAGTTTGAATATATGAATGTGCATGCATATGCTACTAACCTGCCAGGAATGAAGGAGCAGCTGGAGAACAAATTGGTTACATTAATGAAGGAGTGGAGATGTTTCGGTCACGATTAGAGGACCCGTCAAGATAGCCATGGGATATCCTTGCAAGGTTGAAGGAATGATGAATGCTTCATGGAATATAGTGGAGCATGATCATCCTAGATCTTCTCTGTTGATTAATGTTCTGTTAAGATGGTTGTTTGATCTTTATGATCTTTTGTTATTGATTGACGTTTTCTCCTTCTTTCATGGATGAACCAATCAAGTGTATCTGAATGTTTTGAATGTAACTCTCTATATATAGGAAGATGTTCGATGGAAATCTAGTTAGACAAATAATGATGTTACTGTTATATTGAAGCAAGTTGTTCTTCAAGTCTATGTTTCGATTGTAATCCATATTTCTAAATATATGAAATGAAGGAATAATTTGAGTTATCTTCTGTGTTAGTAGTTAGTCGAAACCAACCAAGGAGGGCCCACTTGGGAGGTGGAGTAGATTAGAGTACAGAGGAGTAGCTTAATTGTTTTTAGCACTTAAGGTAGTATTCACTGTTCATTCCTGCAGCATTGTAACTATGTTAGTTCCTGCAGCATATGCAGAGAGAGTCATAGTTCATGCATTATAATGGAAGAATGAGCTAGAGCTAGATTTATGGCTGATTATATTAGTTCATTTATTTAGTTGTGTGTTTTACCTTTCCTGCAGTAATAGTTTGGTTCTTTAAATGTATTTTCCTTTCCTACAGCAGTTTAAGTAAGATGACTCTATGTGAAACTTAGTGCACAAACTGTGCTGTCCCATTTCAAGTATACGTCCCTAGGTTGACAATCTAAATGCACTTTGTGATAGGAAAAATAATACCTAGTTTGAATATATCATTCCTAGGAAAGGCTTTGGCATAGTTATTATTACCTATTATGAGGCTATTCAAATGTAATGTTTGAATGTATTGTTATTGTTGTGTTTATTTTAGTTTATGCAAATGTCTACTTGGCATGCCATGTGTGTAGTAATGTGTTGTGACTTTATGTGTTGTCAATTGACACTTGTACATGTGAGTTGGCATGGCCAAGGAATTTGTTATTGTTTAGTTGTTCACCTTTGAGTCACCTTGTAGTGTCCCAAGGTTAGGTATCTTGGTTGTTGAGCCATGTGAGGGAATCTTATTTTGAATTTTTGTAGGTCAACTCTTAGTGGAATTTTGAGGGGTTAAATGTAGCCCTAGAGGCTAGTTAGGATTAAAATAAGATATCCCCATAGGTACACTTTGGGTTGGGGATCAAATTTTGACCAATACGGTGATTATATCTCATTTTTGCCTCTTCTAAAAATGCCTTTTTAGAAAGTGATGAATTTGGGATGTGTGCCAGGTCTTCCTTTCTTTCAAATTTGAATTTCTCTCTTGTTGGAGAGGGAGAACACTTGGATAGTGTGTCCAATCATCTTTGAGGTTAGGTAGAATGTTAGGTAGGGTTTTACTTTTAGTGGGATGGAGAGGAATTTGGTAGGTTGATTGCCCATTCTCCAATTTGGAGACTTCTAGTGGACTTAGCAATATTTTTGGTAAACTTTGCAAAGGAACAAAAGGCTAGTAGGAAGGGAGCTATACTAAAGTTTTCATTGCCATAGCTTGGAGCAAGGTTGGTGCTCCTATCATAGAATGCTTTGTTTCTTTTCTTGTGTTGTCTATGTAAAAATTGTGATATTGTAGCTATTATTTTGTGTTTTGATTCATGCTTATTTTCATGGTTTCATGTAGATTTCTCCTTTCTATTTTGTTCTTTGTTTTCTTATCTTTGTTGGGGTGTGCAAGGCTAGACTCACCCTTGGGAGAGAAGAGAACCTTGAGAGTGAAGGGTAAATTTGGGAATGCCCAAATAGTGTAGAGTCCTTCCTCATGGAGGAAGGGGATATGGCATGGATGTATGGGGTCCATGTTTCCATCATATTCTACTACACATTTGGGGACCATAAAGAAAAAAATTTATTTGGTATGAATAATGGAAGGAAGGGTGGTTTTTGTGATAGCTTAGTGAAGGCATTGTTGTATGATATTGAGCCTTGTGAAGGCATTATTTATTATTATGGCTTCTATTATTTTGGGTTCATTTCCACCTTCACCCCTTTTCATGGGTCTAAGGTGATCCATCATGAAAACCATGGAAAATAGAAATTTTATGTGTATTTTATGTTGCTAGTTTGTTTATGCAATTTGTGTGAATGTAACCCCATCCATCTTTGTTACCCCAAGCTCAAGTGTGGCCACAAAATGGCCTAGGTTGGGAGGTGAGCCTCCATGGTCAAAGGCTTATTTTATTGCAGGTTTAGAGTTGAGGAAAGTTATTGTTTTGTTGAAGGAAAAAGAGAAAAATGGTCTGTCTTAAAATTCAAGTTGCAGATTTTGTTAGTGTAAAATGGAAAATTGTCTTGTAAATGAATGATTTTAAAACAAAGGCTATGTAAATTCCTATATTGCATATTTCATGCTTGTAAAAGATTTTTTTTTTAAATAGTATTTTCCTTTACTTTACTATGTACTTAGAAAGAGAAATGAAAAAGGAAGACTCTATTGCTATCATAGAAGAAAATAATATTTGTTGTTTTTACTTCCTTACTTTTGTAGAACAAAATAGATTCATTTGTTCTTAGTAAAATGTTTTATTTCAAAAAAAAAGCCTAGATTATAGTAGCATTCAATACTTCCTCATTAAAAAAATTAAATATCTCTAAGTTTCTATTTAGATTTTTATGCAAAGAATTAGAAGATTGAAATCTTGTATAGATAGAAAATATGAACACACACACACACACACACACACACACACACACACACACACACACACACACACACACACACACACACACACACACACATATATATATATATATATATATATATATATATATATATATATATATATATATATATATATATATATATTAGTGTATTTATATAAAGTTGAATATATTTATGTGTATATAACATTACTTTATCCTTCTTATTAATGCATATATGTGTCATGTGTATATATACATATATATTCTAAAGAAATATATATACATATACATAGGTGTATATTAAATGTATATACTTCTTTTAGGTGATGTTGCCACAAATACTATTCTTTTATTTTGCATACACACACACACACACACACACATATATATATATATATATATATATATATATATATATATATATATATATATATATATTAGATTTTAATAAACTAAACCATACGATAAAATAAACTAAGTTTTAATTTTTTTTTAAGCATATAATTTTGGGGGGCTATCGAGCCTTAACCCCAGGCTGCATGTGGAAAATGCCACTGCAACCCCTTTGGGGCTCCGAGTGGTATTTCCATCACACCCTAATGGGGATGCGGATGACACAGTCACCACACTCTTTGGGGCTGCGAGTGGCAACTACCATAGTCCCCTTTGAGGGGGCTACAGATGGCTCCACCACCACGGTCCCCTTGGGGTTGTGGCACGCCTGCCACCACAGACCCCGTGGAGAGGGGCTGTGAGAGACATCACCTCCATAGACCAAGGGGTGGGTGTGGTGGCCATGGCTTGGTCAATAATACTTTGATGCTCGATTATGCCTGCAATTGTGCTTGGTTCTGTCTATAACCAATTTGATCAGTGGTGCATGAAAAAATTCATTTCACGCGATTTCTCCCACAGATTCAATTAAGCTCTAGACTCAATAATGAATCTCATGTCTCTTTAAATAAATGTCATAAATCATTTTCTTCTCATCCATTAGATTTTTCCTCTTAATATCCATCATCCATTTTGTCGCTTCAAGCTTCCTTGGTAGATGTGTCTCTAACATGTTTCATCCTTCTCCATTCAATCAATCTTGAATTTTGTCAGTCATTAGATCCTCATAACAAACTTTATCTTTTACCTCGGAATCATAAGCAACTTTTCAGCTCATCAATTCAGTCAGTTGCTATAAACTTTAATTGTTTCTCTTACTCGGTCAATACAGAAATGTGTCAGTGACTACTAACTTGGTTATTAATGATACTCAGTATACACTGTACTGGCTCGATGTATATAGAAATCTTCAATTACCGACCACATTAACTTGTGCAATTATGATCTTCAATACATGACAAATTCATGTAATACAATCAAGTCAACAAAATGATGCCATAGACTTATCGATAAGTTATCCAATGTATACCTTAGCCATATCTCAATATCCATCTCTTCTTCATGTAGATATCTCTTTCCTTTACCATTTTTTTTCTTCATATGTTTGTAACTATCATGATAAGTATAGTCAAAACTATTTGACATCAATGACAATACATATTGATTGATTTAATTGCCTTACATATCACTTTAGTAGCTCGATGATCTCTAATCACTATCTTTCACTTGTTCATTTAGTTCATCAATTTATTCAATCAGTTATAGATCATCAATCTCTCTCTTTGGCATTAATGACAACACAATATGAAATATGCCATAGAATATCAAACATTTGTACTACAACTCTATCATTAAATGTTGTAGCTTGGTAAGCTCTCCCTAGCTTGATCATTTAATATGTTTAATCACTACATAACATTTCATCATTTCAGGAAAACTCTCCCTGCAGATTTGATCTTCTTCTTCCTTAATACTTCTCTCCCACTAGATAGATATTAGACTTTCCCTCCCTTCTTTGTGTTCTCTCTAACTAATATTTCATATGAATCTTTCTCTCCCTTTGAAAACAATACCAAAAAGAATAAAAAACTCTCCAATAGCCAAAAATATCTTTGTTGTTCAATTTAGATAATGTACCTTAATGTACAAATATACAATTTTCCTATTCCAGCTTCACAACCTTAGGAAACCTAAAGTGTGAACAATATGCATCAACATCATTTGATTTTCTGATAAAGTATAGGTTGATGCAACCTCCTAATCACCTTAGTGACCAACAGATAGGGGATGGACCCCTAGTCTAGTCCTCAAGTACTCAAATGTATCATTTGGTAAGGGTTTAGTAAATATGTCTGCAAGTTGTTCTTTAGATTTCACAAATTCTAGTTTCACTTGCTTTTCTTGTACTTGTTCCCTTAAATAGTGATACTTAATAGATATATGCTTTGTCTTAGCATGAATCATCAGATTCTTTGAAATTTTTATAGCACTTGTGTTGTCACAATATATAATCACTGTATCAGTGATCTCCTCATTCATGTCTTTCAATGGTTGTTTTATCCATGCAATATTTGAACAATTAGCAGCAACAACATATTCTTCTTCAGTAGTAGACTGAGAAATACATGCCTATTTCTTACTTATCCAAGTAACTAACCTTTCTCCCAAAAAGAATGCTCCACTGGTTGTGCTCTTGCAGTCATCTATATTTCCAGCCCAATCTGTGTCAGTGTAAACTTGTAGTTCAAAATTGCCTTGTTTCTTATACCATAAACCATAATTCTCTATGTTTTTCAAGTATCTCAAAATCCTCTTAACAATAGTCATATGTGATTCCTTAGGATTAGCAGAAAATCTTGCTACAATCCCAACAACATGTACAATATCAGGTCTACTATGCACAACATACATCAGTTTACCAATCATTGATCTATATAATGTTTGATTTACCTCAGTTGATTGATCTTCCTTTGTCAATTTACATCATGTGACCCTTGGTGTACCTACCAATTTTGAATCTTCCATTCCAAAAGTCTTCAACACTTCTTTGATGTATTTTGATTGTGTTATGAATATCCCTTCATTTTGTTGTAGAATTTGCAAACTTAGAAAGAATTTAATCTCTCCAAACATTGACATCTCAAATTCCTTTCTCATTTCAGCAACAAATGCTTTGCAAAGATTATTATGTCCTCCAAATATAATTTCATCAACAAAAATTTCAGCAATAAGAATTTTGTCATCAGTTTCTCCTTTCAAATACAAATTGCTATTGTCACTTGTCCTCACAAATCCAATACTAATAAGATAAGCATGCAATCTTTCATACCATGCTCTCAGTTCTTATTTCAGTCCATACAGTGCTTTGTGCAATCTACATACAATGTTCTACTTATTTGGATCAACAAAACCTTTAGGTTGTTCGATATAAACCTCTTCCTCAAATATTCCATTAAAAAATGCAGATTTAACATCCATTTGATATACTTTAAATCCTTTGTGTGCAGCATATGCAAGTAGTATTCTAACTCCTTCAAGTCTATCAATTGGTACAAAAATCTCACCATAATCTATACCTTCTTCTTGTGCATATCCTTTACAAACAAGTCTTATTTTGTTCCTAGTGACTTTTCCATTTTCATTCAACTTGTTTCTGAATATCCATTTGGTTCCAATTACATTTTTATCACTTGGTCTCGGTACCAATGTCCATGTCTTGTTTTTCTCTATCTGCTCAATTTCTTCATTCATGGATTTAATCCATTCCTCATTCTCAAGTGCATCTCTAACATTTTTAGGTTCAAATTCACAAACTAAACATGTGCTATATCTCAACTTACTTCATATCATCATGCCATCTTTCTTATCTCCAATGATTTGGTTATGTGGATGGTGTCTTCTCACAAATTTTGCTAACACTTGTTCTCTTCTTTGTTCATCAGTCAGTGCAGATTCAATTTCTTCCTCGGTAGCAATTTCATGATTCTCGATGTCTCTAAGTTGATGCTCAGTGTCTTTATCCTATTGCTTGGTAGCTTCTACCTATCATTTGGGTAGAGGGTTAGGTAACTCAATGAATGTATATCTAATGTGGTCTTCTAGTTCTTTCCTTCTTTCTTCATCATTTTTCTCAGCAAACTCATCAACTTTCACATTAGCACTTTCAATCATTTTGTTAGAAACCTTATTCAAACATTTGTAAGCTTTTCTCTTAGTAGAATATCCTAAGAATATTCCTTCATCACCTTTAGAATCAAATTTTCCATTTCTATCATTTTCAAAATGTAACATCTACTTCCAAAAATTTTGAACTAACTTACATTAGGTGTGTACCCAAACCATAACTCATAAGGTGTCTTGTTTGAATATTTCTTCAATTGTACTTGGTTCAATGTATATACAGCAGTACTAATAGCTTCTCTCCAGTACATTTGTGCAACATATTTCTCTTTCATCAGTGTTCTAGCATAATCAACTATGGATCTATTCCACCTTTCAACAATAATATTTTGTTGTGGTGTTCTTGGTGTAGAAACATGTCTTTTAATTCCATGATCATTACAAAAGTTAGTGAATTCATCAGAAATAAAATCACCTCCTCTATCATATCTTAAGCATTTTAAATCTTTTCTACTTTAGCTTTATACCATTTAAACATTTTGAAAGCTTCAGATTTCTCTTTAAAAAATATAGTTGTCATCATCCTAGAGTAGTCATCAACAAACAGACTAAGGTATATGTCACCATAATAAATTTGAGTTCTCATAGGACCACATAAGTCAGCATGAACCAACTCCAAAATATCTTTAGATGAGTAGGTCTTGCTCTTGAAACTAGATTTTGACATTTTTCCCATTTGACATTGTTTGCACATGACATGGTCAGGTTTAGATAAGCTCGATTAACCTCTAACTTTTCTTTTCTTACTGATCTTAACCATGTTGTCAAAATTCACATGACACAACCTTTTATGCCACAACCACACATCTTCAGTTCTATCCATAAAACAAGAAGTTTCAACATTGTCAAGATAAAATAGATTTACTTTAGATTATTCACTAGTACCGACCAACTTTCTTGTTTCATCATAGATCTTCACCTTCCTACTTTCAAATGCAACTCGGTGACCTGAGTTATTCAACTATGCTACACTTAAGAAGTTATAATTAAGTCCCTTCACCCAATATGCATTTTCACATTTGATCTTATTGTTCAGCATGATAGATCCTTTTCCTTTTACTAAATAAGGTGTATCATTTCCCATTTTAATAGATCCTCCATTATAGTGTTCAAGGTATTCAAATTTATCCTCATCACCAGTTATATGATGTGTACAGCTACTATCAATAATCCATGTATCATTCTTGCTAGCTTTAGAGATAAGTGGTGTTTCTACATACCTTTCTTCTTCTTTTGAATCTTCTTTCAAAGCTATGAATACCACCTCAATGTCTTCATTAGTGCTGGTGTCAGTGACATCATCATCATCTCCAACAAGGTAGCATGCCTTCTTGCCTTTGTCTCTATAGTCTTGGTTGTTTCTTCTATCATATTTTCGGTTGCCTCTATGATCTTATTTATCTCTTCTGTCATTCTTCATGTCATCAAATCTTCCTCTAAGGCTTTCATCTCTTTCTCTCGTCACATTCACATCTCCTCCATAGACTAGTGTCAGTTTGTCCCACATTTCTTTTTCTAAAGTACATGCTTTTATATCTTCAAATTATGCATCAAATAAGGTAGCAACAATCTCTATAATTTCCATGTTATGTTCATGTCTATCTCTCAGCTAATCAATAGTCAAAGGTCCAATTGTTGGTTGTATGTAAGCATTGGTCAAGTGAAATACTATAGATTCTCCAATTCTAGATATATGCAATTTCATTCTGCTTTGTCATGTTGAGAAGTTATCTTTGTTCATCTTTGGCACCTCTCTCTTATACATCTTGTGATCTTTAGCTCAAGTCCTTCAAACTTCCTTTTCAAGCACACAAGCTCTGATACCAATTGTTAGATAACTGAGAGGGGGGGTGAATTAGTTAATTCTAGTTATCCTACAATCCCAAACTCCTAGATGTATATATTTAAACTTTTTCAAATAAATAATCAACTCGGTAAGATTGTCAACAATAACTTTTTGTTCATTTACCGAATACTATTAAATTCAATACCGTGTTTACTGATTAATCCAAATATGAAATGTGTAAAGTAAACTAACAATCTAATCACATCAAGTACACATAAAACAAGGATTTTAACGTGGAAACCCTACTAAGGGAAAAACTACCTGGGACCGGTAACCCAAAATATTTCACTCTTTTGAAGTGAGCTCGGTTAGGAGCCAACCATGTTAAAGGTTACAATACACACTGTAATTGGTTAAAGGATTTATCACTAACAGTCAACTCTTGACCAACATTCACTATGGGGTAAAAAAGAAAACCTTCAACATTCATGGAATGTCATATTGAAATACAAATAAGACTATTAATTCCACTCGGTTAAGAGATTTAGTTGTAACAATGGTTAAACTGATACAACAATATACAATTAAGATTACAGATTTTCATATCTAAGCTAAGCTCAAAATACCTCCTCTGGTCAATAATCACTTGAATCCTTCATATCCTTAAACATATTCATCTCATTCAATAATACTCTGATGCTCAGTTATGCCTGTAGTTCTACTCGGTTCTGTCTGTAACCAGTTTGATCAATGGTGCTTGAAAAACTTCATTTCATGCGATTTCTCTTGCAGATTCAATTAAGCTCCAGACTCAATAATGAATCTCATGTCTCTTTAAATAGATGTCATAAACCATTTTCTTCTCATCCATTAGATTTCACCTCTTAATCTCCATCGTCTATTTTTCCACTTCAAACTTCCTCAACAAATGTGTATCTAACGCATTTCATCCTTCTCCATTCAATCAATCTTGAATTTTGTTAGTCGTTAGATCCTCATAACAAACTTTATCTTTTACCTCAAAATCATAAGCAACTTGCCAGCTCATCAATTCAATCGGCTGTTATAAACTTTAATTCTTTATCTTACACGTACAGAATTGCATCGGTGAATACTAACTCGGTTATTACTGATACTCGGTATACACTGCACTAGCTTAGTGTATACAAAAATTTTCAATTACTGACCACATTAACTTGTTCAATTTTTATTTTCAATACATAACAAATTCATGTAATACAATCAAGTCAACAAAATGATGCCATAGACTTATCAATAAGTTACCCAATGTATACCTTATCCATATCACCATATCCATGTCTTCTTCATGTAGATATTCTTTCCTTTACCATTTTTCTTCTTCAGATGTTTGTAACCATCATGATAAGTATAGTCAAAACTAGTTGACATCAATGACAATACATATTGACTGATTTAATTGCCTTACATATCACTTTAGTAGCTCGGTGATCTCTAATCACTGTCTTTCACTTGTTCATTCAGTTCATCAATTTATTCAATCAGTTGTAGATCATCATTGTTGTTATATATCTTTTGAATTTACTTTATTTAGTAAATAATATTTTTAAATTAACATTTGATCTTTTTTAAGGCAAACCTTGGAATTTGATTATTTTTTAATTTAAAATTAATGGTTAATTTAAATGGAATATTATTTCATAATGTTTTATGTTTGTGGTAATATTTAATTATATTTTTTAAGTATATTTTATTGATTTTAATATTGGAATAGTCTAAGGGGATTACATTTGTCCTAGAATGAGACTTAGGAATTCCTCTTTCCCCTTAGCCAGAAAGTTTAATATTTTATTATTAATACCTTATAATGATTATTTTAATCTTTTAATTTAATTAATTAAATAAACTAAGAGAAACCTTGTGTTTTAATTAAAGTATAATTATTTTAGTTATAATATTAAAACTTTATTATTATTAAAGTGGGTTTTTAAATTGTTACCCTTGGTTATCCTTTGGGGATGTTTTTCTGGCCTTATTTTATTATTTTATTGTGCCCTTGCGAAACCTACCTTAATCTAGTAACCTAGTTCATGTTTTGGAACCACTATCATTATTTTCACCTTAAGATTAAATAATTAATTATTAAATCATTTTTGGACAAGTTAACCTAGCTTTTGAACTTAAATTTATACTTTTATTATTTATTTTATTTAAAAGCTATGTTGTTAACCTTATTAGGTTTTTATAGAGGCCTAGTTAGGTTCTTGAGTTATCTAACACAGTTTTCAATCAAGGGACGTTGACAAGCCAATGCTTGTCATGATACCTCTTGAGCGTAAACTATGTTGTTTAACGTAATGTTTGTGTTAGTGTGCCTTAGATTGCTATCCTTAGTTGACTTATGTGCTTACAAATTGTTGGTGTGTTTTTGCCCTAATTTTGGGCATGACATACTATTCATACATCTCCCCCCTTTTTTGTACTCTGACTTATTAATTCTCCCCCTTTTGGTAACAATGCCAAAGATTATAATAAAAATTGTATACAATGATATTCACCTCTCACAATTTGGCAAATACAAACTTGAACTTGACTTTCACATGTTCTAATAAATGTTCCCAAGCTAGAATATGTGTTTTATGTTGCTAGTCATGTGATGTGAAGTAATGTCATCTGTCATGTTCATCATATAACATGGATAGATCGTAAAAGGGATTAGAATGTGAAGAACATACCATTCCTAATCTCACATTCATGTGTTACTTGAAATATGTTTCAACTATTATGAAATGATCAAATTGAATTGACATGCAAATGGTTGTGTATTAGAAATGCAGTTTAAGAAATAATTAACATTGGTTGATATTCTTGTTAGGATAATAAGTAGAAAATGCAAATATTAACAAACAAGAGAGAACACAATAACACAGAATTTAATGTGGTTCACCCAATCCCTAGGCTACATCCACCAACAGCGAGTCCAATATCTTTATTATTATCCAGCGATTACAATTTGAAACCTGTAACTCAATACCACAGCAGGAAGCTACAATAATCCCTCATACATTCAATCTCAAACCCTAAGCCCTTTTTACAAGTATTTTTGACATAACGAAATTAGGGCAAAAATACTCTGACTAATAGAAAATAGATGGTCGACACTTTACAATATCATTAAGTCATTCTTAGCATCGAGGGGCACTACCCCTCGACCCCACCCTGGGGTGCTGACCCCGCAAGGGGCACTGCCCCTTGACCCCTTCAGGGGCTTTTCCCCTTGACCCCACCTGGGGCGTTGCCCCAGGACCCTGCAAGGGGCTCTGCCCCTTGACCCCATGGATAAGTCTGATTAGGCTCCACATATATAACAATCTCCCACTTGGAGACTAATCAGACTCCACAACAATATCCTCCCACTTGGAGACTGATCGACCAAAACCTGTAGCTCCCACTAGAATAATGAAACCATCCTGGACTCAGTTGTTCTTTTATTTTATTCAGTCTAGAAGACCAACTGAAGCTGAATAGGAATTCAGCTTCTCCCTTATCACTACCTTTGTAAACATATCTACTAGACTATCATCTATATGTATCTTCTCCAACCTTAATTGTCCATCATCCAATACTGACTAAATGAAATGATATCGCAACTGTATGTGCTTTGTTTTTTAGTGCAAAGCAGAATTCTTTGCAAGATGAATGACACTCTGACTATCTGAATACAAATAATTATCTTCCTGTGGATGTCCCAATTCTTCCATGAAGAATTGAAGCCATATCATCTCCGTGGCTGCCTCTGTAGCAGCAACATACTCTGCCTCTATAGTAGATAAAGCATTCACCTTTTGTAACTGAGAAATCTAACTCACTGTTGTCCCACCAACAGTAAATACATAACCTATAGTACTCCATTTGGTATCAATATCTCCTACCAAATCTGAGTCAACATAGCCATGAACAATAGTAGAAGAGCCCCCAAAGTGTAAACACTTATTGGATGTACCTCTCAAATATTTGAGAATCCATTTAACTACATTACAATGCTCAATCCCAGGGTGACTCATATACCGGCTAACAACTCCCATTGCATGTGCAATATCTAGCCTAGTATATACCATAGCATACATTAAGCTCCCTACATCTGAAGCATAAGGTATCTTGGACATTCTTACCTCTTCTTCTAGTGTCTTTGGACACATTTCTTTAGTCAATTTCAAATGACCAGGCAAAGGTGTAGTGACAGCTTTGGCATCCTTCATGTAGAATCTCTGCAACACCTTCTCAATATAATCAGCCTGAGATAGAGTTAATTTTTTGTTCTTCCTATCTATGCAAATTTTCATGCCAAGAATTTTTTTTGCTGCCCCCAAATCCTTCATAGCAAAATATTTTGCTAACTATTATTTCAACCCCTTAATATGATCCATGTTAGAACCAGCTACAAGCATATCATCAACATATAAACATAGAATAATGTAGCTGTCATTATTTAACCTCTTGAAATAAACACAATGGTCAGAATTACATCAAGTGTATCCATTCTCATGCATAAAAGTATCAAATTTAATATATCATTGCCAAGGTGCTTGCTTTAGGCCATATAAAATTTTTTGCAATTTGCACACTAAACTCTCCTTACCCTTGACCTCATATCCCTGTGGTTGTACCATATATATTTCTTCATTCAAATCACCATGAAGAAAGGTTGTTTTAACATTAAGTTGCTCTAAATGCAAATCTTCAGTAGCCACAATACTCAAAACAATACGAATAGAAGTTATTTTAACAACTGGACAGAAAATCTCATCAAAATCAATACCACATTTCTGTGCAAATCCTTTTACGACTAATCTGGCTTTAAATTTTTTCTTACCTCCATCTTCTTCTTTCAACCTGTAAACCCATTTATTTTGCAAAGCCCATTTTCCTGCAGGTAACTGACATAAATCCCATGTCTAATTTTTCAACAAAGAGTCCATTTCATCTATCATTGCAGACTCCCACTGAAGTTTTGTATCCACCTGCATAGCTTCATTGTAACATTTAGGTTCACCAGCATCAGTTAATAAGACAAAATACAAAGAAGGTGAAAATCTATCTGGAGGTCTACTTAGCCTTGTTGATCGTCTAACATTCACTGGGGTGTGTGGTATTTGTTGTTGTTGTTGTTGCAAAGCATAAGGAACTACTGGAACATTATCATTTGGAATATCATCCGACACTACATAATCATTTTCTTTCTTCTCATGTTGCTGCAATAGATCTTTGTACAATACTTTCTCATTGAATATGACATCCCTACTTCTTACAATTTTATGATTTTCAAAATCCCAAAGCCTATAGCCAAATTCATCAATGCCATATCCAACAAATACACATTTCTTTAACTTAGCTTCCAGCTTGGTTCTGTTTTCAGAATCTATAAGTGCAAAAGCTTCACAACCAAAGGTTTTGAGAAAAGAATAACTCACCTTCTTACCACTCCATGCTTCCTCTGGAATAGCATAGTCCAGAGGAGTGGAGGGGCCTCTATTGATTAAATAAATAGTAGTGTTCACAGCCTCTGCCCACATATTTTTGGGCAGCCTAGCATGCAACCTCATACTCCTTGCACGCTCCATTATTGTCATGTTCATGCATTCAACCACTCCATTTTCTTGTGGAGTCCTTGGTATAGTTTTCTATCTATGAATACTAGTAGAGGCACAATAATCTTCAAATTCTTTGCTGCAATACTCACCACCATTATCAAATCTGAGACATTTTAATCTTTTTCTAGTCTCATTTTCAACCAAGCTTTTCCATTTCTTAAAAGTTTCAAATACATCAGATTTCCATTTAATGAAATATATCCATACTTTCCTAGTTGCATCATCAATGAATGTAACATAATACTGAGAGCCACCAAGGGAAGATACCTGAGTTGGACCCCATACATCTGCATGCACAAGCTCTAATTTTTCATCTTTATTTTCCTTCCCACTCTTTACAAAATTGACTCTCTTTTGCTTTCCATACACACAACTTTCACAAAAATCTATATTAACACATTTCAGACCGGGTAATACTTTCTTTGAATGAAGTAATTTCATACCTTTCTCACTCATGTGCCCAAGTTTGTTGTGCCACATCGTTGTTTCAGAATCTCCAGCTACTATCTCTCGTTCTACCTGCTCAACTGCAGCAACTATTCCTGAACATTCATTTTTCTCTGAAACAATTAAAGTAGAGGGAACAGTATGACCTGTACAAAGATATAAGGTGCCTACTTTCACACCTTTTTCTACTACTAAGGAACCTTTTGAAACCTTCCAATTTTTATCATTAAAAGTAACTGTGCAACCCTCATCAGCGAGTTGCCCCGCTGAAATTAAATTTCTACTCAGCCTTGGAACATGTCTTACCTCTTATAATAGCCAATGATTCCCATTATGCAACTTAATCTTGATTTTTCCTTTTCCAACAATTTGACAGGGTTCATTATCTCCCAAATAAACTAGCCCAAAATCCCCTTGGACATAATCAACAAAATAACCTCTATGGGGTGTAGCATGAAATGAAGCCCCTGAATCTAACACCCATGAATCATCAATATTTTCTAAAGACAAAAGAAAAGCATCCTCTTCGGATTTGTTACTTACCACATTTTCCTCCTTGTTTCCATCATTTTTGTCTCCTTGATCTTTCCTCCGAGACCAACAATCTTTCTTCTTATGTCCTGATTTTCCACAGTGCATGTGTGAAAATTGTACCTGATATGTAAACACAACACTTCAGTAAAACATTAGAGGTTAGCAAAAATGAAATCATGCAATGAATTGAAAGCTAAACTAACCAGGTGATTTACTATCTTCTAATAGGTGCGAGTATGATGTTCTCAGATTGTTATCGAGATCAGTGACCTTGACGACACCTAAACAAAGGATTTGAATGCAAAAGATGGATATGGAATGAATGCAAAGTAATCTATTTTTTTTATATTTTCTATGTAATAAGAATGATAAAAAATTGATATGAAATCTAATCTATATGAAATTGATCTAACAATAATATGAAAACAAAAGTGATCTCACAAAACGTGGTTGATTCGCAAAGAAGCTTCGATTCTCTAGATAGTAATTCACTAGCATAAGTTTGCAAATTATGAGATTCTGTGGATTTGAGAGATGATTTGTGATGAGCTGAAGCCTTAATTTATAGAAATCCAGGGCTTTGGGGGTGCATGGAAAAAGCCATAAATCACTCAAATAACTCAGGTTGATTTTTGAGTTATTTTTAAATAAAGATAATTTAATTCACAAAAATATGCAAATCATGCAAAAATAGCTTTTTAACTCAAATTAGAAGTTTAGATCAACTTTAAAACTCAAAAATGATGTTGAGTTCCAAAAAGTCAATAACTTGCATTGATTTTCTGATTTGGAGTTTAACTGCTCTTTGATTGTGCACATGGATAATTATGAATTAATAAATAAATAAAGTGATTTATTCTCAACTTAACTGATTTTGGAAAATAAAACAATTGATTTATGGGTTAATCAATTATTTTTCAAACTTTTATCCAAAATTAC
Organism: Chamaecyparis obtusa; assembly: GCA_027943335.1. Classification (NCBI taxonomy): domain Eukaryota; kingdom Viridiplantae; phylum Streptophyta; class Pinopsida; order Cupressales; family Cupressaceae; genus Chamaecyparis; species Chamaecyparis obtusa. The sequence continues at coordinate 50,733 of BSBK01005583.1, read as the reverse complement.
AATATTAAAAATTGACAAAATAATTTAATTAATTAAATAAAATATTTAATCAATTATTTGTAAGATTTTGGATTTATTGTCAAAATTAAATATCATAATTAGGAATAATGGAATGAAATTCAATTAAATAATTAAGTGGCCAAATTAAATCTAATTAATTAAATATTCAGAATATTCAATTAATCAAACTTTAGGATAAATATGATTTATCACCAAATAATCATTATATTAAAGATAATTAGGATAATTAGAAATATTACTAAGAATATTCCCTGATGTAGAATTTAGGATAATCAATTAGGATTCGACGATGTGTTGATGTGCCTTAGGTTAGGACTTTGATGTCGATTTCATTTGATGTGTCGATATAGGAGGTTAATGAACCTATAGCCCATTTTTTGGGTATAACATTTTGCCCCTCTTTGAATTGTTGTGCGAAGTGCAATGGTTCAAAGATAGTCTGTGTTTGATAAAGATATGAAACTGATTCAAAATTGATAATTGATATGAGACAGAAGTTGATTGAAATATTTGATATGAAGATGATAGGTCCTGAATGACCAAAGATAATGTTAACTATAATAGCGATGAACCAATGAAACAAAAGTGTCAAAACTCCTGATTCCGAACCTTATGATTGCAAAGAAGTGAGTGACTGGTTCCAGACTCGATTGTCTTAGAAGAACCACATAGGTATCACATCTAAACCCTTCAGTTACCGAAGAACCAAGGAAATAACACTAATGAATTGATAGTTGCAAAAAGCTGATACAGATTACAAGATTAAGAGAATACCAGATTGATATGGATCGATAAATCTGATATGCCCCGAGCAATGATTGATTTGCCCCAAGCGATGAGGTCTTTTGATGAATCAGTAACTAGATGTGGTTGTTGTCTTGATTGCTAAGGAAAGATATGATTTCAAATTAGATTATAGACTTTGAATAATATGCAATACCATGCCCCATTCAGGATTAAAATTAAAATCTGACAAGAAAAGTCAGCATTGATAGTTCAAAAGCATGTTAATTGATTTAATTAGTTAAACACATTCGAGAATGCATTCTGCATCATTTGAGGGTCCAAAAGACTAAGTTTGACCAGGTGAAACCATGAGTTGACCATAGTTAACCAAGTTGAAATTTTGATAGTTTGATGGAAGATAATCAATTAAGTTGAAAAATGGATTTCTACTATGATTGAAGGTTGATTATGCAAGTAGTTAATAATATAAACAATCTCAAATTTTGATTTCGATCCCAAAAAAGGATTCTACTTGTTGTTTCGTTGGAGGAACCTTTGTGTGAGATTTAGCTCTTGTTAGATTTGAAGATGCGTTTAAGCATTGAAGTTCGTTTAATTATTGTGAGATCATGCAAAGATGAAAAATGAAATGCAACCTAAGACCTAGGACCTAGTCACTAATCATATGTCAATTTGTTATCATCATTGAACTTTTAGGTAACCGGATAAATCAATACAATGCCCACTAGCTATGAAACCATAGACATGTGAATATCAATTTGTATGCACAAGAATCAATACAACACCCACTAGTTAGGCAACCATGGACATACGAATATTGATTTTATTTTTGGAATGTCAGATTAGATATAAGCACCAAGGCACAAATGCCAGGATGACTTGAATATCATGTCCATTTTGATATAGCAATTTGTATAAGCATCAAAACATAAACATCATGATGACCTGAATATGCCTTGCATTCAAACACATCAAACAATCAAGAGATCATTCTAAATCCAATGTGAATTACCCGTAGTGACCCTTTATCATTCACATCCTTAGGTAAGATCGTGTTTCACAAGAGGAGAAAGAAATCACTCAAAAAGATAATAGTTAGATCAAAACTTCCTTGAATCTTCTGGGTATCAATGATCGAGGTACGCATGGCCATCCAATTCAAGATAGAGGCTCTTACAGTCGGACACCATTTCAATCCAAAATTTCCAAAGTTGTTGGATTTTCACATACAAGCAGAAGACAAAGAAAAGATTATGCCCCCAATTATCACTCTCTAAATCCTATAAAGGACATCATCGAAGAGCTCAAAAGGACATAATATGCAAAAATCTCAATGCGAATCAGTAAGCATACAAGGAGATAAAAGTATTGTAAAAAGAATAGATTGTTTTCAGTTTGATGTTTGATGTTTGATTGCGTTGTTGTAGACGCAAAATCCTTTCTGGAGACAAGACTGACTGACTGACTCAAATGAAGCTTCAAAGGACTCTGACAAGATATGATACGTCTAAAATATACTGGAGACCATAGGATTTGACATTGATTGCCCCCAAGTTTTAAGCATTGATAGGATATAGATGCTTGAGCTAATTGGTGTACAAACCAACTTATTGAAAACAAACTGGGAGATATGTACAAATAAAAGCAAGACTGAAAGCTGGGAAAGACCAAGATTGTGCTGATAGATGGAGCATTTTGAAACAAGTGGCACCTATTTGCTGGGTTTTCACCATCTTGGAAGAGATTCTATTTTTGCTACCAAGGCGCCTGTTTCCAGGTTTTCACCAAGGCACTTTTTTTTTCTCATTTTTTTTTATTTTTCATTTTTTCAATTGTTTTTGTACTTTTGATATTTTTTTATTTTTTTGTGAATCATCAAGGTGCCTATTGCTAGGTTTTCACCAAGATGTTCATTTTTTTCAAGACTTTTTCCATAGACTGAATGCCTTAGGCGTAGAATTTCTTCAGATGGAGAACGTTGATTGGTTCTCAGAGCTGTTCTCCTTCAGTCGTTGAGAGTTGATAGGCACTAGAGCCAAAAGTAGTAGTGATTACAAAGGGACCTAGCTAATTGGGTTCAAACTTTCCCTTGCGTTCTCGATGGGATTGATTTTTAGGATTTTCTCTCAAGACTAGATCACCAACTTGAAATTCTCTATGTCTGACTTTCTTGTTGTAGCCTCTAGATATTCTCTTCTGATATACTCTGAGATGATCATATGCTACTTGTCTATGCTCATCTAGTAGTTCAAGTTCTTGCAACCTAGACACTCTGTAGTCATCATCAGTTACTAGACCATGCATTCTGATTCTTAGTGATGGGATTTTGACCTTAATAGGCAGTACCACTTCAGACCCATAAACTAAAACAAAAGGTGTAGCCCTTGTAGGTGTTCTGATACTTGTTCTGATACTTGTTCTGATACTAGTTCTGATACTAGTTCTGATACTAGTTCTGGTACTAGTTCTGATACTTGTTCTGATACTGGTTTTGATACTTATTCTGATACTTGGTATACTTGATAGCATCTTTTTCTATTGCAAACTCCCAAGCAAGATCATATCGTGCAATCCCAATGTCTAGCAAGGTGGAGAACAAGATGGATTAGCAAGTTGGTGGATGAGATGGAAGACAAGAGAATGAAGGAGAATGAAGGGAAGAAATCCTCAAGGGAAAACTCCTCAAGAATACCCAAGCTAGGGAAAAATTGTCATGTAAAGCACATTTGGACAAGAAATGAAAGGCCAATATAGGATAAGTCACAAGATCGTAATGCCAAAGAAGGAAAGGATGTAGTCCAAAGGAGTAGACATGTCAAGAGGCTTCATAGTACTGTGTTTTACTCTTTCTTTCTTTTTTATTAGATCAAGACCAAAGGGGAAATGATAGGGAAAGACTAGAATGAATGGAGGAAAATAAATATGAAGGCTAAATAGGAAGGGAATGAAAATGAAGATCATCTTAAGATAGCTCACAAAATAGCCAAATATTCGTGTATAGATCAACATTGTCAAGATCAAAGAGAGAAGATGAAATGGATGAAATATGTAGAACTACGCATGATGCCTTATTGCCAGGTTTTCATCATGTTACTTATCCAAGGTGCCACAAGGGAGTGGTTTTCACCATAGGATGAATTTATTTCTCTTTACTTTTGCTACCAAGGCGCCTGTTTCCAAGTTTCCACCAAAGCACATTTTCAATTTTTTTAAATTTTTTTAAATTTTTTAAATTTTTTGGAAGAAGGCAAGCTTTTTAGATAATGCTCCTTGAAAGGATAAACCATGATATTCCAAGGATTCAAAATGATATGCTCAAAGATGCTGATAGGGAAAGGGAGATGGAAGAGAAAATGGAGGATAAGGTTTTATGTAAAGTGAGTGAGGTTGGAAGATAGGAGGAATAGGCAAATGAGGAAAAAGGATAGAAGGTAGAAGGATAATGAATGGAAAGATTGTGAAAGGGTAGATGGAAAGGAAAGAAAGATCAACATCAACACACACCTTGAAGGGTGGTGAGAGGATGGAGGAAATGTGAATGAAGGAATACGTGAAGGAATATGGTGAATGAATAGCAGAGGTTGCGGTTTAGGCGCATGGAATGGAAGAATATTTTTGGAAGAAGATGAAGTGGAAGTCTTTGGAAGCTTGAATGTCAACTTCACTTGTTTCTCAACACCAAAATCTTTCAAGAGATATTTTGGAATCCATATAGTCATAGGCTTTTTATTTCCTTTTGATAATCTAGAGAGAATATCTTCAATGATGGATTTTGGAACTCATACTTGTCTTGTAGTTTTTTTCTTAGATATCTCTTTTGACTTTATGTTTCCATGTCTATTAGAGGAGACATGGTGATCTTCTTTTTTTGATGGATTCTTGTATTGCTTCTTTTTCTTTTATTGAACATTCAAGTTACTTCCAAAGGACTTGGGACTTGTGGAAGAGGGAGGATATGACTAGTTTAGATGGGTGGGTGGATGAAAAGGATTCAAGGGTATGAATCTATGTTGATCTTGAGGAAAGATGGGAGATGGAGGGATGTAAGGACCCAAGATGGATGGAAAATTAGGAGAGTTAGGAGGGGAAAGTGAAGGGACATAAAGACCCAAGATGGAAGGACAACATGAAACCCTTAGTATTGGTGGAGGAGGTCCAAGGATGGATGTGGAAGATACAAAAGGATAATCAATAAGTTCATCAACATCTATGTGACAACCCAGGACATCAGCATCTTTAGAGTGAGCATTAGGATTTTCAATAGAATCATGAAAATCTTGAATAGGAGCACCTTCTTTGATAGGATTGTTCACAGCTTGCAAAGACTTAGGAAGAGTAGAAAGTGGAAACAAACATGGAATGGTAGAATAAGAATATGGAAGACTTTGATCTTGACAAGGATCTTTGGATAGCATAAGCGCATAATTTTTCTCTTGATTTTCAATAGGCTTAACATTGGAAGGAACAACACCATTTTTACCAACCTTAATGGAAGTATCATCTTTGGAAAGTGAAAGTGTAGTAAGGTTATTTTGATTGTCAATAAGCTCAACAGTGTAAGTAGTAGCTTGATCTCGCTTAGGAGAAGACTTAAGACATGGTGGAATACATGAAAAAGGGTGTGCATGATCAAAAGAACCCTGAGGCGGATAAGAGACATCATGAAAAGGAGTGGACGACATGGAAGGTTCTTGATCTTGATCTTTCTTTATGTTCTTTTCTTTATCATTTCTGGAGTCCTCTTGACATGGAGCCACTTCTAAGGACAAGGAAGCATGTTGGGATTGTATGGAAGACTTTGGAAGAGATGGTGGAGGACTAGCTGAAGTAGGAATTATAGCATATGAAGGCTTAGGCTCTTTAGGTTTAGCATTATTGGGAGTATTGGTAGCCAAGTGAAGGTTAGCTTGAGTTTCTTCAAGGGGTAGCCCTTGAGGATAACTATAGGGAATTGTATGAAAAGTATCAGGACTTTCATTGGATGAAGGATTTGTGAAAGATTTGGAAGACTCGGAAGCTTTAGGAAGTGTATGGTTATTGGAGGAAGTAGGGGATGGAAGGGAACCATCATAAGACAAAGGTTCAGCATTAACATGATCTTTCTTGAGAGTGTAATCTTTATTTTCAGCATGAGAGTTCTTAGAGGAGAGATCCTTGTAGTATTGATGCTTCAAGCTAGCATGATGCATTTTATAGTCCTCAACAGTAGTAGATGAATCATAATCAAGGTATTGTTCACAAAAATTATCAAAGTATTTTTCAAAATCAGAATCATATGGATCACCATCAAGATCTATCCAATGTGACATCTCATTTCCAGTAAGAAGGAACACATGATGAGGAGGACTCTTAGGAATAGAGGTGTCATAGGTATCATTATATTGTCCATCATCATAGTCATCACAGTCTCCAAAGATGGATGTGTCACTCTCCATGGAAGAGGTATCATAAGGGTTATCACATTGCTCACATTCTGTTCGGGGGCATGGTGACATGTACAAGTCTTTATCAAATGGAAAAGGGCATAGAGCTTCCATGGAGAACTCTTTAGGTTCCTTTTCTTTCTTAAGATTGTTAAGTTCAACTTGCATAGCATGCATCTATTTCATCATAGTGGTGATTAGAGTTTCTTCCTCATGTGTACTAATTCTTTGAGACATGTGTACTGATTCTCAATAGCTATTGCTCTATTCCTGACATAGTGATTTGTTCAATAGATTCTGGAACTAGGCTAAAAAAGCTAAGTATTTGGCAATTCTGAACATTTTCTGACAACTTTTCAAAATTTTCCCAAATGACACTCTGCAGACTTGTACGATAGTGGGTATGCTATGAAACGATAGTTGAAAAGCTCATACAACAGTTGAAAAACTCGCACGACAATTGCTAGCAAGATTTGACTTTTTGAATTTGACTGGCAGAAAGACTCATAAGACACTGGGTTCTCTATCATACGATAGATGGGCAGTAATGAAATGACACTTGATAGAAACTCGTATGACTTTCTGACCTCCTGAGATGAATTTTAACTCTAGAAAAGAATTTTACTTCAGATTTTGCAAATTTTGAGTTTTCAGATTTGGATTGTTTGCAAATTGTACTATCTAGATTTGAGGATTGTAACAGATTTGTTCATTTTTAGTAACCAGATAGATAAACAAGCACACAAAATAGCAAGCAAGTGATTTCAAGCATGTCTGAAAATAATGAACAAGGGCAAAAGCAACCTTGCGCATGAACAATCAAGTGACTTATTCATTCTAATCCTTAGAAGCGCTAACTGTGTATGTTCCAAAATGTTTTGCAATAATACACATATACCCTATAAAATAAAAATTTGGCCTTGCTAGGGTTTTTAGTAATGGTTTGACTCTGTAACTTTTATGATCCAAAGGGGTGAACTCCAATCCTAGCGCACTAGGGTTTTGACATAGTCTGAGAACTTAATCTTTAGGATCTGCTAGGGAGATCTGACAACCGAACAATGAACCACACCTGTGAAGATTTCTTCCACAAGGACATTTATATAGCGGCTGTCACTACCACGATGAAAATGGCTATTACCACTCGAGGTTTCGTCAACATAGTTTTCCCTATGAAGGGAGTGTCCGCTATGGTTAACCCTCTCTAAAGGTGACTCACAATAGTATACCATAAGGGGACTTGGCTCTAGATCCAAGGGTTTAACCCTTTTCACTTTTAACCCAGACAAAGTAGGCAGATAAATCCGACATGCTAAGATGAAGATTATCTCACCAAGGTCTATGAAATCAACCCCACGTGATCCATCAACCTCTCCGGAGAGATATTGTATCAATCAATAAGGGAAGATGCACGAATCTAGTAGAACATGAAACTCACTAAGTATCCTCCCTACCTACAAGGATTCCATCATCAAGAGGGATTTCGCTAGGAGTCCAATCTCTCAAGAACCACAAATATTGTTCATAGGGCCTAATTACTATGTTTTCACAAATATATTTCCAAAAGAAAATCTACTGAAAGTACTCAAAAGTAGAAAGAGGAACACTTAACACTTAAAGAGAATATGAGGTGAGTCCACAAGGTGGAACAATTAACCCCTCACACAAGCTAAAAATGATTCCACAACTTAGAAAACAAGTGAGTTCTAAAAAGCACAAAAGGGTTGTCTGGTGGAACAATTAACGCTTCTCTCCTTTAGACCCCTCCCCTTTGTGGTGCTGAGATTGCAACCATGGGGCAGAATGAGGGGCCGGTGGATTTAGCGAGTCCAATAACCCAAGATAGAAATCTAGATCAATCACAAGTATCTAAGACTACTTATCAATACTTAAGGTGTTACAACTTAGTATTCAATTATGCAAATTTGAAGAAAAGCATGCAAAGAAAACACTCAAGCCAAACACATGAGAGATTTGTTTTAGGATCCAAATTGAAATTTTATTAGATTAAGGAGAATACCTGGAATCCTTGCAATGTGCTTAGTAGATTTTTACCTATTTTTAGCAATTCTTGTACTTTTTCCAATCAAAACCAGTAGGAGTCAAGAAGAAATAGTAAATTTCAATTGTTAGGGTTGGCTGTCAGTCAAAATCCGAAAATCAAATCTGATAAACTACCTGCAAAAATGAAACGACAATTGAAATCTGGTACCGAAACTCGTATGATAGTGGGTATGCTTCCAGACGACAGTCCAAAAACTCATACGACACTAGGTGTTTGATGTAATGATAGTTTGGAAAACTCATACGACACTGGGTGTCCGATGAAATGATAGTCTAAAAAACTCATACGACACTGGGTGTCTGATGAAATGACTGTCTAAAAAACTCGTACGACACTGGGTGTCCGATGAAATGACAATATGAAAACTCATACGACACTGGGTGTCTGATGAAATGACAGTCTGAAAACTCGTACAACAACTGTACAGACTAAAACTCCTACTGAGAATACCACCAAAATAGGCAGCAGCAAGGGAGTTCTGATAGAGAAATGATAGAAGATTGATAGAAATTAAGGGAAACCTATTTCAGGGCCCCACAGTGGGTGCCAGAAATGTGTGTGTGAAAATTGTACCTGATCTATAGACATAACACTTCAGTAAAACATTAGAGGTTAGCAAAAATGAAATCGTGCAATGAATTGAAAGCTAAACTAACCAAGCGATTTACTATCTTCTAATAGGTGCGAGTATGATGTTCTCAGATTGTTATCGAGATCAGTGACCTTGACGACACCTAAACAAAGGATTTGAATGCAAAAGATGGATATGGAATGAATGCAAAGTAATCTATTTTTTTTATATTTTCTATGCAATAAGAATGATAAAAACTTGATATGAAATCTAATCTATATGAAATTGATCTAACAATAATATGAAAACAAAAGTGATCTCACAAAACATGGTTGATTTGCAAAGAAGCTTCGATTCTCCAGATAGCAATTCACCAGCATAAGTTTGCAAATTATGAGATTTTGTGGATTTGAGAGATGATTTGTGATGAGCTGAAGCCTTAATTTATAGAAATCCAGGGCTTTGGGGGTGCATGGAAAAATCCATAAATCACTCAAATAACTTAGGTTGATTTTTGAGTTATTTTTAAATAAAGATAATTTAATTCACAAAAACATGCAAATCATGCAAAAATAGCTTTTTAACTCAAATTAGAAGTTTAGATCAACTTTAAAACTCAAAAATGATGTTGAGTTCCAAAAAGTCAATAACTTGCATTGATTTTCTGATTTGGAGTTTAACTGCTCTTTGATTGTGCACATGGATAATTATGAATTAATAAATAAATAAAGTGATTTATTCTCAACTTAACTGATTTTGGAAAATAAAACAATTGATTTATGGGTTAATCAATTATTTTTCAAACTTTTATCCAAAATTACAATATTAAAAATTGACAAAATGATTTAATTAATTAAATAAAATATTTAATCAATTATTTGTAAGATTTTGGATTTATTGTCAAAATTAAATATCATAATTAGGAATAATGGAATTAAATTCAATTAAATAATTAAGTGGCCAAATTAAATCTAATTAATTAAATATTCAAAATATTCAATTAATCAAACTTTAGGATAAATATGATTTATCACCAAATAATCATTAAATTAAAGATAATTAGGATAATTAGGAATATTACTAGGAATATTCTCTAATGTAGAATTTAGGATAATCAATTAGGATTCGATGATGTGCCGATGTGCCTTAGGTTAGGATTTCGATGTCAATTTCATTCGATGTGTCGATATAGGAAGTTAATGAACCTATAGCCCATTTTTGGGGTATTACACACAATACCAACAATCATTTGGCCCTTTGGATTCAGACCTCTTTCCCTTTGATTTGCCTCTTGATTTCCCACGATTTCCAGAGTTGTTTCCTCTATCTCTTGTTCTGCCTCTGCTTTCTGCATTCAATACACTACCCGATGTGGATGCCCCTGAGCTTTTCCTACAAATTTCCTCACTCAATATAACACCAACAACATCATCAAAATTTAGGGTATTTGAACCAGAAATAGAATTACTAACAGCCATTACCAAGCCATTCTAGCTTTCTGGCAAAGAACACAAAATCAAGAGAGCCCTAACCTCATCATCGAAAGTAATTTTAATTGAGGTTAACTAACTTGTAACTGTATTAAACTCATTCAAATGATCAGCGACTGATCCACCTTCTACCATTTTCATATTAAATAAATGCTTCATAAGAAATACCTTGTTTGAAGTTGAAGGCTTTTCATACAACTTCACTAGGGTGTCCATCAGATCTCTAGCTTTCGTTGCTCCAATAATATTGAATGCCACTGATTGTGCCAGGCATAGACGAATACTCCCCAGTGCCTTCCTATCCAAAATATCTCAATCTTCCTGAGGCATTGTTGCCTCTTTCTTGGCTATTCCCTCTAATGGCCGCCATAAATCCTTCTGATAGAGATAGTCCTCCATTTGCATCTTCCATAACTGGAAGTTCTACCCATTAAACTTATCAACCTTTAGCCTACCCTCATCTACCATTTCTCCCACTTAACTAAGAGACTCTCCCACTAACTTGTGAGACCTGCTTCAGAGAATAGATGAAAGAATGAATGAAATAACCTCGCTCTAATACCACTTGTTAGGATAATAAGCAGAAAATGCAAATATTAACAAACAAGAGAGAACACAATAGCACAGAATTTAATGTGGTTCACCCAATCCTTGGGCTACGTCCACCAACAATGAGTCTAATATCTTTATTATTATCCAATGATTACAATCTAAAACCTGCAACTCAATACCGCCGCAAGAAGCTACAATGATCCCTCATACATTCAATCTCAAACCCTAAGCCCTTTTTACAAGTATTTTTGACATAACGAAATTAGGGCAAAAATACTCCGACTAATAGAAAATAGATGGCCGACACTTTACAATATTATTAAGTCATTCTTAGCATTGAGGGGCATTGCCCCTCAACCTCGCCCTACCCCTCAGGGGACCCTACAAGGGGCACTGCCCCTTGACCCCATCAGGGGCTCTGCCCCTTGACCCCGCCTGGGGCACTGCCCTAGGACCCCATGGATAAGTCTAATTAGGCTCCACATACATAACAATTCTTTGATGTGAGTTTTGATGCTATGAGGAGCATTGCATGGATATTCATGAAATGATGGAATCCATGGAAAATATATATTTTTGACATTAATATGATAGTACTAGCACATGGGTGATTTACTCGAGACCTTGCATGAAATTATTATGAGGTGATTGAAATAGATGTACTAGTTCATGAATTTGATGATCAACAAGTACGTTGACATATTTTTATGGAAATGAAATAGAGTTACTTGGTTATGAGGCATAATTGGTTTTTTTCACAGAATGGTCAACACCTCCTTCTTTGTATATGTGTGTTTATTTGACTAGATGGTTCAAATTATGTGATTGCTTGTGATGAATGAGATTTTTCACGATGAAGGGCATAATTCTTTTGGATTAGTTGATTGTTGTATGACGTGCATGCTCTTGTTTAATGTATTATTGGAGGAAAGGAGAATATATGAAATGAATGAATTGCATCTTTTTTCTTACTTTGTATGAGAACTAGAAAGCTTACCTTCAAGTGATGGGTGTTGAATGTTGGCAAAATAAGGAAGGGTAGAATATTAACTCTACCTACCAGTACAAATCTGGTATTAAAATGCTTTGGCCAAAGCTATCCACATATGTATAAGTATAACTAATCATGGATGTGGCAGAGAGATGGAACATGAGCAACATATTTAAGAAAACATTAGATTCCCCCTACCATTTATTTATTGGGAAATGCAGGGTTGGTAATTCTACGAGTAGGTAGAATCCCAAGGAAGTGTAAGACTTTGTGGATAGAATGGACAAGCGTCCAAGCCACATTCCCATCTCAAGATTTGTAGATGGATGACTGACTATCTGGTGGCATAGGAAATAGGGACTTATAGAAGGACAAATGTGCAATTAAAATTAAGTGTCTTGTTTCATGATTGGTTTTTATGGTTATGCTTTTGGATGCATTGTTATAGATGTATAACATACATTGATGTGTTGATTTTATATGGTGATGAATTATTATGATTAATTAGGATGTTTATGATTAGATGAAGCACACTTGCATTATATTGAGGAAAATGTGAATGCTTATTCATATTAAGATGTAATATTTGTATGACTTATATTATTTTACAGATAATTAAAATTTCTTTGAAATACTATTGTGACGAGATGTGCATGAGGGCCTAGGTCACATAAATGGAAAAATGGATCCACTAACCTTTATAGATGATTTACAAAATGGGCGGATGACTTTATCACTTAGTAAGTACCACATGTTAGAAGGTACATATGAATGATTTACTTACTTGTGATCAATTTGTGATTTAAACTATATTTTAGTTAAAATTTTGCAATCTTCAAATGACTCTTTTCTCTTGAATATAGAATATTAAAAAATTTATTTTATAAAGTATTGACATTATGATTGGGCTAAAATGATTGTGAGTATATAAATATGAGTATGCCAAGAACTTGGATCCAAGGCAACCATAAATGAGGTCAATTTATTGTGATACCACAGTAAGGTATAGTAAGCACAAGTATGTGGGTACTTTGTTGCTACTTAAGAGTATCATGTAAGTTATTTTTTTGAAAGCATTGAGTTATGAGAATGATAGGTTTTTAATTTTGATTATGATAGCGATGTGAACTAATGCTTTGATGTTGTTCCTATGTATGCATAGATGAAATGACACATTATAATAGAGGGGGAATATTATCAAAGAGATGTAACTCTAATTTTAAAAACTGAAGGGTAGTAATGGAATTCACAATCACATAAAGAATGTTATTGAAATAATTATGATTCGAGTGTGTTTTTTTTGCTCCACATGTGTTTTTTTTTTATCCAAATGTGTTTATTTTTGGTGCGTGTACTTACTACAATACATACTGATGAAAATTTGGCTTTTATGTAAGAAAATGAAATTGAATCTTGTTGATTTTATGCTAGAATGTAAAAGTGTATACATGCATGACCTTTAAAATTTAAATAATGGAAGATGATTTATTATCATGTCAATTGTAAATTTCTTGATTTTTCTTTGAATATGATTGCAAAATTTGAATTATGCATCGAGATGATGCATTCTTAAGCAGAGAAGGATGTCACAACTTTTTTTAGCAAGTGAAGTTAGTTCCTAAAATTTAGGATTAACTGTAAATGGATCAGTAAATTGTAGAGAATGCATAGAGAGATAACTAGGGAAATTGAGAGAAGACTGACCGTATCATTATTACTTTGAACTTTATTTGTGGAAGAAAGGACAACAACATCTTTCATTGTATTTAAGTTACTTATCAATTGTAGACTTAATAAATGAGATGCACATTATGGACTTCCGGTCAAAGAGATTGCGACGGGAGAGTTACGTCTCTTCTTCTTTTAATGGTGACAACGAGTTCACTGAGAATTTACCACTTTCGATGACTTGATTATTTTGATTACATCATCATGGAGAATTATTTTCCTAAAATATGAGTAATCATGAGGAGTCTAACGGAGGTGGCGGCTTTCTCAGGGATTGGCGAGTGTTCCTGTCATAGTCATGACTTTCAGATCTCTGACTCTAAAAGCCACTCCCAACCATTTTTATTAAAAAGAGGACAGATGGAGAAGGAAAAGGAATCTATGCTCTAGAGAATCTGAGGAACACCCAATGTGGAGGTAGAGCTGGAGGATTTAATTGAGGCTAGTGCTACATCCAAAAGGATGCACTAGTCATTTTGTAATATTTTGAAGAGACAATACAGGCCCCAATTTTTCATGGCTCTGCTCATCCCTTTCTTCAAATAAATGATAGGAATTAATGTTATTTTTTTTATGCCCTATTTTGTTCAGGACCATTGGATTTAGGTTTGATGCTTCTCTCATGCCCGTTGTGATTCTTGGGGTTGTTAACATAGTTTCAATTATTGTCTCCATCTTCTTATGCAGAAGCATCTCGGGTCCTTGGAAATCTTGTTACCAAAAACAATTTGGAGTTTGTCATTGTTGCTCGGTTCCTACTTTGACCGAGTTGGTCGGTAGTTGGTCTATTTCCTTTGGTTACCAAGTGTGGTTGGTTATCTCCTGGGTGGTCAGTTATTTCACTGGCACTCGGCATTGCCTGTCTACTGCTCAATTATCTTGCTTACCGACGGGTTTAGTTTTAGTTCTTGTTGTGGCTGACTTGTGCATTTATATTGGATCATAGATTTAATGTTGGTATCCATCATTAGGAAGCGTGTGGTCCCAGATCTGACCATTTCTTCTATGGATTATGGATCTGAAGGCCGACTCAGCTCGGTAGCTTCTTGTATAAATATAGATGTTTGGTTATAGATTAGGGAGTCAATTTTGGATAGAAGATAGTAGACATTAGATTGGAGATTTTTAATAGATCCTCGCATGTTTGAGGACTTTTGAGATTCATTGTAATATCAGGCTGTAACCAGGAAGGCCTTACAACTCGGCATGTATGATTCTAATTAATGAAAATATATGAAATTTTCTGCATTCTCTCTCTCACTATTATGTTTGTTGGCTTCCGCATGTGTTGGGCAGGCTTGGATCATTAGGGTGCACCATTGTCTAGCCCCTCTTTCTCCCTACCTTGCGTCATCTTCTTTTTCGACAAGTATGGTTAGAGAGTTCTCTTCTTACAGGGTGGAGTTTAGATGGTCATTTTCCAGGTAGAAAGGATGTACATTTTGGGGGAAAACCATTGGAAAACTCCCTGATTTCTCGCATGAGTAGGAAAGAGGTGTGAGAGTTAAAGGGAGGTTAAAAAGATGAAATAGAGGAGAAGAAGGATGACATGTAGAAAATTGAAAAGTGAGTAGCGTATGAGATGAAGGGAGGCTAAACAAAGAAATAGAGAAGGTCACAGTTCAAAGATACAAAGGAAGGAGAATATAGAGGGATACCAAAAGCTAAAGAAACATAGGAAAAGAAAAGAAAATTCAATTCTTGATGGTATACAAACTGGTATTCTTCTATAGTAGTATAGTATTAATTTCTCTATTTCTGGGAAGTTTACAGTGAAGACTAATGTTATTTTATTTTCTTAGTTGTGATTTAGTTTAGAAAAAAAAAATCTTGTAGCAATTTGATTTAGTATTCTTTTATTTTTGTTTAAAAGCGGTAGCAAATTGTTATCACTAATCTTTTTAATAAATCTTAGTGCTGGGAAGAACTTAGTAAAAATATTGTGGAAATAGTTTTAGATCTTAAAATTCCAATCAAAGATCTAATGATAGAACACAAATCAATCTGATAGAATACCAACAAATCAGTTTTATGCTAAGATTTTTGTAAAAAAAAAGTATGATGTTATTAAATTATAAAATTGAGACACTAACCTAAAAAAAATTTAGTAGCAATAGTTCAAAGATCTAATAAATAAAAGTTTAGAGAATGAATAATTAGAAAATAACTTTTTTTTTCAAAATTAATTTACTTTCGACATAACCTTGTTAGTGATAAACACTCATATGAGTAGAACACTATTTTAAAACCATCATCAGTGATCTTAAGGATAGAATTTAGGAAACATGATTATTGTTTTACTCTTGAATCTACGACAGGAACTTCTTGAATCACCTGTGGAAATAACATGATCACCAAAAGATGAAATATAGATCTTATTTTAGAAACTTGTATCTCATATTGTGTGTTAATATGATTTATAAGTGGGAGCTAACCACTTTTTTGAACGGAATCAGTTAAATTAAGTATATCTTAGAAAGTCTACGATAATATTATATTGAAAATTTAATGTGTGTACCTGTGTATTTGTGTGGAAACTTGATATCATTAAAGTATCATGAAATCTTGTTGCTTCCTATGTCATTATTGCGAGTTCCTTCATTTAAACTAATCTCTTGGTATATCTTTGTATATGAGTGAGAAATAATTGAGATTTCAACATGTTGATTAAGAAAGAGTTGATGCTTCTAATTAAATATTTCTGAATGATGCAGTTGATTTGTCCATGTCTTGATGATAATGATTTAGAATATATTATTTCTTATTACACTAGTACAGAAAATATAAGAGGAGAAAGTCAAATCTTAATGAGTAGATATATGAAGGAAAGCTTAGACATGTAAATTCCTTAAACCTATTTGTGAAGTACCTGTTAATCATTGTTATAGTTTATACTTCATGAATGGAATGCATTTGTTATATGTATTATTGGGTTTTCTCTGTGTATTATGATGAATTCAAGTTATAATTATCATTTGAACTAAAAGAGACATTGGTAAAAATGTATGAGCTTGACATGTTTTTGATAGTTAGGAGAAGGATTTTGTTATGTTCCTTTATGTATGTGGAATTCACCCATGGAAACATGATGTACTATGCATTAAATGAGAATCTTTGCACAATATTTCCATATGTATGAAATGGAAGCAGATTTACAAGGTATGCTTTTGGAAGTCTATGACATGCTATAATAGAAATTGAATGTGGATGTATCTGTGTACTAATAAAGTACTTTCATAGAGTTAGTTTGACAATAAATGAACAAAATAAACTAAATTACCACAATTAGTAAGCTATTTAATGCAAATAATGTCAATAAGCACTCTATGGATCTCTAATTAAGAATGCTAATGCAAAGCTCTCAGCAAGCTTCCATTAGTGACAATCCTAAGATGAGAAAATGATAAAGATTAACACAATTAAAGCCTATTTCAAAGAAACTATGCTCAATTATGCCTAAAATTGCCTTTCTAGCTTAAATTCTCAATAGGTTTGATGCAATTCTCACATGTGTGGATCTATTCTTCTAGTTTTAGCC
The DNA here is from genome assembly GCA_027943335.1 of Chamaecyparis obtusa. Lineage (NCBI taxonomy): Eukaryota > Viridiplantae > Streptophyta > Pinopsida > Cupressales > Cupressaceae > Chamaecyparis > Chamaecyparis obtusa. Next base: position 33,607 of record BSBK01005583.1, on the reverse strand, counting down.
CCGCTTTTATAGATTTTTGCAAGCATATGGGGTGGAGTTGAGTTAATCGTGATTGAGTTTGAGTTAAGCCCATGGTTTCAACTTTAGGGACAATTTAAATGGTTTGTCCTCAAATCTTGGAACAAAGAGACAAAATGAATGGTCAAGATGCTCTCACCTTATGAGTGATTGAGATTCAATCTTGGATTGATCCATGTGAGTCCAATCCTTAATTCCTATTGGTTGAGATATTTTCCTCCCATGTGGTGGATGAGGGAAAATATGAATTAATTAATTGAATTTAATTGATTTCTTTAGCCATGTGTACCCCTTAAATGGGTTGATTTGATTTTTAATTGAACTACATAATTAATGAGATTAATTGCATAATTAATTGATTTATCTTGATTTAATTAATTTATTTGGCTTTTGATTTTTAATTAATGTTGGATTTTGGCTTGATTAAAATTAATGCTTTGATTTTTCCTTAGTTGCTCACTTGATTTTATCTTGACCAATTTTAGGTGATTACAAATGCCCCTATTTGAATCGATGTTTGAAGCACATTGGTTCAAAGATAGTCCGATGTCCTGATACAAATTCTTGATTTACTGATGATTGATTTCGATACCGATGATAGATGTAGATTCCTGATAAAGTCTTCATCGATTGATGTTCTTGATGGTCATTTTAATGATGGATCTCTGATGTGATGCCCGATTTGACCTAATTTGCCAATTTTGAAGCCCCACTGGTAAATATGAATTTTTTTTACATTGAAATATTATGCCACTATTTTGATTATGTCGATGTTCTTGATGATATAAAAGATTATTCCACTATTTTGATTATGTTCATGATGTTCATGATGATTCGAGTGTATGACCCCTCAAAAATGAAATGAAATTTGATTGTGTGGAAAAAAATTGCATTTTCGATCAATTTCGTTGAATATTTTCAAATTTGCATTAATTTCAATTTTATTTTTTATATTGTTTTTACAATGATGTGATGAAAAATGCCCCTAATTTAGTTGATTAGGTGTTCAATTAGGACTCTGGGTCAATTTTCTGCTAAACAACATCCTTTTTAGGTCAAAAAGGCTATATATAGGGTGAAAAGTCAATTTTACTATTCAGTTTCACCTTATTTTACTTTTTACCATCTGACTCCTCTGAGCTTCGATGATGGTGGTGTCATATAGGGAGCATAGATTTGAGTGCAGTCGATGGTATCAGTGGCCACTGGACTATGTACCTCCGGTAAGTACCCTTGGAAACCTCTCGCGTTGATTTAAAGCATTTAATTTTTTTTAAAAATAGATTTTTCTAGATAAATGTTGGAAATATAGATGGAGTAACTGAGAGGGGGGGTGAATCAGTTAACCACAAAAATATTACCATAGATCCCTTAGATGTTTTATTAAATCATTTACTGCTGTTATACTGAAAACTTGATTATTGCAGTGAGTATTAATTATAATTATTCTTAAGCATTCATCAGTGATTAACATACATGAATAAAGAAAGTATCATGAACACAAGAGACACCAGATTTAACGTGGAAACCCAATATGGGAAAAACCACCAATGTAACTAGTTACTATTTTTCACTCTTCTGAAGTGAGCCCGGTTAGGAGCCAACCCGGTTAAAGGTTACAAAACACACTGTTAGGTGTGACCTTGTTAGAGGATTTAATCACCCTATTAGGAGTGGCCTTGTAAGAGGTCTTGAAACAATTCAATAGAACTATCACCTTGTTAGAGGATTTACAAAATGGCTGTTAAACCAACTCGGTTAGGAGATTTTGAAATCACTGCTACAATGGTAAGAAAGTAACAATGAAGTGACCTGAATAATGATGCAACTGAATTGCTGATTATAGATCTATGTTCTGCTTCACTAGATCCTTCCTGATCAAATAGATCTCTACTGCTCTTCAAGGATATCTAATCATCCTTCAAAATTCACTCACACTTTTCTTCTTTTCACTTGCACACACTTTTTAATTCACAACTTGACCTTCTATATATACCATTCAGATTGTCCATTCAAATTGTCAAGTTGACACTAATAACATTAATAATCATTACAACAGTCGACTGGAATAAACAAACTTTATTTCTCAAAATAACAAATTCCTTCACTGGGCCGACCTTGCTCGGTAAACACTAACCCAAAGAGATTTCCTTTGGTGACCGAGAGAACTCGGTAAGCACTGCAAATTCTGTAACATCCTTTGGAGATTGAGTGAACTCAGTAAACACTAACTTTCCTTTGATAACCATGGAAGCTCGGTTAACACTATTTTTTGCCATATTTTTCTTTAACGCCCAAAATATCTTGGTAGATACTAAAAACCGCCTGCAGACCTACTAAGCTCGGTAAATACTGGGAACTGCTTTGCTGACCGACTGAGCTTGGTAAATGATATGACATTTGTGTGACATCAAAGACAACACAAAATTAATCCAACAATCTCCTTCAGATAATTGTATCCAACAATCTCCCTCTTTGGCATTGATGGCAACACAACATGTCATAGCACAATGAAATTTCATAGAAAACATAGAGTAAGGAACATATCCTTAGCTTCATTCTGATTCTCATCTATGAGAACTCCCTCTATCAGCAAACTTCTCTTTCTGACTAAAAACTCTCCAAGAAAACTCTTAGAAATCTTAAGAAATTTCTTGAAGTATGACAGCAAACTCTCCCTCTTTGACAACACATGCCAAAGACAACACATACCAGGTGAATAGCAATGTACCTTGAGTACTGATTCATATGCAATGATTCCTTGACTAAGTTGCATCAACTGACTGATCTTCAATATGCTCTAGTTGATGCATCACTAAAACTTCATTTAGTGAGCCTTGGATAGGGGAATGACCCCTAACTTACCTCTTAGATACAAGAATGCATCCTTAGGTAGTGGCTTGGAGAATATATCTACAATTTGTTCTTTTGTATGAATATATTCCAATCTGATTTCCTTGTCCTGCACCAATTCTCTGACAAAGTGATATTTTATATCAATGTGCTTGGTTTTGGAATGCATTACTGGATTCTTTGAAATATTTATTGCACTTGTATTATCACAAAATATAACAACTGGTTCTTTGATCTCAACCTTCATGCCTTCCAATAACTATTTAAACCAAACAATATTAGAGCAATTTACTGCTGCAGCAACATATTCTTCTTCTACTATGGATTGGGATGTGCAATTTTGCTTTTTACTAGTCCAAGATACCAACCTCTTGCCAAGAAAGAATGCTCCACCACTTGTACTCTTTATATCATCAATGTTTCCTGCCCAATCAGCATCAGTAAACACTTTTAAGTCCAGATTGCCTCCAAATTTATACCACAAGCCATAATCTTCAGTTCCTTTCAAGTATCTCAAGATTCTTTTGATTGCCATCATATGATTTTCTCTGGGTTTTGCTGAGAATCTTGCTACAATACCAACTACTAAGGCAATATCAGGCCTTGTATGAACTACATACTATAATTTTCCAATCATTGATCTGTATAAGGTCTGATCTACTTCTTTTGAATCACCATCTTTTGTAAGCTTTAGTCCTGTACACATGGGTGTACCAACTGGTTTTGCATCTTCCATACCAAACTTCTTAAGTATTTCCTTGATGTATTTAGACTGAGTAATGTAGATACTGTTCTTGCTCTGCTGAATTTGAAGACCAACAAAAAACTTTATCTAACCAAACATAGACATTTCAAATTCTTTGTTCATTTTCTCTAAAAATTCTTTGCACTGATCATCATTACCTGTAAACACAGTATCATCCACAAATATTTCTGCCAAAACAATTCTATTATCTAGTCCTTCTTTGATGTATAAACTATTGTTATCATTAGCTCTTTTGAAACCAATCTGAATAAGATACTTATGTAATCTTTCATACCATGCTCTAGGGGCTTGTTTCAGACCATACAATGCTTTGTGTAACTTGCAAACCATATCCTTTTTGTCTGGATCAACAAAACCTTCAGGTTGCTCAATGTAGACTTCTTCATCAAGAATACCATTGAGAAATGTAGATTTTACATCCATCTGATATACCTTAAATCCTTTATGTGCTGCATATGCAAGTAGAGATCTTACACCTTCTAATCTTGCAATAGGAGCAAAAGTCTCTCCATAATCTATACCTTCTTCTTGAGAATACCCTTTACACACTAATCTAGCTTTGTTTCTAGATACTTGACCATCTTCATTCAGCTTGTTTCTGAATACCCATTTCATTCCAATTACATTTTTGTCTTTAGGCCTAGGTACAAGAGTCCATGTCTTGTTTTTCTCTATTTGTTCTATTTCTTCATTCATAGCCTCAATCCAACTTTCATTTTCCAATGCATTTTTAACATTTCTAGGTTCAAAATCAGCAAGTAAACATGTACCTTTCAGTTTACTTCTTGTCATAGTACCATCTAATTTGTTTCCAATAATCTGATCTGGTGTATGATGCTTCCTGACATACTTGGCCAATATAGGTTCCTTGCCTCTTGAATGAGTTATATTGTCATTTTCTTGAATTTCATCTTCAGGTTCAGTTTGCTCGGGCTCGGTAGATATTTTCTCTGTAGCTTTAGGCTGAGACTCAGTTTCTTGTGACTCAGTTTGAACTTCTTCTTGTGACTCGGTTACTATACTGGGCTCGGTAGATGCAATTTCCTTATTGACAGATGTGTTTGGCAATGTATTAGGTTCAATGTAAACAAATCTTTTGTAATCCTCTAGTTCCTTTTTGCTTTCTTCTTCAGTCTTTTCTGCAAACTCATCAACTTTCACATGTGCACTTTCTATGATTTTGTGAGTAGACAAATTCAGACATCTATATGCTTTACTTTTGCAAGAATATCCCAAAAATATTCATTCATCACTTTTTACATCAAATTTTCCTTTTCTAGATTCTTTTAAGATGTAACATTTACTACCAAATACTTTCAAGTAACTTACATTGGGTTTATAGCCATACCATAACTCATAAGGAGTTTTGAATGTGTCTTTCCTCAACTGTACTCAGTTCAAGGTATGAACTGTAGTGCTAATAGATTCCTTCTAGTATTTCATAGCAATGTTCTTTTCAATCATTAGAGTCCTTGCACAATCCATGATAGATCTATTTATTCTTTCAACTATTCCATTCTGCTCAGGAGTTCTTGGGGCTGATACCTATCTTTTGATTCCTCTTTCAATGCAGAAATTATTGAATTCATGGGAGATGAATTCACCACCTCTATCTAATCTTAAGCACTTCATTCTTTTTCCTGTTTCCTTTTCTACTCTTGCCAAATACCATTTGAATTTCTCAAATGCTTCTGATTTTTCTCTTAAATACATAACAGTCATCATTCTAGAGTAATCATCAACAAAGAGAATAAAGAATTTTTCTCCAGTATAGCTTTCAATTCCAATAGGTCCACATAAGTCAGTATGCACAATATCCAAAATATCTTCAGACTGATAGTTTTTACTTTTAAAGCTAGTCTTTCCCATTTTACCAATCTGACAATTCTTGCATAGACCAACATCAGGTTTCTTCAAAGTAGGAATACCTCTTACTTTCTTGAATTTGCTTATTTTCACCATATTATCAAAATTTACATGACATAACATTTTGTGTCATAACCAACTTTCTTCAATTTGAGCAATAAAACATGAGCATTCACCAAGATCAAGATAAAATAGGTTACCTTTGGTTTGTCTGCCTGAACCAATCAGTTTTCCTTTGTCATCCAGCAGTCTTGCTTTGCCATTCATGAATTCAACCTTGAATCCAATGTTGATTAGTTGTGCTACACTTAGAAGATTATGCTTTAGTCCTTCAACCCAATATGCATTATCACATATAAGTTCTTTGGTTAATGAAATTCATCCTCTTCCTTTTATACAACAAGGTTCATTGTTTCCAAACTTTACATTACCACCATCATAGTCTTCAAGGTGTTCAAACTTTGTTCTCTCACCAGTCATATGATGTGAGCATCCACTATCTATAATCCATGTATCATCTTTTCTTATATGAGAGATAAGTGTCATCTCATCTTCATCATCATCAGATTCATCTTTTACAGCAATGAAGACAATTTCTTCTTTACTATCATCAGAATCCTTAGCCAAAAAACATGTTTTCTTACCTTTATCCTTGAATGACTTGAAATTCTTCTTGCCATTGTACTTGTGACCTTTTTTCTCATCCCTGCTTTGCTTGTTTGGGCACCTAGCTGCAATATGACCAATTTCTTCACATGAAAAATAGATTAAAGGAGTTTTACCTTTGTATTTACCTCTGCCTCTAGTATATTTCTTTGCAAGTAATGCTTTAATAACTTCAAGATCACTATCTGAACTTTCCTCTGATTCTTCTTCACTTTCTGACTGGATTTTCTTGCCCTTCTTAAGTGAAAGTTTGGCCTCAAATGCTGATTCAATATTTTTAGAAGTTGGAACATAGTTGTCATAGTTATCTAATTCAAAAGCTATCAACCTTCCAACTAAGGCATCCAAAGTTATATTGTGATTTTGTTCACATCTTCTTTCTTGAATAGCAGATACTCTTATTGCATAGATAGGAAGCAATGTTCTAAGAACCTTACTTATAACAATTTCATCATCAATTTTTCCTCCAGAAGCTCTGATTGCACTAACACTCACCTTGATCTTTTCAACATATTTTGCAATGTTTTCATCTTCTTTCATCTTCATCTAATCAAACTATCCTCTTAGGCTTTCTGCTTTGGCTCTCTTCACATTGTCATCACCACCATAAACTTTCTTCAGCTTGTTCCACATTTCATAAGCAGTTGTGCAGTCTTTGATCTCATCAAATTCTTCATAGCTAAGAGCTAATGCAATGTCCATCATCATGGTGTTATGGTTCTTTTTCTCTACAATGTCTTCAATAGTTAATGTGCCAGTAGGAATTGTATATTCTTGATCAATATATTTGCATCCTGAATCACCAATGGAAGCTAGATGAAGTCTCATGAGACCTTGCCAAGCTGAAAAGTTATCTTTGTTAAGCCTTTGAATTTCTCTCTTGTAAGACATCCTAATCTTTATCTTAGGTCCTTGAAACCCTTCCTGCAAGCACCAAAAGCTCTGATACCAATTGTTGGAAATATAGATGGAGTAACTGAGAGGGGGGTGAATCAGGTAACCACAAAAATATTACCACAGATCCCTTAGATGTTTTATTAAATCATTTACTGTTGTTATACTGAAAACTCAGTTATTGCAGTGAGTATTAATTATAACTGTTCTTAAGCATTCATCAATTATTAACATACATGAATAAAGAAAGTATCATGAACACAAGAGACACCAGATTTAACGTGGAAACCCAATATGGGAAAAACCACCAATGTAACTAGTTACTATTTTTCACTCTTCTGAAGTGAGCCCGATTAGGAGCCAACCTGGTTAAAGGTTAAAAAACACACTTTTAGGTGTGACCTTGTTAGAGGATTTAATCACCCTATTAGGAGTGGCCTTGTAAGAGGTCTTGAAACAATTCAATAGAATTGTCACCTTGTTAGAGGATTTACAAAATGGTTGTTAAACCAACTCGGTTAGGAGATTTTGAAATCACTGCTACAATGGTAAGAAAGTAATAATGAAGTGACCTGAATAATGATGCAACTGAATTGCTGATTACAAATCTCTATTCTGCTTCACTAGATCCTTCCTGATCAAATATATCTCTACTGCTCTTCAAGGATATCTAATCATCCTTCAAAATTCGCTCACACTTTTCTTCTTTCCACTTGCACACACTTTTTAATTCACAACTTGACCTTCTATATATACCATTCGGATTGTCCATTTAGATTGTCAAGTCGGCACTAATAACATTACTAATCATTACAATAGTTGGCTGGAATAAACAAACTTTATTTCTCAAAATAACAAATTCTTTCACTAGGCCGACCTTGCTCGGTAAACACTAATCCTAAGAGATTTCCTTTGGTGACCGAGAGAACTTGGTAAGCACTGCGAATTCTGTAACATCCTTTGGAGACCGAGTGAACTCGATAAACACTAACTTTCCTTTGATAACCATGGAAGCTTGATTAACATTATTTTTTGCCATATTTTTCTTTGACGCCCAAAATATCTCGGTAGATACTAAAAACCGCCTGCAGACCGACTGAGCTCGGTAAATACTAGGAACTGCTTTGCTGACCGACTGAGCTCGGTAAATGATATGACATTTGTGTGACATCAAAGACAACACACAATTAATCCAACAATCTCCTTCAAACAATTGTATCCAACAGATAAAATTCTATTTTTTTCCAATTTTTACTGAAATAGTGCATACAAGCTTTTTTGCAACGCATACAAAATTGTTTCAGCGCATTTGTGGTTTTCCACAATGATTTTAAACATTTCTATAGTGTGTACAATCAAGAACCCTAGGTTAGGATTTTACTTTTAAAACTTTCTGTAGCACGTATGATTTAATCCATGCATTTAATCTTTTTTGTAGTGCGTACATGTAATTCTTGTAGCGCATATGAAATCCTGCTACGTGTACACATTATTGTTGCACATTTGATAATTTTAGTTATGCTTTTGAATTTTTTAATGGTGAATTTTCATTTTAGCGCATACAAGCATTTTAGTAGCGTGTACACCCCTTTTTGCAAATTTTTAGGTTTTTCAGTCAGTTTCTTGTTTGGTTGATTTCTTCGATCAATCAATTGACTTGGTTGATGAGTCTTGTGATGAATTTAGTCATTTGGTGTTAGTTTTGATCATGTGATGCTAAATTTTGATTGTCAATCCTGATTGGTTGTTGATTGTGATGATGAATTTTTTGTTTTCTCTTAATAGAATAGGGAAAATTGATAGTGGCTTGATAGGTTTTAGGATGTCGATTGACATGTGATGATTCAACATTTGATAAATTTGATTACTGATGTGATTTAACTTGCTTCCTTAGGCTCTCCTTCAGAAGTTAGCCATCCGAGGATTATTTCCCTTACCGTTTGAGATGATCGACGATCTTAGTGGATAGGTACGTCGACTGATAGGTCATTGTGGTTTGTCATTCTTTCTTTAGATACCTCAATTCTAAGTGAATCAAGGATTACTTACAGCCATAGCAGAGAGGTGGCACTCTGACCATAATACCTTTCACTTGTCATTGGGAGAGATGACAATCACTCCTGAAGACATCTACAGATTGTTTTAGATTCCTACACATGGAGAGATCACATACTACGATCAGGTATATGATGGTACCATATGCAGAAGGTTGTTTGGTGACCTGACTATCAACGATGATAGCATTTTATGGGTACAGTTCACTTCTTTCCTGACACTTCCTACAGTACTTGGAGTACTAGTTGGTGGCTTCTTGCTTCCTGACTGACGAGGTCATGACTTTGTTGTTGGATGGGGTCATATTCTTGAGGATATGATTGGTCATCCTCATAGATTTGAATGGGGATCATGTGTATTGACACAGCTCTAGCATGAGTTGCATGATCTAGTCTACAGGTGTGGTGCTACTCTATTTGTGGGAGTAGTTTTATTATAGCTATGGACATGGGAGCATCTCCTTGTCACACATCCTATTTTAGTGTGGTGGTGAGATCCTAGGTGGTCGTTCACATTTATCTATGAGGGTATGGTTGTTCAGGCACATCTAGGAGAGTTAGATTATTGGAGACATATTATAGATAATTTGAACCAGGTTGTATGGAGGTTGTATTTGGGATGCGATCCATGGGTAGAGGATGCGACAAAGCTCCCTTTTATGTGTTGCCCCGGTGGATGATTGGGCATACACCATTGATCATTGAGCAGTTCTTCTTTTAAAGAGTTCTTTGACAGTATTGTCGGCCTCAGGGTATGCCACGGGGAATGGCACTTTACACTAGGGTACAGGTAGAGTGATCCCTTTAGGGTCCTCAGATTGATTTTAGGACAACCCGTGATGAGCTCTTGGGCCTCCCTCATTTGTCCTGGGATATGAGGGAGCATATAGTGAATGCAGGGATGCCCAATGATTATGCTTAATGGTTCCTCCATAACCCATTTCCTATATTTACCGATCCTATAGAGCCTATACCTGGGATCGATGATAGATCTGATGATGATGACAATGGTGATGGTAATGGGGGTAGAGGTGGTCGTTGTGGAAGATGAGCTAGTAGAGCCAGGCAGGGTGGCCGAGTAGTGATTCTTGTTGTTATTTCTCGAGCTCCTATCAGAGGTGGTATTTGTATGAGAGGTGGATGAGCACGAGTTAGAGGTGGACCATTCTAATCATTGCATCAGGTTCACTAGGTCAGACTTGGTGGATTGGGTCAGCATAGGGTTCAAGTTTTCAGACTGATTGCCCCTCAAGTTTTTGTAGATATTGATGCATAGGTTACACAGATACTGGTTGATGCATAAGTTCCCTAGGTACATGTTGCATAGTCTCCTCAAGCTCCTCCTTCTCAGGAACCTTCTGGTCAAATGCCACTGGTTCATATAGTACCATCTTAGGCACCAACACAGGCATCAAATGTTTAGTCTTTATAGGCTGATGTGTCTGAGATCAGACAGCAGGTCACCCAGTTGAGTACGATGATGTAGACCTTTATGGCTACTATGAGTCAGCATGGGTTGTAGGCTAGTTCAAGATGAGGTCCAGATAAAGGTCCAGATGGTCCTGAAATAGATGGTGTTGGAGGTAGTGCAGGTACTGGTAGTTGATTCATATGATGTGCCCTGTTGATCATGTATTTTTATGATTCATTTGATCGCGACATTGTATATTATATTCTTTTATCAGGTTATGTTCATCTTTGATTCATACTTTATGTTATGGACTTTGATTTTATGGACTTTGATGATACCATGGACTTTATTTTATTTAGATAGAATTTTACCTTATGTGATGTCATTATGAGTTGGATTTCCTTTTCAGATGATGTATGATATGTAGTTCTATATGCTCTATCTCTATATGCTTTGTGTTAGAGTAAAATATTAATTATATTAATTAACTTTACTCCCTTCTTAAGATGTCAGCTCTTTTGCTTTAGTTGTTTATATTTAAACACACATGCACTAGTTGATTTAAACTTACGCACTAGTTGTTTTAAATATAAACGTGCATGCATTAGTCTTGTAATAATTTAACTAATTATTACATGCACTAGGGTTTGCCTTTCAAGGCTTTCGATCTCCTTTATAATGACGATCAATTGTATATTTTATTCATTCATTATTTGAGGATATTTTCTTCTTCATATTTTTGAGTCAAACCCTTGTCCTCTTCTTGTCTCTACTTCCTTGTAATAGGTTTTTGTATGCAGGTGATCTTCGGGTTTTGTGGATTTGTATTGCTCAAATCCTACATGGTATCAGAGCCTAATCTGCTACAGCTTGTTCGCGTTTGAAGGATTCAACTTAGGGATTTTTCAGTTGATTTGAGAAGTTTTGGTAATCTCTGTAGGATGTTATTTTTTGTTTCTTTTTTGCCTGCAAAAAAGAAAAATAAAAATTTAGCACTTTTTACAGGCGCTACATGTGAAATCCTGAGAGATTCGATCGTGTTCGTCAGATCTGTGTTTTCAGAGAGGGCTTCCTGTCAGATCTGGGGGGAAGTATTTTTATGGTCATCTTGGTTTCAAACAGACCTCACGGTTGCGTTCAAAGCATCCAAGAACCCCAAGATCCATATAAAGTTTGTCCAATTTGGACAAAGTTGGAATATGTGAGAATTTTTTTTGTAATCGGCCCCAGCACAGATCCCAAGGTGATCACTATTTTTAGAGCACTTTTGGCCCAAACAGACTTCAGGGTTGCATTTGAAAGGCTCGAGATAGTCAAAATTCATATAAAACTTGTCGACTTTAAACAAGTTGGCTTCTGAGGCAAAAATTTTTTTAGGCAAGTACGATGATTACAAAATAAAATAAATTTTTTTTTTGGGGGCCACGACCACTCACGCTCCGCTCGCAGTCCACCTGCGCTCGCTGCTTATGGCTCCGCCAACCATCATGGTGACTATCACGGCTCCACCAAAAGTTTGCAAACCGGTCACGCCTTCAGCCCCCTTCAGCAGCGCTCCCAGTCCCATGGGGGACCAGTCCCCAGGCCCCAGCGCCATTTTGTTTAGCCCCTGGTCACCCATGTGACCAGGGCCTCTTTTTGTTAGCCCCAGGCATTTTTTCTCTGTGACGGCCATTTGGCCGTCAATTTTAAGCTCTCTATTTTTTGATGTCAATGAGGGTTTGCATTTTTTTGAGGCTTTTTGAGGTACCTGTCATTTTTTGCGAATATCTCGGGCATCTGGGATCAAAATTGGGAAAATGAGATATCATCGAAAAGCTAGTTCTGAGCCCAATCCAATTTTTCTAGTATGTTTTTATGATTTTTCCATTTTGGTTCTCTTTTTTCTGTCAAAGTCAGATGTTCTCTCTGATCTTTGCATTTCAAAACCTCTTGCATTCCGAGATCCATTTCTCTTGCATCCGGACTCCGTTTTTGACAAACAAGATATTGTCTGAAAGCTCTTTCTAAGCTTTTATTAGATTTGATGGTTTCATGTGTGATTTTTTCCTTTTTCTAACGTCACCCATCCTCAGATCCTTCCAGACACCTTCTTTGGGCCCTCCAGCGCAGTTGTTGGTTTTTTGCTCATATCTTGAGCATCCAGTGTCAAAATTTGGCAAACAAGATATCATCGGAAAGCTAATTCTAAGAGATTTCCAAATATGGAAGTTTTGTTTTCTGGTTTTATTTTTTTGATGGTTTTTTTCTTTGTCAAAGCCAGATCTTTAGTTCTACACTCTGAGAGCTCTATCTTGCGCATTCGAACTCCATTTTTGGAAAATGATATATCATTGGAAAGCTTGTTCAGAGAGATTTTTAGTGTTGTGAGTCATTTTTATAGATTCTTCTCCAAGTTTATTTTATTCAGATTCTTGCATTTTTGCAGTCTGGTGGATATCTTGGTTGTTATAGGTCCTGGGATCTCTTCCCTTTGAGGGATGACTCATCTTAGGATTCTCTTTTGTTTCAGAAGCCTTTTCTCTTCTTTGAGTAGTGTATACATCATTTTTGTAGCACTCTTTTATGCACACACACTGAGATAACTTGCCATTCTATTGCATGTATGGGATCTTGCACATGTTCGTGCTTTATGTACTCGCACTCCATTATAAAGTGTCGGGGGGTTTTGATGTTTTCCATCTTCTTCTATCATGTGAGTGTTCCTCCAATGACATTAGCCTTAGGTATCTCTATATGTGTTTTTACTCTGCACATTCGATGTTTTAGATTCATCTTCATCATGCAGTTCATATTGGACAATCTTTTTAGTGTACTTGTCATTACTCTCATGTCAGTAGTATGGGGGGGTTTATACTATTGTTTCTAATGCTTCCTTGGTTTGATAGTGTGAGCTATGTATTCAGTATTTGATCCTATGTACTAGGTGGTTGTAGTGGTTGGGTACCTATGCATTCCGGTGAGATGGATCATTTACCATATGGACACTCTTTTCTTTCCTATTTTTTGGATGCACTCTTCCAGCTTTGATTGATCAGCTCTTCAGGCTTTTGGTGTTTATGCCATTTGTATCTTCAAGTTTAGGTGTTTGCCTTTATTTGCCTCCTGATTTGAGTAATGTTATTTGAGAGCACTCATGTAGATTACAGTCTTCTCTACCTGGTCATATTTCTATGGAGGATCTTTAGATCATCAGTTTCTTCTTGACAGAGTTTGTAGTTTCATGCTTCAGTGATGTTGTACATGTTCATCTTTGTTCCTATTTTTTGGAACATTCCTAGGTTTGCAGGCTTCTTTAGCCCTTCATACTAGTCTTTATCTCTTTTTGGAGTAGAGTTTTTCCCATGTGGTTTTCTCTATTTCTCCACTTTATAGAGACTCTCTTTTGTATATGGGTACCTCATTAGGCCATGTTACCGGGACCCATTTTTTGCTTTCAGCACTTTAGTTTCCTTTGCTTTCTTCTTGCATTGTTTGTAGATGCATTGTTGCTCATCTTAAGGGGGGGTGTTAGAGTAAAGTATTAATTATATTAATTAACTTTACTCCCATCTTAAGATGTCAACTCTTTTGCTTTAGTTGTTTATATTTAAACACTTATGCACTAGTTGTTTTAAATATAAATGTGCATGCATTAGTCTTGTAATAATTTAACTAATTATTTTATGCACTAGGGTTTGCCTTTCAAGGCTTTTGATCTCTTTTATAAGGACGATCAATTGTATATTTTATTCATTCATTATTTGAGGATATTTTCTTATTCATATTTTTGAGTCAAACCCTTGTCCTCTTCTTGTCTCTACTTCCTCGTAACAGGTTTTTGTATGCAAGTGATCTTTGGGTTTTGTGGATTTGTATTGCTCAAATCCTACACTTTGTTTTATGTTTTTCAGATGTAGTTTATGATATGAATGCACATGTTATGCCTAGTTTATATTAGATGGATGTCTTATTTATGACATAGATTAGATGGATGCATTTATTACATGGTTTAATGCTTAATGATGATATGGATGATATTTAATGCTTTAATGTTTAATGTTATGTGATGATATGGATGAATATAATTGTAATGCTTTATGGTTTATGAATCATGTATGCAATGATTTGAAATGTGAAACGCGAGATGTAATGTAGTGATATGATGAGATGTAAATGCAATGATTCTAATGTTTTAATAATTAATGTATGCCCCTAATGATTGATAATAGTTAATTAATGCAATTAACCTAATGGATGCAAAGTAACTTAATGAATACAAATTAATCTAATGATATGATGATAACCAAATGATATGATAATGATTAATGCTAAATGATGTATTTAATGATTAATGCACTTGTTTTAGTTAATGTAATTTATGATTTAAATGCAATGAACCCTAAATAAATGTCACTTAATGCAACTAAATGATGGTTAATGCAATCTAATGATGAATGCAATCTAATAAAACTAAAATTTTTTAATTTATGATGCAATTAAACTAATGGAATGCACCCTAATCTAATGCAAGTTTGATTGTTTTGATTTTTAGATTTCCAACACATTCTATCACATAAAGTAATGATGAAACTTTAAAATTTTAGCTTAACTCCACCCCCTTTTTTCCTTTTCAATACCAGTTTTCAAGATAAGAATTCATGGAAACTGAATGCATTTAATCTAATATGGATGCAACTAGTTGTTACTATTTAGATTTAGGAAGCTTATTTTCACCATCGAGCAATTTTGAGACCTGAAATTGGCACAATCATTACTGGTTCAACCATGATGATATGAATACATTTTTCCTTCCGTGTTGCATGCCTAATGCCGATGCAACTTTCACTGGTTAAATTCAACCATGAGATTCTAAATACCGCTTTCATCGGGTTCAATGTTGCAAGTGGATTTTGACATTATGATATAGAACATCAAAATATCCAAGATATCCTATTGCGTAAAAAAATAGAGATCTTGGTTTTTCCATATGTACATGTCCTCGATGATTCTTTGATGATCATGTCATTAGAAAAATGAAACATATTTTAAAACCTTGATCTTAAGACACTCATGCATAAATCCATAAAATATCATGCTTGTATCATTGTTTATCTGGTCCAAGACTTCATCAATTTGCTAAAAAGACATGATTTCACCAATCAAATAATCAATTTTAAAAAAATTGCATTGTTCTTCAAATCCATATTTCAAGTATAGTTCCATCCATTTCATATTTGATTGTTCATTTTAATCTTGATAAAGGTAAAGTCATTATGAGATCGTGGATCAAAAGTTTGTATTGTTGAGTCAACATTTGGATTATTGTTTTGAGTCTATCGTCTAAGTGTTATACTTGTGATTTGATATATTGATTTGTGTAGATTGATATCTATTTGATGAATACTTCTTTCTTCTAGGATAGATTTTCCCCCAGTTTGATATCATTGCGTCGTTGGACTTAGACACTTTTCAGAACTATGACGAAAGATTTAGGTATTTGCAAATGTAATTTGTAAAAATGTTGGTGAATGCAATATCTACAAGGATGACCAGGCATGAGACTTGACTTGACTTTCAATGGCACTTGTTTACCAGGTTTTCACAGATCGAATTTATTGCTCTTTTCTCTTTTTATACTTTTTTTGCTACCAAGGCGCCTATTTGCTAGGTTTTCACCAAGACACTTTTCTTTCTTTTTCACTTTTTTTTTGTATTTTTATTTTTATCAATTTTTGTTTTATCATCTAGGCACATATTTGCTAGGTTTTCACCAAGACAAGATCTTTTTGAGGATTATTTTTTAATATTTTTGGAGTTCTTCATGCTCAATTTTCCATTGTTTTTGAACTTTTCTGCATTTCTAATTTTTTTTCTTTTCTATTTTTCAATGTTTTTGAGATTTTTCAAGATCACTTTTGACTATGTACAAAAAATAGGATGATTCCTCATCTGATTTTTTGATACTCTTTCATCCACTTTAGGTGTAAAACCTTTTCAGGTGTATGTTGTTGATGGGTTCTTGTAATTCCTCTCCATCACAGTCAGCTAGCTTGTATGTACCTGTTTCAAAAGAGGAAGTAATCACAAAAGGACCTAACCAATTTCTTTCTTGTTTCCCTTTCTTCTCTCTTTCTGCTTGATTTTTTGGGTTTTCTCTCAATACTAGATCACCTATTTGGAATGTCCTTGATTTGATGTGTTTATTATAATTCCTTGACATTCAATTCTGATACACTTTGAGATGATCAAAGGCTTGTTGTTGTCTTTCATCCAATAATTCTAATTCTTGTAGTCTAGCAACCCTATAGTCTTCTTCACTTAGCAATCCATGTAGTGAAACTCTTAAGGATTGGATTTCAACCTCTAAAGGCAATACCACTTCAGCTCCATAAACCAATGATAATGGTGTAGGTCTTGTTGGCATTCTCACACTTGTCTTATATTCCCATAGAGTAGGATTTATCTAAATGTGTTAATCCCTACCTAAATTGTCCACTGTGATCTTCAATATTTTCAAGATGTTCTTATTAGTGGCCTTTTCTTGTCCATTACCTTGTGGGTAATATATTGAAGATGAATGGTGTATCATATATAATTTTGTACATAATTATTTCAAGTCCTTGTTCTTGAAATGTTTAGCATTATCTATTATGATGGCTTGAGGGATACCATACCTACAAATTATGTGGTTCAATATGAACATAGAGTTTTTTTTTCTTGTTGCAGTGGATAATGGCACAACTTTGACCCATTTGGTGAAGTATTCAATTGCAGTTATAATGAACTTATGACCATTGGATGAAGGTGGGTAAATCATCCCTATTAAATCCAACCCCCATTGATAAAAGGGACAAGGTGTAGTCATTGGACGTAGTTCCTTAGCTAGCACATGAATCGGGTTTCCATGGTATTGACATTTTTGACAAGTCTTGGAAAAATGGCATGCATCTTTCTCCATAGAAGGCCAATAATATCCTATCTATAGAAGTTTCTTCGCTAAGGTTAACCCATTTGAATGTGACCCACAAATTCCTTCATGGATTTATTGTAAGGCTAATATTGATTCATCCTTCTCTAAATACCTTAAAAGCATTCCATCTAGACTCTTGCGATACAATGTGTCAGATACAAGGGTGTAACGAGAGGCTTGTCTTATGAAATTCATTTTCTGGTTTCGAGTTTGGCCCAAGGGTAAGGTTTGGTCTTCTAGGTACATATAGATGGATCCATACCAGGATGAGTCATGTCCAACTAATAGACAAATGATATAGGAATTGGAAGGGTCAAATGTAGGTTGTCTCATTTCTTCTACCAAGAATCCATATCTTGCACTTTGGTCTAACATTTGGAGGAGTGAAGCCAATGTAGCCATGGCATATGCTGCTTTGTTCTTGTCTCTCGGTACTTGCTCAAATGTGATCAAGGTGAAATACTTCTTGAGATCTTATATCATACTTTTGTAAGGTATCAACTTGTCATCTTTAGTTTGATACTCATCATTTATCTGATTAATGACTAATTGAGAATCCCCATATATCTGCAATTCTGTCACCTTCCATTCTAAGGCCAATTTGATGCCAATGACTAATGCCTCATATTTAGCTATATTGTTTGTACATGGAAATAGTAGCTTATATGATATAGGGATTGTTTATCCTTGGGGAGTAATCAATAGTATTCCCTCTCCTAAGCCATGTTGAGTATAAGAGCCATCAAAGTACAATTTCCATGTTTTTGCTTCAACATTGATTATCTCTGAATCTAGAAATTCCACCTAAATAGGATGTTCATTTTCTAATGGTACCTCTGCTAGTTGATCTTCTATTACTTGGCCTTTGATTTCCTTTCTATCCACATCGTCTATATCAAATTAGCTCAACACCATGACCCATTTAGCCAATCTTCCCATCAAAGTTGTTTTGCTTAGAAGGTACTTTAGTGGATCAATTTTTTCTATGAGTTTGATCTTATGAGATAACATATAATTTCATAGATTTTGTGAAGAAAAAAATACCGCTAAACATGCTCTTTCTATGAAAGTGTAATTCAACTCATATTTTACATAGGTTCTACTTATGTAGTAAATGGCCTTTTCTTTACCATTTTCATCTTCTTGAGCCAAGAGTGCCCCTAAAGAATGTTTTGTTGCTGACATGCATAAAATCAAGGGCTTCTTATTATCGGTGGCATCAAAGTAGGTGGGTTCATTAGGTACCTTTTGAGTAATGTGAAAGATTCTTCACACTTATCATCCCATCTAGATATTGTGTCCTTATGGCAGAGTTGAGTAAAAGAATGGCACTTTTTTGCTAGTTGTGATATGAACCTTTTGATTGACTGAATTCTCCCTTGGAGTGATCTCATTTGGCTTATATTTCTAGGTTCCCCCATTTCCATTATTTCCTTAGCTTTCACGGGGTCTGCCTCTATTACATTAGCTAAGACTATGTACCCTAGCAACTTTCCAGATTGTACTCCAAAGGAACATTTCTTTGGATTGAGTCTTACTTTGAACTGCTCTAATCTTGTGATTATCTTCTCTAGAATTGGTAGATGTTCCTCCCTTGAGTGGGATTTTACAAGTATGTCTTCCACATAATCTTCTAGAAATTTATGCAGCATATCATGAAATATGGTAGTCATGGCTCATTGATAGGTTGCTCCCACATTTTTAAGACCAAAGGGCATAACATTCCAAAAAAATGTCCCCCATGCACATGTGAAAGTTGTTTTATCTTGGTCTTCAGGTGCAATTTTGATCTAGTTGTATCCACTAAATCCATCCATGAGAGAGAACATTGAGTGACCCATTGCCAAATCCACTATAGAATCTATACTTGGTAAAGGAAAGTCATCCTTCAGACATGTGAGGTTGAGATCTCAAAAATCCGTGCAAATTCTAATGGACTTGTTTGCTTTTGAAACATGCATAATGTTTGATATCCACTCGACATAGTCGATTGCTCTTATGAACCCCACTTTTAGTAACTTTTCTAATTCCACTTTGACAAGAAGTGTTATGTGTGGGTGCATCTTCCTCAATGTTTTCTTAACTGGTTTTACTCATTTGATATTCAAGTGGTGCATTATCAAGTTTGGATCTAATCCTGACATATCATCATAGGACCATGCAAAATTCACTTGCCTTTCTTTGAAATTTTTTATGAATTCCTCTTTTTCTTCAGTTGATAAGGATGATGCTAGATGTATGACCTTTGGCTTTGCTTTGGTTCCAATGTTGATCTATTATGTTGGTTCTATCAGAATAGGTGACCTTTCCTCATAATGTTCGGGCAAAGTATCCAACCAATCTTCCTTAGATGCATTAATTGGGTTTCCACCTTTGGAGACATTCTTTATTTTTTTCTCTTTTTGGTCCAATACTGTCACCTTGTGGTTTTCACCATTAGACTCTTCCAATTTTTTACTTTTTTTCATTTTTTTCTCTTATTTTTGAACTAAGAGATTGGATACTTTCCTTCATCATTTCTTCTTGATATTCATTGGTAGAAGAAGGTTTAACCGCATTTAGGTATTGGGTCATGGATTTTTCATTTAGGAATGTGGGAAGGGTAGTGGGTTCCATCAAGTCCCATTCAATGAGTTTTGGATATACAAGGTTTAAGGGATCATTGCTTTGGTTTGGGTTGACTGGACTTAGGGACATGAATTCATTGAAAGGTTTGAACATTGTATCACTTAAGTCTATAACATGCCCTTCTTCTAAGTGTTCTAGAGAATTTGGGGCAAAATCCTCCTCACTTGAATCCTCTTAGGTTTCTTGTGGTAAAAATCTCATGGATTGAACCTATTGCTAGATCCTTCTATTGTAGGTGTCCATGATGGTACATAGGGTTCTCCTACCCATTGAGTGTCTTTGGCTTCTTGATTTGGTACATTTTCTTGAGCCTCCTGATTAGAACTTGAAGCTTGGTTAGAACTTGATCCTAAAGTTATCTCTTGTTCTTTGCTTTTGTTAGGAGCATAAGTGTGAACTACATCCACCTCTTTATCTTGGCAAGATTTACTTGATAATGAATCTCACTCTCATTTGTTTGAATCTTCATCACTTTGTGAATCTAATTGTAAAATTTGGTCATAGAACATGGGGTGTCTCTTTCGAGTGTATCCTTGTTCAAGATACCCCAATCCCGATTTCTCCTTTCTATCCCTCCAAGACATTTCTATTGGCTCAATCAACCCTTCATTTCTTCTACACAAAGGTCCTTGTCCCATATAACCCATCATATTCATAATTTGAAAACCTTTTCCATATTGATGAGTAGGTATGCTAATGGTTTGGATTCTTTTCTCATGAGCACTTGACTCATCATCTTTATATAGCCACTTCATAATTTCATTTCCCTCTTCATCCATGGATGAAGAAGTACTAGCCCTTACAAAATAGTCATTTTATTTCTGAGGTGGATGTAAGCTAGAGGGTTTCCCATGGGACTTTGGAGATAATGGCAGATCCATCATAGATAAAGAATATTCTCCCACACCATTCTGATTGATTTTGCATTATTTTTTGAAGTTCTTCATCATGGTGTCCATTTTTTTGTAATGAGCCTCCTTGGTATGTATTTGGGCAAATTTTGCTTTGTTTTCTTCTTCTTCTTTATCACTTTCCTCACTAACTTTCTCTTTTCGCTTAGTTGATGTAACTAAGTTAGTGGGAATTTGATGGTTTTCAACAACAGTGTCTTCTTCCTCTATCTTTTCTTTGTCTTTTAAGGATGGAAGGTCCTTTGAACTTTGTCCTTGTTCTATCTTTGTTGATATAGAACCTTCTACATCATGGGGGACCAATGAATCATTTATGGGTTTAATGGTATTATAATATTGGAATGGATTTAGGTCTCCACTCACCATGACTTCTTGTCCCATATATGGAAATTTCAAGCATTGATGGTGTGTTGAGGGTACTGCTTGCATTTCATGTATCCATGGTCTTCCTAATAAGATGTTATAGGTTAATTTCAGATCTAGCACTTGAAAAATAGTCTCCTTTTGCATAGGACCTACTTGGATAGGGAGTACTATTATTCCTTTAGAGGCTCTCTCTTTGTCATTGTAAGCTTTGATGGTTATTTTTCTCTTAGGGTCTATAGCTTCCTCAAAATATCCTAAGGCTTTAACAAGGTTCAAAGTGCAAATGTTTAGGCTAGCTCCTCCATCAATGAGGACTTGCTTAACCCTATGCTTATGAATCAAGACCTTGATATGTAGTGGCAAGTTTTGGGGATGATTTAAGGACATATCATCTTTCTTACTAAAGGATAAACAATGAGGTGCCACTAGGTGTCCTACCATATTTTGAAATTTGTCCACATCCAAATTCAAAGGCACATTGGTTTCGACAAGGGATTTTTCCAAGATCTCTTTATGAGTAGGTGAAAGTTTGAGCAACTCCAAAATAGAAATTTGTGCAGGAGTTCATTGGAGTTGATCTACTAAATTGTATTGTTTTGATGAAGGGAATGTCTGATTAGGTAGAATGATTCTAGGGGCACCTCTTGATAAGTTAATTTTAGATGCTTGCCCCCTAGTGACAACATTGGATGCTTCTCCCTTTTGTTTTTCCTTTACCACTATCACATTGATTGTATTTTCACAACTACTCAAAGAATCTATGGTGTTGTCATAAGTGTGGGAAAATTTTACCTTTTCATTACCCCTCTTGTTATTTTGGTTGGCATTTGATGTTTCTCCCTTTTCGTGATTCAAGAAAGGATTCTTAAAAGTTGTGTGGTCTTCATTGTTTTGAGGTCCTTCAACCTTTATGGTACCATCATCTATTAGGTCTTGGACTAAATGCTTAAGTTTCATGCATTTGTTGGTTTTATGTCCCTTGTTTTGATGATACTCACAATGGTGTGCATCATTCCACCATGTGGGTTTAATTTGAGGTTCATATGGCCTTGATTTGGGTAAAACAATGATTTGATTGGCCACAAGTGTTCTCAAATCATATTTCAAAGGTTCACCTAAGAATATGAATTTTCTTATTTGAAATGAAGGAAAGAAAGGCTTAGGTTTGTTTGTATTCCGATTGTTAAAAGAGTTGTTGTTGTTGTTGTTGAAATGAGTCTTAGTTGTTTGATTGACATTATGTGTTTGATTTGACCCGCTCGATAAGTTAAAAGGGGTAGCCTTTAGGTTGTGTGCTTCTACAACCCCATCACTTACAAGGTTCTTATTAGTGTTTTTCAACCATAACTTGGGTCTTTCATTATTGTTGTTGGCTCCCTTGTTATTAGTATAATTATTTAAGTTATTGTTATTGTTGGTGTTGGTATAACCTGTGTTTTCTTTAAATAGTTTAATTTCTCCTCTTTTAACAAACACTTCTTCAATTTTTATCTCATTTTCAATTATCTTTTCAAATGTGGGGGGACATTGAAGTTGGAGTCTATAGTTCATTTCCATGTTTAGGTTGTTCATGAAAATATCCATCTTTTCCTTTTTAGGTATACTTCGAGGGTATCGCGTGAAAATCATTCTCCATATTTGGAGAAAACCTAGAAAAGATTCACCATCTCTTTGTTTTGTATCACATAGATTAAGCATGGTGATTTCATGCTCTATATTATAAGAATAGTGAGTCAAAAATTTGGAGGCTAGCTCTTCAAAATTTTTGATTCCTTGTGGTAACTTTGAAAACCACTCCATGACTTGGCCTCCTAGGCTTCTTGGAAATTTTCTCATCAAATAGGTGGTATTGTGCATGAATTATGTACTCAAAGCACAAAATTCCCTTAGGTGGTCTTTGGGGTCTGATTTACCCATATATTTTTCGTATCTAGGAAAGACCACATTGGGTGGGAAAGGTACCATAACCAAATTTTGATCAAATGGAAATGGGCATAAAGCCTCAATGGAAAAGGGTTTTGGTTCGACTACTTTCTTCATGGTGTCAATTTGTGCTTGAAATATTTTAAGTTATTTATTCATCACACCTAATGGATTCTACTCTTCCTCATCTTTCTTTAACGTTGTAGTGTCGTAATCATGAGGAAGTTTGACCCTTGATTGGGCTAGGTTAAGGAAGTATCTTTCCTTATTTCTTTCTAAAAAAATTTCTATTATATCAAGGAATTTAGGATCTTGGGAAGCCCTATTGGATTTATCTTCAGTTGTTTCCTTTGGCCCTTGGTTTCCTTGGTTAGTTGCTCCTTGATCTTCATCATTTCCCCCATGAACATAGTCATAAAATTAGTTGTTTCTAGCCATTGGATTGACTCTTTCTTCAAATAGATTAGGGAGACTGTCTTCTTGTTCTTGAGTTTTGATAAAAGGAGTTTGAAATACAAATTTGAAGACCTCTTGTGTTGTGCAAGTGTCATCTTCTTGTACGTATATTTTCAATTTATGCGATCTTGTAAAAACTGACATCAACAAATGTTTGATTCAAATTGATTTTCCCTTATTTTGGTGATTGTTCTTTTAAGAAGATATTTAAAAGTGTAAGATGATTTTCAATAGATGTTTCTCACTTGTTATACGTATCTTCAAACAAAGCAACCAAAAGTACACTTGTCTTTTTAACCCTC
This sequence comes from Chamaecyparis obtusa, assembly GCA_027943335.1. Taxonomy (NCBI): domain Eukaryota; kingdom Viridiplantae; phylum Streptophyta; class Pinopsida; order Cupressales; family Cupressaceae; genus Chamaecyparis; species Chamaecyparis obtusa. The sequence goes on along the minus strand of BSBK01005583.1, from coordinate 9,541 downwards.
TAAACACAAAATGTTTGAAATGTATTGAACGTTATCACGAGTTTTTGCACAAGAAGTAACTTCAAGTAATCTACCTATTTGTCAAATTGGTTCGTAAACATGAATCTAAATACATAGGATTTATAATTTAACAAAGTACTTAGTAATGATTCTGTTCAAAGGAATATCAAGTTTCATCCCACAACAATTAGGGGCTTCCCACCACCAGTATATCAGAGTTTTGCACAATCCTGAAGAACTACTCGAGGAAGTTCAATATTTGATATCTTTTTGTCACTTACCCCATTAAGAATGAATGTGTTTTATTTTATAGTGGGTTGGATTATTGTGGTGAAGGAAATTGTATCCCACTTTGGGTTGTCCCTCTCACCAGCCTCGTTAAAGAAAATTCTCAGGAGGCGAGCCCACTAAAGTTCTAGCATGTTCATTTGAAAGTGAATACATGAAGTGAAAAGATAGGTTTGGGAGTTTGATTCACCAAAAGGTGAAGAGCATATCCCTACCATTCTTCACTTCCAATCATAATTAACAATGTTCAATTTAACAAGCCTTCTAATCTAATGGGAATCAATTATTTCTACTCTCCTCCACAAATAATAGGCTTTAAATTTAGTGCTTGTTTATTCCTTAGTCTTTCTTTTAATCAATAAATTTAGTAGGTTTGACATTTTGATTCACTTGAAAAGTGAAGAGCATAGGCCTACTACCAAATTCCTCAAACAATATTAGGCTTGTAATTACTAGATTCAAAGTGAAAATGTCACAATTTAAGCAAAAACTCACAAAAGGATGAAGACTTCCCTTATTTCGAAGCTAACAAAAGGCTAGGGGTATTTTTTATTGAGTTTTTTGTTAATTCACTCACCTAGTGGTGATTGTTCCAGCTCCTTTTCCTCCCCTTCAAAATTGTTAGTCCAAAACAACCAAGAAAAGTGAAGAAAATCAAACAAAATTGAACTTTAAGTCTCTTTTTTTTCAATTTTAACAAAAATGATCAAGGCATGAAAATACAATTTAAAGATACAAATTTCAATTTATAAGATTCAATTATTTGCAAGTATCATTCGTAATCCTTACCTTCCTTCTTGGAATCCTCCAAAAATTTATTTACGTGAACTATGTTCTCTCTTTTGAGCCTTTTTGCAATGGCTTTGTCCTATCTATTGTTTTGGGTCTCTAATTTTTTAACTCTTTTATGTCCTACCATCAGAAAAACACAAAGAAAACATTTTCGACTGTCAGATTTATCAAATTTGCAAAATAGTCAAATGCACTGCAAAAATGATTGAATGTGCTATTTAAAGTCTTAAGTGCACTGCACTAAAAATTAAACGTGCTAAAACATAAATTAAAAGTGTTGCTTTAACAATTAAATGTGCATAAAGAAAATATCAAACACATTGTAGGAATATTTGGAAGTGATGCGTAGTCAGGGAAAACATGCTGAAAGAATGTTAGACAAAAGATAGAAAGTATTGAATGCGTTGTTTGGTTGTGTAAATGCACAAGGCTTTACTTCAAAAGCATTATTTCAAGCCTCAAATTCATTGTTGCTTTGTTCAAATGCGTTGTAGGAATGCTCAAACACGCTACTTCACCTGTAAAATAAAGATATTAAGCATAAAATCCTAAAATTCTAGCAAATTCTTTGAAATTTAGATTAATGAGGACTAATGCCCCATGGTGGGTGCCATTTTATGTACTAATAAAGTACCTTTATAAAGTTAGTTTGATAATAAATGAACAAAATAAATTAAATTACCACAATTAGTGAACTATTTAATGCAACTAATGTCAATAAGCACTCTACGGATCTCTAATTAAGAATGCTAATACAAAGCTCTCAACAAGCTTCCATTAGTGATAGTCCTAAGATGAGAAAATGATAAAGATTAACACAATTAAAGTCTATTTCAAAGAAACTATGCTCAATTATGCCTAAAATTATTTTTCTAGATTAAATTCTCGATAGGTTTGATGCAATTCTTAGATGTGTGGATCCATTCTCCTGATTTTAGCTTTTTTTTATAGATTTTTGCAAGCATAGGGGGTTAAGTTGAGTTAATCATGATTGAGTTTGAGTTAAGTCCATAGTTTCAACTTTAAAGACAATTTAAATGGTTTGTCCTCAAAACTTGGGACAAATAGACAAAATGAGTGGTTAAGATGCTCTCACCTTATGAGTGATTGAGATTCGATCTTAGATTGACCCATGTGAGCCCAATCCTTAATTCCTATTGGTTGAGGTATTTTCCTCCCATGTGATGGATGAGGGAAAATATAAATTAATTAATTGAATTTAATTGATTTCTTTAACCATGTGTACCCCTTAAATGGATTGATTTGATTTTTAATCGAACTATACAATTAATGAGATTAATTGCACAATTAATTGATTTATCTTGATTTAATTAATTTATTTGGGTTTTGATTTTCAATAAATGTTGGATTTTGGCTTGATTATAGTTAATGCTTTGATTTTCCCTTAGTTGCTCACTTGATTTGATCTTGACCAATTTTAGGCGATTACAGTATCAAGTAGCACATATTCCATTACTCCTTAGTTTTACTTGATTATATTTTCTCTAACTGAGTTGGCTATCCTTCATGTTAAGAAGGATTCTGGGGAAGCGTTACTACTTCATGGTAGGGTGGAAATGCACTCCCACAATATTCTTACCCTTGCTGACTTTTGTGAACAGGTTTCTGAAGCTTCTTTCAGGAAGGACTTTCCTTTACAGTGCTACACATTCTTTGTATTCGACATGGTGATATTTGGTTAATTTTGTTGTTTACTTTTATCATTAATATGGAAGCACATATTTTGATCTAATCTTTATCTTTTACTTATGTGATTCGATAGTTGGTCAAAAATCTCTTGGGTCTTTATCCTAATATGATAGTTTGTACTTGCTTGTATTTGATGTGACATCTCTTTTTGTGATTTCTTTAGGACATATGATAGATGGTCAGCTTTCCATTTTTCTAGGACACAGAGGTATTCCCTATATTTTTGATAGTTTTGATCGTAATTGCAATTATTTTATTCCTATATTATAGGGAACCTATTGATATCTTGTCGACTTATGCATTTGACATTTGACATTTGACTCATTGACTGACTCCTTAGATTATTTTATTTTTGCTGATGTGGCATTAGTGTCAGAAGTTCAGTCTTTACACCTGACCCTAACAACAACCAAATAGATGGACACGACCATTGACTTGTTGAGCACTCAATCTCAGTTTCCTCTTTAATACGAAAGTCTAAAAAAAAGAGAATATTGAAAGGTACAAGTACATAATTACCCCAAAGGGGTTCCTATATGAAAGGAATTTGCCTTAGTTAGCCTAGTCAATGGTCGTCTAGCATGCGGTACGCATGCAAGACGATTGAACTCATCCGAATCGTCCACATCGTTTGAAAAAAAATATGAATTTGTTAAATTTTGTAAGTGTGAATGTGACTGCATAATGGAGAACCACATATTTTTAACTCGCATTCAATCGGGGTTAGCTCTTGCGAGTCGTGCGATTTCCTTGTCATCATTTGTACAATGCGATGACTTGACATGTGTATAGTGCGTGCAGTTCAAAATTTCTACGCCAATGACATCCACCCACACGTCTCGTCACTGTCAGTAGGCAGCTTTTCACGCGAGGCTGAACCATTGGAGCACCCTATAACGGACCACTGGGATATCTGCCGAAGTCCACGCAATCTCCAATCTCTGAAGGAATTGGGCCTGAAAATTGATTATCTGCTAAGTCCAGAAAGTAGAGATTCTTCAGCCACCCAATCTCCCGGGGTATTGCTTCGCTTAAACTGTTGCCACTAAGCCTTAACCGACCCAATGCACTACAGTTCCCACTCTCTGCAGGCAGAGTACCAGTCAAATCATTAGACAAAAGAACCAATTTGTTGAGATTCCTCAACTAAAAGAAGCTGGTGGGAATGGTACTACATAACTGACATGAGATATTAAGTGAAAGTTAGTTGACAAAGCGAAACATAAGAGAAGTGGAGAGAAGAGGACGATGGAGCAAGTGAATTCAGTGGAAAAGAGCAAAGGAATTCAGGAAGGGTATGAGAAATGGTTAAGGGAAGTTGTTGCAGCTATATAAATGTAATGTGTACAACCAAAAAACTACATGAACTACAACTATTTAATAATAATGACTAGGCTACCTTCCATGCGACGGTTCCACGCACACCATAAGAACAAAAGTTTGATTTTCCATTTTAGACTTCTCTAAATCCCAAGTATGAAAGAATTTCATCAAATGTAGTTGCAACTACCCTATTAGACATCGATGCAAAATGTACTGGAAGCAAAGACAATGCGGCTGGGCTGTTTGACTCAATGTCTCAAATAAATTTGGTCACATGAAATGCCATCATTGCAAGAAATGTACAAAATTGATTTGTTAAAAAATGTGTAATCTAGAGTTGACATCATTTTTCAACATCTTCCTCGCATTTGCGAAAATGAGAGCTATGGGACAGAGTATAGACATATCACAAACTAGATATCAAAGAAGCCCTAGATTCAAAGAGGAAACTAGATCACAATCCCCAATTTTAAGAAAACCAAGCAATCAGTTTAATATCAAGATTATTGAGTAGGATGAAATCGAACAACACAAGCTTAGCCTAGAGCCTACTGCAACAGAAGAATGTAGCCCTACCTCACGAACATGCACAACATGACCTTTATTTTTAAACCTATGATATTTGTAGTCTCTTGAACCATGGGGAAAACAAGTTTGCAAAAAGAAGTTTTTAAAATACATTTAACGTACGACCTCCGTATCCATAGCCTCCTGATACAACACTTGGCTCATCTGCATGTAAAAAGTAAAATGCATAAACGCCAACTGTTAAGGCCATTTGTGAAATTAGTAACCCCAACACCCTCTACAAAAATGGTAGCCCCAACACCTTGATACTCGCCTGCCTCTTGCCACAACATGCTAACTGGTAAGCCCTTATGCAAAAATGGTAACCCCAACACCTTTGCTTTGAAACTCACTCCTTCTCTTTCATAGAAACCCGCAAAGCCTCTGATTTGGGTAGTAGAAATGTGCCAGTGTTCATATTAGGCAGCGAAACAGTAAACGTCGATCATCTTTTGCTAGCAAAGATTGAAGATAACATGGTCAAAGGGAAAAATAAAATAATGTTATTGGCTCTGAATGAAATGTTTAATCGCCCTTTATGTTTTAGCACCATGGCAGGAACTAATAAAACATACAATTAAAGGAATAATATCTATTAAGAATATAATTTATATTAAATAAAAAATATATAAAATACTAATTAATTTTTTATTGCAGTTAATTGTTTAATTTATAATGGTGAGATAGATTGTTTAAAAACCACTAATATTCATTTTTTTCAATTCTACCACAATATTTTTTTATTATTTCAATTCTAATAAATTAAAAATAAGTTATATTTTTAAATTTAATTATTTATTAATTATTACAAATCTTTCTAAATTATTATTTAATTACTATTTAGATTTTGATATAATTTGACATTTCATTTAATCAATTGTACGTATTTTTTTATTTAAACATAAGCTTGAAATTTATTTAATATTTTGTGTCATTCTTCTCATAATAATTAAAAATTATTGGAATTAGTTTACATTTTGAATTTGTGATTTAATTTGTATATTTTCTCTCTTTCTATAAAACTATATCCCTCTTGCAAATATACCATAAGCCTGTATGTAAAAAATTTATAAAATTATTATAAATTTTAATATTGCAATAAAATACAAAAGAATACATAACCAAAATTCACTTCCTCCAATTTTAGTTTTCCAAACTGATATAGAATTTTTATATTAAAAAATTAGATATAATTTAACGATTTGTTATTTAAATTGTTTACCAATGAAATCATATTATGTTTAACATACATTGAGAGAGGGAGAGATATAGAGGGAACTCTAACAATAAAAAGATGTAGATATAAAATGGGAAAGAGTGAGAGAGAAATAGGTAAGGAGACATCGATAGAGAGGAAAACGGAGATAGAGATGGAGAGGGATATGTAGAGAAGAAAAGGGGTAGATAAAGAGAGGAAAAGGGGTAAATAGAAACTTAGTTAATCTTTCAAATTATTTTTTTTGACAAATTATGCTTCATTAAAGTCGTTATAAATACAGTAGGAACAATTATGCAAAACTAAGAAATATATAGAAATAAATAAAATAAAACTATATAAATAAATATATCAAAAAAATTAAAAAATAATCTGACTTCATATTAAATTATATTATTTATCACATATTAAATCTACTTACAAATTCAATTAACATATGCCACTAAATTTTGCAAAAACACTTTTATATTTTGAAGCAATTTTAATAACCTTGTGAAATTGGCCTATTACTTAAACGGCTGAATTAAAAAATTATTGTAATAAATTACTACCCAAATTATTAATTCGGAGTACCTATTACTAATTAGTGATATTGCTAGGGAAATATATTGTCCATAGTGGCCAACTCTTATTTGCTTCATGTTAACATTGACGACGTTGTGCACTAGGCAAATGTTTGAAGGTTTCTCTAGTTGAGACAACAATGTTTGCAGTGGACAATAGAAGCTGGCGCAAAGAGTTTGAAGGTGTCACTTTCGGTTGAGACATTTTTAAAATTGTTCGGACAAAATGATATTTAGGCGGTAATGTGGAGGATCGAATTTATTTTTCAGCTTTTATTATTCTTTTTTTCTGGCGCGTGGCTTTCAACATTGCCTGTGTACAGAACGAATTCTAATAAACAGGGCATTTTAAAACTACTGCAAGTCTTTTTTTAAATTAATCCAATCCAATTCAATTGGGCACAGGCTACGCAACATCCATTTTTGACTTCGGCGCTGGAAATCAGAGGAGGTAAAACGCCTCTTTAAACTCAATTGTATTTTGTATTTTGAGGACAAAAATTTAGGAAGCTTGGCAACCAGCCCAAGCAATCCCAGCACAGTGTCTTTCATTTTCAATTTGTGTAATGCAAATCTGTGGTTTGCAATTTTGAAAAATTCATTGATGTTGTGGTGTGTTGTGCAGTGAGAAGAAGGAGGAGGAGGAGAACAATGGCTAACAGGTTTTTGGTTCTTTCCTGTTTGAGGAAGGGGAAGAAGGAAAATGGGGAGCGAGATGGATCTTATCTGGGTCTGACCCCTCCTCCATTTTATCCTTCGATGCCCAGATACCTATTTGAATCTTTAAGGCATGGAACTTCTGCGGAGATCAGGAAAGCTCTGTTCAAGGTGCAAGGCATGCAGTGCTCTGCATGCGCTGCTTCCATTGAGAAGGCGGTGAAGAGGCTCCCTGGGATCCAGGACGCTACTATCAGTGTCCTTCACAATAAGGCCCAAGTGATTTACCATCCCGAATTTGTCAATGTAAGGCCTCTTTTCTTTGAAATTCATGCAGTGGATTTTTATTTTGGGGGATAAATTTTCTAATGACCTAAAAAAAATATTTGATATTAGGGAATGCCTGGTTTAGTTGGAATTTGAGGTTGAACTTGTGGTGGTGTAGGAGATTTTATTCTTTTCATTGTTTGTTGATTTGAAATTCTTGCAACAGTTATTCTCATGATTTTTCATTGCCCGGTAGATTGTATCCCTTTTAAGCATTACATGGGCTTTACCTTGGCTGTACTGTCCCTGGACACTTGAAACAGGGTATCTAGATTTGGATGCACTGTATTGCTCCTTACTACATACTAACATGACTCTAATGCATTCGAATCTGGAATTTTGTATCAAAGCCCCAACCTAATTGATTATTTTATTTTTGAAGTTGATTTTGTGCGCTCTGTTTGGTGCTTCTTCAATTCTTTTCAAATTTGAGAATGGATTTGAAGGTGGAGTCCGATATCTTTGAACTTGGGGATCAGGCTTGAAGGTGGTGTTCGATGTTTTGTTATTTGCAAATTGGATTCAAAGTTTGTTGATTTTGTTAAACGAGGGGTCGATTGAATTCAAAGTTGTGCTTGATTTTTTTCAAATTGGGGGATTGGATTTGAAGGCAGTATGCTTAGTTTTTCCTGGATTTGGGAATTGTGTTTGATAGCTGTGTTTTATTTTTTAATTTTCATTTAAGTTTGGGGGTTGAATTTTATGTTAGCATTTTACATTTGGGGATGACATCTGAAGTTGGTCTTTGGTGCTTTTGAATTTGTGGATGTATTTTGGGATTGGATTCGAAGTTGTGTTTGATCTTTTTCAACATTTTCAACATGGATTAAATTTTCCGGTGCATCTTTTTCTTCTTTTGTTCCCAGAGGTTAAATTTGCAGGTGTCATTTGAAAGAAGTTTTCGAGTTGTTTGACTTTGGGAATGGATGGGATGGTGGTATACAATTTGTTTGAATTTGGGTATTGGATTGAAGGTTGTGTTCATTCATACTTGAAATGCTGGTTGGTTCGCTCCCTTTCTTAGCTGTGTTAGCATTCCTTGCCTTGTTTTGAAGCCTTTCAGTTAGCCACCTGTTAAGATATGCTAATCTTGTTCTTGGGACATTCTCAAAGTTCATATTCTGATTGATTCTACTACATGATAATGAATAGTAGGTCGCACCCTTTTAGCTAGCTATTTTGAAGGTGATATTCGCTGTTTTTTTCTGAGCATGTGTATGAAATTTGTATTTGGTGGTTGATTATTTTGTAGGGAAAAATTTGACGGTTGGGTTTGCAGTTGTGTTTAATTCTTTTGAATTCCTGTTTTTGATTGTGGTGTCTGGTTTACTTGAACCGAGGAGTGAAAATGGAGGTCGTGCTTGGTATCAAGTTATTTGTAGCCAGACATCTCTGTACGTGCCTCTGTATCAACTTTGTTGTTGTGAGATTTGCACTTATTTTTCCATATCCTTGGAACCCATAGTTTCTCCATTTTCTCCCAAAGTTCTTTCTCCTTTGAGAACTCTGAGTAAATCTTTATTATCTTGCAGCACACCATCTTCCATTAGCAATCCTCATCGTTATTACCTGTTATTACCTGCTTCATTCATAGATCCAATACCTATGCCCACTAGAGACCTGAGTCCTGCCTTACTAAATTCTGTTGATTTCAATTAGACTCATTGTCTTATACATTTTTTCGTGAAAGAAAATGACCCCCTTTTCCAAACAAAAATAAAGAACAATAACATTTCACACATCCTTTCTTGATTCGTAAAATTTCTTTAGTCTATTACTAGCAAGAGACCAAAATTACTAATATCCGAATTAATTATCTTTTGAGACCTATTTTTTAGAAAACAAAATATTCAATTTGCAAAATTTCGCCACTTACCTACATAAATGATCAATTTTTGTGTTTCCTTCCTATAACAATATTAACTTCTACTATCACTATATATATATATATATATATATATATATATATATAATTTTCTTAATTATAAAATAAAAGTCAAATTCAGACAGAAATTTCATGATTCATAAAATTTATGTTCTTAAAGAAAATAAGTAAATTTAAAGTATGTCAACGCATTTCTCATTGATTTGTTGATTA